>JARQOC010000004.1:334083644-334569014 GCA_033576535.1 Allobates femoralis | reverse complement strand
GTAAAGGAAAAGGCCCCCCCTTGTCCTGTTCCTTCTCTTATTTGGGGTTGTGTAAAACCCAAAACTGCCCTTTCCTTTCCGTTACCCCCGTGTTCTCCCCAAAAAAGGGCTCTCTTTTTGGGCTCCCCCGCAATCTCTCCTCGGCCCTGGCTCTCAAATGGGGGTGCTGCGGGTGCCCGGGGAAGGGCTAAGTTATTATGGTGGAATAGGGCAGCGTAGTCGTTGTGGTGTGGGGCAGGTTGAAGAAGGGAAACGCACACAATAAAGTCTTTTTTTTATTTACCTTTTTACTGATGGTTCTCCAGGTACACATCCAGGGTTGAAGGGTGCACTTTGGGATTTTCACACTGAGTGAAGTAAAGGCCTCCTTGTCCTGTTCCTTCTCTTGAGTCTGGCATGTGTGAAACCAGGACTGACCTTCTCGTGTCCGTTACACTTGTGTTGCTGCACTGAGGGCTCTCTCTTGGGCTACCGCTATCTCTCCTACGGTCCCTGGCTCTCAAATGTGGGTGCTGCGGGTGTCCGGGAAGCTAAGCCTCCATGGTGATCTGGATTCTCTGCTGGGCTAACTTCTCCCTCCCTTGCAGACTTGGACTCCAGTGACCAGGGTTCTCGTGGGGTGAGCTGGGATGGCTCCTCTGCCCCCACTGTAGTGTTCCTCGCCTCTGCCATCCATCCTCACTCTCTCTGGACCTCACACTGGCTCTGCCGGTGTGCTCATCTCGGGCCTAGCACGGCTCCAGTGACCAGGTTAACTCACTATGAAACAGAAAAAAACAGCACTGTTGCGCCCACCACTAAATTTCACCACAATGTGGTTCTATTAAATGAACACTAACCTTTCTAGGTTGTGCACGAATCCGCACAACCAGATTAAGCGTATAGGGAAATAGGGAGTTAGTAGAAATCACTTCCTTGTCTTCTCAGAGCCGGCTGATCATGTGGTGGACACAGGTGGAGTTTGGATGAGGTACTGCCAAGTCCTGTGGACTTGTCCAAGCAGCTCACTACACCGCGCTCCCCGAAGGGAGAATAAGTACGAATGATAAAAGGAGCGGTGTTAGAAGGCGGCGCTAGGTAACACAAGATCAAGCCTTCATAGATTTACCTTAGGTTTATTACACAAACCTGCAGGGTGCGACCACAACGCGTTTCGATACGCAAATCAGCGTCTTTCTCAAGTGGATCCACTTGAGAAAGACGCCGATTTGCGTGTCGAAACGCGCCCTGCAGCTTTGTGTAATAAACCTAAGGTAAATCTATGAAGGCTTGATCTTGTATTACCTAGCGCCGCATTCTAACACCGCTCCTTTTATCATTCAGGTTAACTCACTAGACACTGAGCTGACCTTCACAGTTCTTCTAGTGACTGCACACTCTGGCTAACTCCGCCCCCAGCACATGTATTTATAGGGGATCTGGCTTAACAGCAACCAATGGAGCTCGTCCTACAATCAAGGAGTGGAAGGTGTTGGGTGTATTGAGGTACCAGATGTGGAAATCCCTTAGTGAACTAGTTGGTTCTGTGGTCTACTTGTCACAGGGCGCCACATTAGGAGGTGTAAATACCAAGCCACGCACCCACAAGAACAAATATGCGCACATTGCCAAGTTGCTAGCCATGGCGATATTGCCCTTTAGGCTTGTGGGGACACAGTCTTTCTGTGATCTGTTGGCTGTGGCTGCCCAACGATACTTGGATCCCAGCCGGCACTATTTTTCCCAGTGTGCCGTCCCCGCGTTACACCAGCACGTCTTAAACAATCTAAAGCGTGGTCTCAGCAACGCCGTAATCGGGAAGGTCCACTTGACAACAGACACGTGGACAAGTACTTGTGGACAGGGATGATACATCTCTGTCACGACACACTGGCTCAACCTGGTGGAGGGTGGGACAAAGTCTCAAACTGGACCATCACATATCCTACCCACACCACGAATAGCGAGCCCAACCTTAATCAGGGTTTCCGCCTCATCATATATCTCCTGTCTCCCCTCTTCCTCCTCCTCCTCGTCATCCTTTGCTGAACTACCCTCCACATCACTCCCAAGTTGGGAGCTGTGCAGCAGCGCATCGGCAATGTGGCAACACGCTCTGCTGAAGCTCATCTGCTTAGGTGAAACACCACACACTGCAGCAGGGTTGTGGCAAGGAATAAAACAATAGACCAATCAAAAATTCTCCCCACTGCAACTCCAACCTGGTCTGGTTGTCTGCGATAATGGGCATAACCTGGTGGCGGCTTTAAAGCTCAGGAAGTTAGTACACGTGCCATGCATGGCTCATGTGCTGAAACTAGTGGTGAAGACATTTATAAAAACATACCCTAACATGCCGTACCTACTTGAGAAGGTGCGCCGTATTTGCGCCCATTCCCGCCATTACTCAACTGCTGTTGCCGATCTTGCAGGGCTTCAAAAGCAATTTAATTTGCCAAACCACTGACTCATTTGTGACCTGCCAAGATGGTGGAACTCAAAATATCATTTGTTGGCAAGATAAGTGAGCAACAGAGGGCACTTGCTAAACACCAGCTTAAACATGCCCGTCAGACTGAGACTCAGCAAAGACACATAACTGTCGAGTGGGTGTGGATTGATTTAGGATTATTATTAATTTATTTATATAGCGCCATTAGATTCTATGGCGCTTTACATATGAAGAGGGGAGAATAAGGACAAATACAGTATATATGGACAAACAAGTCTTAAGCCCCAGTCACACGGGGCGACATCGCCGCATATTACATAGGCGATGTAGGAGCGTAGCCTATCGGTGGTGACATCGCCCCTACGTCGCCTCATGTAAAGGGGCGATGTCGGCGGCGCCGGGCGGTTGCCTGGTTTCAGAACAGTTCTCTGAAACCAGGCGACCATCATGGGGCGATGTGCAAACATCGCCCCATGTAACCGGCCACCGGCAACCTGTCAGGCGATGCATCGCCGCTGGGGTTTTCAGACACCCCGGCGGTGATGCCGCATGACAGCTCTCCAGAGCGGGGCTGGAGATGTCGCCCCATGTAAATGGGGGACGGCGACGCTGGCGGGGCACCAAAAACGTGCGCGCTCCCGCTAGTTGCCGCCGACATCCCCAGCCCCGTCGCCAGGTGTGACGGAGCCTTTACAGATACAGGAGGGGAGATATTTGTGAGGTTCTTGATAAATTTGAGTAGTACACCAAGCTTGTGAGCAGTGATCAGGCTATTAGCGTAACCATCCCTATTATGCTATGTCTGCTGAAAGAATCACTGCATAATCGAAAAAAGGAATCTTGAGTGCCCAGCAGCTGGGTATGGAGCAAGATTTCACAATGGGTGATCCTACCCAGCACAGCCAATCTCATCAGGCAAGATTGGGGGATGAAAATGATGAGGAAGATGAGGAGGGAGAGGACTTCTTTTTCAGTGGTACCGAGGGACCCCTCATGCTACAGAGGGACTCCCAACCCCAGCTTCATGTCTGTCCAGCATGGGTGGGCTGGAGAGGAGAAGGTGGAGGAGATGAGTCAGTGTGAGGAAAGCATGGGTATTGTTCCTCCTTCTGGGGTCACAGAACATTTGCCTATTTGCAGCTTGGCACACATGGCCACACTTAGCTGTCTTGTGCCAAGACCCTCGCGCGATCCACATTTTCAACAGCAACCTATACTGGTTGGCCACCTTTCTAGACCCACGTACAAGGACAAATTTCCTTTGCTACTGTTGCAGTCATAAGGGGTTTCACAATTGAACCCTTCAAGAGGGCCATTGTCGATCATTTGATGGCAACATCACCCTCAGACACCGCTGCTAGCAGAGGTACCAGCTCTGTGTAACAGCATGTCTTAATGGGGAGAGACACACCAGCAGGTCCAAAAGAGGTGGTGGTAAAATGCCACAAACTGGGCCATGTTCAATAAACCGGCTCATCAGCAAGGGCTAGCTGGACCGGTAACAATGTCAAGGAGGGAGAAGTTGCACAAGATGGTCGACGACTATCTAAGTGACCATACCTGCGTCCTTCCTGACGTTTCTGTTCCGTTTAATTACTGGGTATCCAAGCTGCATAGTTGGCTAGAACTCTCCTTATATGCCTTGGAGGTGCTGGCCTGCCCTGTTGCTAGTGTCATATTATAGCGTGTTTTCAGTGCCGCTGGGGCAATAATCACAGATAGACGCACACGGCTGACTACAGAGAATGCAGGCAGGCTGACTCTGATACATTTAACAAAGACTGGATTTCGCAAGAGTAGTTAAGCCCTCCTGATGACAGCATCCCAAACTAAATTCATCCAAAATGTTATTTTAGGCAACTGGTGATCCCATCCATCCCTTCCCATACACACCCCTTTTCTTCTTCTTACACATGTTGTCAACTGCTGCTTCTGCCACATGTACCTTATGGTCAATAAGCTACAAACAATGTTCCGGTTAATTAATATTTCCCATTGGAGGCACTTGTGATGAGACCCTCCTTCCTTCATCAATCATAATGCATCCCCTTGGGCTACTTTTTGGAGACACTATGGCTATGCCTGGACATTGGGCACTACAACTACTGTGCTAGTAGTCGTACCTTCATAATTATTTGGCCCTTGAGGCCTGCTTCCTTCATGAACCATGGTACAGCCCCTTGGGCTAATTTTTGGAGACACTATGGCTATGCCTGCATATTGGGCACTGCAAAAACTATGCTAGAGAATGTGTGGTCATCCAAGACAGTATCTGCTCTTGCTCTTCTGGCTTCCAGACCCCTTTACACTCCAGACAGGAAAATTTCACCAGGAACATAGATGCATCAACCTTCTTCTGTCCCCCAGACTCTGTGCCTTGTCGGGCTCCACTGACAACACCATGTCCACGTCTGTGTCCCTGTCCTTCACAATAGCCTTTTTAGGAATTTGTTTTTTTTCTGACATAGCTGCAGATGTTCAGATGCAGTTATTGGGGAACAAGGAGCAGTTAGTGCTTTGTGGAAGGTAGCACTACAGCCTAGTACTGCTTTGTGTTTTGACATAGCACCGTAACGGCACCAAAAAAATTGCTCTGCGGTTTAAGGCAATATTATTACACGCACCAGTCACCACACAAGACAGCGGTGCTGGCTGCGTGTCACTTGTGCAGTACTATGCGTGCTATTTAGTATGAAGACAGCACCGCAACGGCACAAAAAATTGCTTTGAGGTTTAAGGCGATATTATTAGGCGCGCCAGTCACCACACAAGACAGCTGGCTGCTTGTCACTTGTGCAGTACCATGCATGCTATTCGGTGAGAACACAGCAACGCAACAGCAAAAAAATTGGCCTGCAGAGGCAAATGTGACCCCAAAATAGCTGGAAAAACTGTCACTACTCCCTGACTTTATACATTCAGCTCTGAGAAGAGATGAAATATTGTTGACTGTACTATGTGGTACTCTAAGGGTGCCGTCACACGCCTCAATTTAGTGAACGATATTGTTAGTGATCACATGCACGCGATCGCTAACAATATCGTTCACATCGCTGGTGAGCTGTCACACAGGCAGAATCACCAGCGATGTGGACCAGCGAGATCGCTGGTAACCATGGTACACATCGGGTTACTAGGCGCCGCCGGCGTTTAGTAACCCGACGTTTACCATAGATACCATCTCCCAGCATAGGCTCTGCCGCTGGGAGATCGTTCATCGTGGTGTCACACACACGATGATGCAGATTGATCAAGCGACTATCGCTTGATTTGAGCTCCTGCTCACAAATAAATCAAGCGATTTTATTACATTGTAAAATCGCTTGATTACACGCAGCGACGCACAAACGATATCGCTTAAGCTATCAAAAAAGATCGCTTAAGCGACATCGCTCAAGAAATTGAAGCGTATGACGTGGCCATAACACACCTGCTTGTCTCCCTGCAGTACAGTCAACTAGTACTACAATACTGGTAGCTCTGGATATCTGAAATTGCTACATGATTCAGATATCCAGTGGCATTGAGGTTTCCATTGATGAAGAATGGCCCCACTATCTTTGTACCCCATATACCACACCATACCATCAGTTTTTGTGTTCCAACAGTCTTGGAGTGGATCTATTCACTGTGGGTTAGTGTCAGACCAATAGCGGTGGTTTTGTTTGTTAACTTCACCATTCACAAAAAAAGTTTGCCTCATCACTCATCTGAAGGTAATTGTCTATGCTGTGAAGATAGAGATGTGCAGCATCTGAAACAACGGATACTGGAAGCCTGTGCTAGCATTTCTTCTGCGATGTTGCTATCAGTGTGTCAAGAGTGGGAGAAGAGATTTGCATTGACAATCCAACACAATGGGCAGCACTTTGAACACATTTTATAAGTGGTCATAAACTTGTAAATCAGGGGTCCCCAACCACCGGGCCGGACTGGGCCGCAGGGGTCTCTGTGCTGGTCCGCGACACGCGATGCTAATGCTGCCCGCTTCCCTGCTCCAGTGATGCCCTGCCCACCTCAACTCGCACCTGCAGCATTACGGCTCTCTGCCTCTGCTCCGCTGTACATGTACGCATGCAGCCATCAGCCAATCACATTGAAGCAGATGGGCCCTGATTGGCCCGGCTGCTGCACTGTAATTGGCCAATGCCACGCAGCTGAGGAAGAACAGAACAGAGAGGCACAGTGATGCATGTACAGCGGCGGACCAGAGGTGAGCAAACGGTGTGTGTGTTGCAAGAGGAGGGGGCTGCAAAAGTAGGAGGCTGGGGGCTGTCAAAGGAGGAGGCAGGGGGCTGCAAGAGAAGGAGGCAGGGGGCTGCAAGAGGAGGAGGCAGGGGGCTGCAAGAGGAGGAGGCAGAGGGCTGCAAGAGGAGGAGGCTGGGGGCTGCAAGAGGAGGAGGCTGGGGGCTGCCGGAGGAGGATGGGGGCTGAAAGAGGAGGGGGCTGCCAAAGGAGGAGGCAGGAGGCTGCCAAAGGAGGAGGCAGGAGGCTGCCAGAGGAGGAGGCAGGAGCGGCTGCCAAGAGGAGGAGGCTGGGGGCTGCAAGAGCAGGAGGAGGCTGGGGGCTGCCAAAGGAGGAGGCTGGGACTGCCAAAGGAGGAGGCTGGGGGCTGCAAGAGGAGGAGGCTGGAGGCTGCAAGAGGAGGAGCTGGGGGCTGCCAAAGGAGGAGGCATGAAGGCTGTCAAAGGAGGAGGCTGGGGGCTGCAAGAGGAGGAGGCTGGGGCAGCAAAAGGAGGAGGCTAGGGCTGCAAGGGGATGGAAAAATAAGACATCCCTCACAAATAAGATGCAACGCATCGTTCGGGGAAACAGGATTCTAATCCCTACCCCTTCTACATGGCCCCGCCCAATATGATCAAAGCCCCACCCCTATAACCCCCACCGGGCCACAGAGAAATTATCTTGCTTGACGCCGGCCCCGTAGCAAAAAAGGTTGGGAGCCCCTGTTGTAAATAACTCATGAAAGAATAAAGTTACATTAAAACCAAGCACACCATTAATTTTCTTATGAAATTCTCAATAAGTTTGATGTGTCACAAGACCCTCTTCCATTGAAAAAAATAAAGTTGGATCCAAAATGGTCGACTTCAAAATGGCCACCATGGTCACCACCCATCTGGAAAAATTTCCCCTCCCATATACTAATGTGCCACAATTAGGGAGTTGATATCAGCAACCATTCCCATTTTATTTAGGTGCATCCATATACAGTGAGTTGTGAAAGTATTTGGCCTCCTTGAACTTTTCAACCAGTGTTCAAACATAAATATATAAATTCTAATTTTTTTGTGAAGAATCAACAAGAAGTGGGACACAATCTTGAAGTGGAACGAAATTTATTGCATATTAACTTTTGTAACAAATAGAAAACTGAAAAGTGGGGCTTGCAATATCATTCGGCCCCTTTACTTTCAGTGCAGTAAACTTACTCCAGAAGTTCAGTGAGGATCTCTTTAGGGTACCTTTAAGGTACCGCCACACGTAACAATATCTTTGCCGATATCGTTCAAAAGTCACGTGTTTTGTGATGCTTGAACGATGTCGGAACGACATCGTTGCGTGTGACACTACAAACGATGAACGATCAGTCGGCTGATCGTTCATCGTTTGATTTGAGGTCATGTCCTCAAATCAATCGTCCGTTGCCCAGTGGACATGCACATGCTGCGTGTGACACCGGCAGACGACCGATAAGCCAGCTCCCAGTGCTTCTAACAAGCGCTGGGAGCTGGTATCCAAGGTAAACTGCGGGTATCTAGGCAGCGCGCGCTACCTAGATACCCGACGTGTACCTTAGTTACCAGCCTTCTCCGCTCACCGGTTGGTATCTAAGGTACACAGCGGGTAACTAGGGTCCCTGTGTACCTTAGATACCAGCCGGTGAGCGTGGAGGCTGGTAACTAAGGTACACGTCGGGTTTCTAAGCAGCGCGCGCTGCCTAGATACCCACAGTTTACCTTGGATACCAGCTCTCAGCGTTGTGAGAGGCGCTGGGAGCTGGCTTATCAGTCGTCAAGACATCGTGGAAACGATATTTAAATCGTTTCCACGATGTTTCTGGTCCATTGATCGCTGGTGAGTCTGTTTGTGTGACAGCTCACCAGCGATCTGAACGATATTGTTAGCAATCGGCGTGCATGTGATCGCTAACAATATCATTCATAGAATTGATGCGTGTGACGGCACCTCTTACACATCGCAACATTGCATGCAATTTCACTTGCAACTCAGGCTGGCTTCACACTGCGGGTTACATCCGATCCGAGGCTGTCCGTGTAAACTGGACAGCCCCGGACCGGATTTTGGCCCCATAGCAGCCTATGGGGCCGGATAGAAGTCGGATGGCAGCGCTCTGCCATCGCTTTCTATCTGTCCAGGACAATCCGGGAGAATTCAGTATGCTCCCACGGACACAAAAACGTGCTTCAGCGTTTTTGTTCGAGAGGAGAACATCTCCTCTAATTGGCAATTCCGGATTGACCTGGATTGCCCCGGATTCGCCCAGATCCTCCCGGATCCTGTGCAATCCGGCACTCCCTAACATGGGAGCCTATGGGGCCGGATTGCACCGGTCCGGGAGGACCCGGGAATCGGACCTCTGTGGCTGCACTCCGCAGTTGTTTCAGGACCGCGGCTAGCTCCCTGCCAGACGCAGTCCTGATTCATCAATGACGGCAGCTGCGTGTGGGTGCACACTGGACCGGACGGCATATTAGCCCTCCGGTTATGTGTGCTGATCCGATCCGGGGCTTCAGGTTCATCCTGACAGCCTCGGATCGGATCTGACCCGCAGTGTGAAGCCAGCCTTACTAGTTGCAGTGAAATCATGGACACATTGTTCTATTTTGTGGCCGTGTACAAATAGAAAATGTGTCGATGATTTCACTGCAACCAGCAAATTGCAAGTGAAATTGCATGCAATCTTGCGACGTGTAAAGGCACCCTAAATGATCCACTGTTGTCCTAAATGACTGGTAATGATAAATAGAATCCACCTGTGTGTAATCAAGTCTCTGTATAAATACACCTGCTCTGTGATATCTCAGGGTTCTGTTTCAAGTGCAGAGAGCATCATGAAGACCAAGGAACACACCAGGCAGGTCCGACATACTGTTGTGGTGAAGTTTAAAGCTGGATTTGGATACAAAAAGATTTCCCAAGTTTTAAACATCTCAAGGAGCACTGTGCAAGCGATTATATTGAAATGGAAGGAGTATATGGCCACTTTACACGTCCCGATATCGTCGTCCAACTTCGATAAAAAGTTACGTGGTTCGTGCATTGGCGCCGATATTGTTTGTGCGTTGTATGGTGGAAATGACCAATTCAATGCAAGAACGATGCCAAAACGGTATCGGGGAAGAATTGTGCAGGCTCTCCAACTGCCCGATATTGGATGGACGATCTAGCAGGATCGTGCTGTGTGACAGCCCAACACCGACTTGAAGAGCAACTTCCCCTATTCCACTCCCATGTGAAAAGGTCGTTCCCTGGTTCGTGTACAAGGGGGCATATACATCGCAGTTGTGTTGCCTGCCGATATGTCCCTGTGTGACAGCTCCTATGCGATCTTAGATTTCAGTCAAAAAAGTTCGCGCTCCCGTGCCATTGTATACAATATCGAAACGATGTTGGGACCACTGCCAATCTACCAAGACCGGCGTTCCCCTAAACGCTCATCTCAAACAAGGAGAAGACTGATCAGAGATGCAACCAAAAGGCCCATGATCACTCTGGATGAACTGCAGAGATCTACAGCTGAGGTGGGAGAGTCTTCCATAGGACAACAATCAGTCATACACTGCACAAATCTGGCCTTTATGGAAGAGTGGCAAAAAGAAAGCCATTTCTCAACGATATGCATAAAAAGTCTTGTTTGAAGTTTGCCACAAGCCACCTGGGAGACACACAAACATGTGGAATAAGGGCTCTGGTCAGATGAAACCAAAATCGAACTTTTTGGCAACAATGCAAGATATTATGTTTGGCGAAAAAGCAACACAGCTCATCACTCGTATCTTACAGCAAGACAATGATCCCAAATATAAAGCAAAATCTACAATGGAATGGTTTAAAAATAAACATATCCAGGTGTTAGAATGGCCAAGTCAAAGTCCAGACCTGAATCAATCGAGAATCTGTGGAAAGAGCTGAAAACTGCGGTTCACAACACTCTCCATCCAACCCTCACTGAAGGGCAAGAATTTCAGTCTCTCAATGTGCAAAACTGAGACATACCCCAAGTGACTTGCAGCTGTAATCGCAGCAAAAGGTGGCGCTACAAAGTATTAACTCAAGAGGGCCAAATAATATTGCACCCCCCACTTTTCAGTTTTTTATTTGCTAAAAAAGTTTACAATATTCAATAAATTTCGTTCCACTTCACGATTATGTCCCACTTAGTTGTTGATTCTTAAAAAAAAAAATTAGAAAATTTATATCTTCATGTTTGAAGCCTGAAATGTGGCAAAAGGTTGAAAAATTCAAGGTGGCCAAATACTTTCACAAGGCACTGTAAATGGCCCACCCTGTACATCTACTATATAATCGCCTAATTCTTTCTGTCTGTAACAGAAATCCCGCATCAGGCGCTACAAATCAGCGACAGGCGCAGTCCTGGCCGCGAATTGGCGCAGGACTTGTACCAAGCATGCCACCACTACCGCTGGTCATCTCCTGCCGCACTGAGGTCAGCGGTGACGCAGCTGGGAGATGACGGGCTAGCGAACTCGCTCAGTGTGACACGCAGCAGCGACCAGGCCCCTGCTGTGAGACCGCTGATCGTGTCAGAATGGCCTGGACCATTTTTTGATTGTTGGGACCAAGCTCGGCAGCATGCATCGGTGTGTTTCAAGGGACAACGACCAACGACCTCAATATTAAACCCTAGAGTGACAGGGTTCCAAGACCGCCATACCGTTGCTGCATCGCTGGTGAGATCTGACTGTATGACATCTCACCAGCGATCACGTAGTGATGCTCCAGCGATCCCTACCAGGTTGTATGGTTGTTGGGGGTCGCTGGAGCATCACCAAGTGTGACGGTACTTTACTGATCGCTCATTGCATTATTCGTAAATCTTCATAAATAAACTACATACATATTCTAGAATACCTGATGCGTAATGGAGCCGTCACACGTGTCAATATCGCGTGCACGATCACTGCTGCACGTGACGTTGCAGCGATATTGACGTGTGTGACATGCTCAATCAACCAGCGATAAATCGCTGGTTGATGGTCGCCAGGTTTTAGAACCTGTTCTAAAACCTGACGACGGTCGCCCGATGCACACGCAGCATCGCTGCGTGTGACACCAGGAGATGCGATCAGCCAGCTCCCAGCGCCTCTCAGGAAGCGCTGGAAGCTGGTATCCAGGGTAAACTGCGGGTAACTAGGCAGCGCGCGCTGCCTAGATACCCGATGTGTACCTTAGTTACCAGTCTTCTCCACTCACTGGCTGGTATCTAAGGTACACAGCGGGCAACTAGGGTCCCTAGTTACCCGCTGTGTACCTTAGATACCAGCCGGTGTAGGCAGCGTGCGCTGCCTAGTTACTCACAGTTTACCCTGGATACCAGCCTGTAGACATCGTAGAAACGATATAGAAATAATTTCCACGATGTCGCTGGTAAAATGATCGCTGGTGAGTCTGCATGTGTGACAGCTCGCCAGCGATCATCCGTCAATGTCGTCAGCGATCAGATCGCTGACGACATTGACGCGTGTGACGCAATAAATAATGTGATGCAATAAATATGCATGTTATAGGGAAAAAGAAAACAATATAATTGATAGGTAATCTATTCATAGAGACAGATAAAAGCAAACAAAAGTCATGTGACAAGAATGTAGGTAGAGATTAGAACATAATTTTCATCTATCGAATAATAATAATAATATTTATTCATTTATATAGCGCTATTAATTCCATAACACCTTACATATATTTGCAACACTGTCCCCATTGGAGCTCACTATATAAACACCCTATCAGTATGTCTTTAAAATGTTGGAGGAAACCAGAGTGCCTGGAGGAAACCCACACAAACACAGGGAGAACATACAAACTCCTTGCAGATGTTTCCTTGGTGGGAATTGAACCAAGGATGTCAGCACTGCAAGGTTACAATGCTAACCATTCAGCCACTGTGCAACTGTACTGATTTATGTAGCAGTGCTGCATGATATCTATTATATAATTGCGAATGGGTTTTTTGCCCTTCTGAGTCCACTCTCGCTGCGAGTCAGCGTGGTCATGTGGATACGACCGAAGCATTGGCCGCGCAGCGGCCATTGCGAGCAGTTCTAAGGCGACTCGCTATGCCCGCAGCGGCATGGCGAGTCGCCTTAGCAGCGCGAAGCATGGCCGCGAAGCGGCCATTGCGAGTCAGAGACTCGCTCTTCTAGAATCCCGATGCATGTGCATCGGGCACCCAGCAAGTAAATTATAAGAAACACTAAGCATATCTACCTTATGAATTTTAGCATTGAGTTCATATATTGAAAAAGTATCAGTGTTAACATGAGATATTTCACTGGTTTACGACTACAAGCATTTTCAAAGCAGAAACCTGGCCCAATTCCTTGTTTAGAAAAATCCCTTCCCCCAAATACAGCGGGTCTCGTTGTGATTTCTTTGAAGAGAACCTTGAGAGAGCATCATACATTATTTAGTAGAGCTTCACACTGAGCTGGGATCTTATTTTACTACAGTTGTGATACTGTAGATAAGAACAGGGTGCGAAATTGGCCAGAAATAAAAAAAAAGCCAAGCTACTCTTCTCCAATTTGTATAAATACCAAGAAGACTCGAAAATGAGTTTACTACTAATGACTGGAATTAATGGCAGGTCTGAATTTCAGAAAGAAGCCCTATTTACATATAACACGATGGATTCTATTCCCAGGTTACTAAACAGCACTTCTTGTAGAACTGAACACCATGGCAAGCATATATTATTCAGTACAATGCAAAAGAAGTCACAGATGTAACTGACGCATTTCATCATACATTCTCAAGAATTCAGCCATAACTATTGTCGTGTACCAACCAGTTTTGGCCTAGCACAATCCCCTTTACATAGGCTGATTCAGCTGAACAAGCATTTGTAATACAGGGAAGGATATTTATATGGATGCACCTAAATAAAATGGGAATGGTTGGTGATATCAACTTCCTGTTTGTGGCACATTAGTATATGGGAGGGGGAAATCTTTTCCAGATGGGTAGTAACCATGGCCGCCATTTGAAGTTGGCTATTTTGGATCCAACTTAATTTTTTTCAATGTGAAGAGGGTCATGTGACACATCAAACGTATTGAGAATTTCATAAGAAAAACAATGGTTTGCTTGATTTTAACATAACTTTATTCTTTCATGAGTTATTTACAAGTTTATGACCACTTATAAAATGTGTTCAAAGTGCTGCGTCCAAAATGCTGCGTAGTACAGCAGAAGCATAGTGGATGGGATTGTAAGAAATACCATCCTCACTATGCTTAATCCACCCGCAGCGTGTTTGGAGCTGCGGTGCAGGTTGCTGGCAGTCCCCCCACCGCAGCATGTTTATTTCATGCTGCAGAGTCAGAAGCGGCTGCCATTAGGTGACAGCAGGGAGAAGCCGCCCTGCACCCGCTGCACGCAGTGAGTACAAGGCGGCTGCGGTCTCCCTGCGGGCACCTGCGGCTTCGATCAGGTCCGGAGGAGCAGCATCCAACACGCAGCTCCTCTGGATCGTGAGCACACAGCCTTAGACAAATGAAACCTACATATAACCTGTATATACCTACACCCAGATTTGAATGTGTTCTTATCTGTGTTTTGCTATACAGTCCACAGTACTTCTATTGCTATGCAAATATCTAAAGGGAACCTGTCACCATGAAAATGTATTCTAATCTGCAGGCCTCATGTTATAGAGCAGGAGGAGTAGAGCAGATTGATACATAGTTTTCTGAAAGAAAATTCAGTATAACCTGCGATTTGATCATTTAATCTTCTTTTTCTGAGATTTGTGGTTCAGTGGGTAATCCTATCAGTGATTGACAGCTTATTTGTATGCACACTTATATAAAGACAGCTGTCAATCACAGATAGGACCGCCCACTGGCCCCAAAATCCCAGGAAAAACAGAAGTTTACATGATGAAAAGACAGGTTATACTGAATCTTCTTTCACAAAACTATGTATTAATCTGCTGTACTCCTCCTGCTCTATAACATGGGGCCTGCAGATTAGAATACATTTTCATGGTGACAAGTTCCCTTTAAGAGAGGAAATTATTGTGACGTAGAATACAAATTTCACCTTTTGTCATACAGTACATACAGTATAACAGGGCGGCACGGTGGCTCAAGTGGTTAGCACTGCAGCCTTGAGGTCCTGGGTTCAATTCCCACCAAGGACACCTAGGACAACATGTTTGCATGGGGTTCCTCTGGGCACTCTGGTTTCCTCCCACATTGCAAAGACATACAGATAGGATGTTTAGATTGTGAGCCCCAATGGGGACAGCATTACTGATGTATGTAAAGTGCTATGTAATTACCGGTAATAGCACTATATAAATGAATAAATATTATATTATTATGATGTAGAGATAGACCCCAATTCCAGTTGACACTAGACTGCTTGCTGTAGTTTTGATAAAATCAATGTTTTATCTGCAGGAGATTATCATTAGATGACTATTAAACCTTGATGAACCTTGTAGTCTTCCATATTCAAAAACTCTCTATAACCCCCACTACCACTAAATATTGACAGCCATCAGCACCGTAGACACAGAAGGCTGTCAATCAATAGTATGGGGGAAGGGAGATTAACAGAGCCCAGCATTCAGAGGACTGTTAGGAAATGTTCTCATGTTGCTATTTTGGTGTTTTTTTTTTTCTGCAGCAAAACCTGCACTCTTGGTAGCAAAATCTCTGCGTCCAAAAAGCAGTTTTTTGCTGTGTTGTTGGTGTCTTATTTGTTTCCATACATATTTAAATAAAGTTAGTTTCCTTCACTACAAAAGCAGGAAAAAGAGCTGCAAAAACAGTAAGGCCGCTTTACACGTCGCGATATCGCAACGCAAGATTGATAAAAGTCACGTGGTGTGGCCGTTGCAGTTGATATCGTTCGTGCGTTGTGCGTGTAAAAGGGCAATGCGACGCGAAAACAACCTAACTACGATATTGCATGAAGATTGTGCAAGCCCTTCAACCGTACGATATGTGTATGCGATGTGGCATGATCGTGCTGTGTGACAGCGCAACTACGATTTGGAGTGCAACTTCCCCTAGTCACTCCAATGTTAAATGGTCGATCCCTGGGTTGCTCATACACAGCGTGAAAAGGGTCTACTACATCGTAGTTGCGTTGCCTGCCGATATCTCCCTAGTGTGACATCTACTATGTGATCTTGGACAAGTGCCAAAAACGTGCGCGCTCCCGTGAAATCGCATGCAATATCGGCCTTTAAAGAATAGACATGCTGCATTTTCAAACACAAGTTTCACGTAGCTTTTGCTGATACTGTAAAAAGCGGTTTTTAATCTGCATAAAATTCATGAATGCAAAATAAAATGCATTGTGTGAACCTAAGTGATGCAAAGAGCCAAACTACAGCACCCTCCTCACTGTGTATCTCTTTATGGCCACAACATATGTATTATCTAATGGCCTCTTCCAGCACTAAAACGTGGCATGTGTATATGGCAGAACTCTTGCATGAAACACTTTGAAAATCATAGTTGTTTATGCAACATAAAGTTGAGGACGAATTGTGACTTTTGGTATTTTCAACCCAGTTTCTCCCACCTGTACCAAAATGGGTGGGATGGGGCGCACACATCAACTTAATGACTATCTGCAGCGTGGCTTACACCAGCTTACTTTTCAGATGTCCCACATTCATTAAGAGGTGAGCATCACTTAATGAATCGGGCATCTCTGACTTCAGTACACATCCTCATGAACAACGCTCGTCTGGATGAATCGGGGCTCCTGTCTCCTTCAGGAGGGAATGAATACATTCTCCATAAAGCAAATTTTGGACATAAAAGATACCCTATTCTTAAAAGGGTAGCACTCATTTTGTTATCATTATCGCACATTACTCTTCTGTGATATTTATCATTTTTTGCTTTAGTGGTCATTTGACGAAATCCCTCTCTTGTAAAACTTTCTATTTTATATGCAGAACACAAAAACTCATCCTTGAGCATTTATCCCCGTGAAGCAGCAATGATACAAATGCAAAGCCAACTGTAATATTTGGGAACAAGTTCCTCGGACTCCATAGTAACCACCTCCCATCACTGCTTGGTTAGACATGCTCTGCATTGCTAGTGATTCTCACAGTTCAGCCCCTCTGTTAATAGGAGAATGGAAAATACAGAGTGAAGCATGAAAACACTGCAAGCCAATGCCGATAGACAAGTACAGAAAACAAAAGTCTGCTGTCCAGTTGTTCACTACCTACATTTGTTTTCCAAGAATATCCTAATTGTGGTGGTAAGAAACAAAGTTCTGGACCTGAGCAATGTGATGGAGAGTATGGCTAGGGATCTGCTCTGTTTATGTACCAGAAAAGACCACCAGACATGACTCCATACAATGCAGTGTATGATGACTATACACCACATGGTACTCTCCTGATGAAATAGTCAGTGGATAATTTTCTAAGGAGATCCAAATGAAACAGCACCAGGCTTACTGTGCTTTTTCTAAAATAAGCCCACCCCTGTAAATAAGCCCTACATTGTTTTTTTGGAGTAGACTTTAAATATAAGCCCTACTCCAAAAATAAGCCCTAGTCAGTGCCTCCAGCGCTAGGTTATGTCACTAACATCACAGAGACATAACGTAATGCTGGAGGTGCTGGAATAGGCTCCCACACCATCCTGCCGTTTGCCATGGCAAGATAAAATGTGCTCACCTGCTCAAAGTCTGCCTCCTTGGTCCCACCTCACGGCCATCAATGTGCACAGCATGGGACCAAGGGGGTGGCACTCAGCTGCTGCTCCAGCATCCCACCACCTGCCTCCCGAGCCCACAGCATATCATATTGATGGCGGGAGGCAGGTCCAAGGACTGGCTGTTGCTCCAGTGTCCCACCTCCTGTCTCTCAAGTGCCGCCTACTTGGTCCCACCTCCCGGCTGGCCCTGCTCCCTCACCCAGAAGCAGCTACGTGTGAGTGTGATGTCACAAACACCCGAGTCCCGCACCAGGCTCCAGCCTCCTGGTGGAGAAATAAGAGTTCCACTGTTTTGAGAGTGGCAGTAAGATTTTCACCGTTAGCACCATAAGAGACACTGACACAGTACCAGAAATGATGAATGTAAGTTAGGGCCATACACCTTCAAGCTGAAGCTGGCCATACACTTCAAGGTAAATTAAAGGTGTATGGTATGGCCACCTTTACCTTGAAGGTGTTTTTCTGACAGTTACGTTCATATGCTCTCTATGGAGAGGGGAAGGGCTGTTCATGGGAAAAAATAAGTCCTCCCCCAAAAATAAGCCCTAATCCTTTTTTTGGAAACAGAAATAATATGACGCTGTAATTATTTCAGGTCTGGTTGGAGTTTTCCTTTGTGTGTGTGGCGCAGCCAGGTCAGTGTGGGAATTAAAATAAGTATTAAAACAGGTTTTCAGAATATCTCAGCATGCACAGAAACACAGACTGAATTCAGATACCCATATATTTTTAAATGAATGGCCACAAAGCACTAGACACTCCCCTTCATAATACATTACATCAAAGAGTAACATTGTGCAAGAAATGCAGGAAAAGTCATACATTTCATTGTGTGTACCGGAGCTTGTACTGCACCCACAATACTGAAACCCACCTCACACCAGTCATAGGTTTTATATAACATCCAGCCTTTTCTCTAGCTTTCATTGAGATATGAAAGGAAGCCCATCCCATCCATTTCTGTAGAACATGGACAATTTGTAGACAATGTTCCCATTACCATGATCCACAACCTTCATGAAGCTTATTCTGGTGAAATGCAGCATTTGGCTTGGTAGTAAGGTCACCTGCCATCTTGTCTGACCCAGGACATTGTTCCAGTGGCATTGTTATCATGCCAGTGCAGTGGATAACTAATTTTATGAAGAACTTTGACTATTACAAGCAAACATTATACATTAAATGTAATTTCATAAGGCCTCATTCAGATGTCCAAACTTTTTCATGTACTCAAAAATATGGTTCGAGTGTCATCATTGCTTTGAATCCAAGTGTCATCAATGTATCACTTTTTTATCATCAATGATTTTCAATTATAGAAAAATAAATATATTGCACAGTCCCATTGCAATGTTGATCACGGGCTGCACAAGACCTGTACAATGATGGCATCCATGTGCTGTGTGTCATATAATAATGTGTGTCAATAAGGGCGATTTTCATCTATGACGCTTATGAAACAGGCGTGTTGCTGTGATTATTTTAGTGGATATAGAGTCCACAAATAAAAGCATAACAAAAAGACCACGAACATGTGAACAGCCCCATAGACTATAATGGATATGTGGTCTATCCTTGAAAATCCCAGCAGATGTCTGAATGAGGTCAATTAATTGTTCACTAACCTTCGACTGCTTCAATTTACGAGATATTATTACTATTCCATCACAGCAAGCCACATAATAATCATGAAAACAATTATGCTTTTAAGGATATGAGTTCCATTACACCTTTCAATCATTTTCAGAATTCACCACAAAAAAGACCACTGAGCTAAATCCAATGAGATACACCATGATAGAAGTTTCTATGAACAATTGCATGGATGTTGCATTTCTATCGGCTCTAATAAACAGGTTGTGTTTTTAATGGCCACCCTGAGTTGTCTGGGGTAATAAATGTGAAGCATAGTTTAAACCCGGGGTCTTAAACTTGGCTAAGTTGATGGGCCGCACATAGAAAAAAATGATATTGGGTGGAACGCATCCTGGTCCTCATCATGTAGTAATGTCCCCATCGTGTAGTAATATCCCATCCTGATCCCCTTCTTGTAGTAATGTCCCCTTCCTCGTCCCGTTTTAGTAATGTCTCCATCCTGGTCCCCATATTGTAGCAATGTTCCCCACCCTGATCCCTTTCTTGTAGTAATGTGACCATCCTGGTCCTCATCATGTAGTAATGTCCCATCCTGGTGCTCATCATATATAATGTCTTCATCTTGTAGTAATACCCCCATCCTGGTTTGCTTCTTGTATTAATGTCCCCATCCTGGACCCATTTTGTAGTAATGTCCACATCCTGGACTCCATAGCGTAGTAATGTCCCCCATGATGGTCCCCTTTTGTAGTGATGTCCCCCATGTTGGTCCCCTTTTGTAGTGATGTCCCCATCCTGGTCTACCTTCTCTTTACACACACACACATACACACACTTTTCTAACCTTAACCATGTCAGCGGTCCAGTGCAGGGGGCCGCTGAGGTACCCACTGTGTTTCTCGCCACGACACTGACAAGCTCTGTAGCTCAGCAAGATCAATGCAGCCCGTCAGCCAATGAGAGGCCTGCACATGACGTCATACGCCAATGGCAGTTGCAGGCCTGTCAATGGCCGACATATTGCATTAATCTTGCTGAGCTACAGAGCTTGTCAGTGCTGTGGCCGGAAGTCATAACACAGCGGGGACCTCGGCGGCCCCCTGCACTAGACCGCTGACATGGTTAAGTTGTCCACGTTGCCGCAGGCTGCGTGTTTGAGACCCCTGGTTTAAAGGGACAGCTACAGCAACAGCTTTAATGTGCAGGCAGACCTGTGGACAGCATGATGTAGAGGAAGAGAAGCTGAGCAGAATGATATATTAGTTTGTTGGAAAAGATTCAGTATAACTTATTTTATTCCTTGAAATTCCCGGTGTCTGTATGTATATACCGTAGTCCAGTGGGTGGTCCTACTAGTGATTGACAGTTATCTCTGCATGAAGTCATATATTGAAGACTGCCAGTCATTGAGAAGGACCACCCACTGGACATAAAGGTGAATAAAATGTAGTTTACCGCATCTTTTCCAGCAAAAATACTGATCAATCGGGTCCTGTTGCTCTATAACATCCTGCCTACCGATAAGATACAACTTTCTACATAACAGGTTCCGTTTTAAAGGGAATCTGTCATTTCCCCAAATGCTATGGGGTTAAATCTGCAAGTTGATAGCATTCTAAGGTTACGCCCACACGAGGGTATAACACAGTCGTGAGCCGTTATACTATGGGGCAGCGCTGATCTGCAATTTTTTTCTCATGTAGTTTCAGTATGAGAGAAAAAAAACAAAACGCAAACATGCTGAGTGTGGTTCTGATATTCCGATCATGCGCGTCCATGCAAGTCTATGGGTGCCTGTAAAACATTAGGCTGCTGTCGGATGACATCTGAGTGCAGTGGGATTACCACTGACACATGTAATGGAAAAGATGGAGAATTTAAGTTCTCCATTTTCTCTTCATCTGTGCTGTGAGAGAATCAGATCACAGTAAATGACACTCAACAATGCTTAGTGTGAGCGAGCCCTGAAGCTGCCCAGCCACTGCACTGAAAGCCTGGCTAGTGGGAGGAAGGCTTTCAGTCACAGAAGCATGGCCTTGGCAGCTTCACTCACCACTCAGTACATAGAAAGCCATGGTTATATCCAAGATCCAGAACTGGCAGCTGGTTCAGCAGTGCATCAGTGCTGAGTCGGCTGTCAGTCAGTCCCGAGGCTTGGTTATAGCCACTGCTCACTATGCAACATAATAGAAGCCAGGCTGGCCGAGCCTCTATGACTGAAAGCTGGAGGCTGCCAGGAGGAATAAAGTTAATTCCTTCCAAGCAACCCGGCTCAGTGTGGCACTTTAAATGGCTTTTAAAATGCAGATTAACCTTGGATCTATAGGTTAATAATGACTAAAGACATAACAGGATCCCTTTAAAGAAATTGTTTGCTACAAGTAACCACTCTTTCTGTACCTTAGTAAGGCATCTTTGATTAATAGTGTGGGAGTCTAATGCCTGGTAAGACTGCAGAGAATGCAATTGGGTCTCCTAAATCAAAGCGAAAACAACTGCCATTGTTGACCATAAAAAGATTAAAGCTGCATTGTGATTGGTTTGTAAAGGCAATATTGCTTTATGTCATGATGTCCACTCTATGAACGAAGGTTAATTCCACTCTATAACATTCAAAGCTTTGTAGGGCCCACTATTTATGACAGAGTTGCTGATTTGATCTTCCACTACAGAAGAGGTCCCAAACTTTTACTGACATCCATTCTTTCAAGAATATACAGTAGCATTAGAGCTATATAAAGGATATAAAGTGCGGCCACAGGAAGAATGGCAAGGAACGCTGCCCTATACCAATATATCGGCTATCTGACAGGATCTATAGCTGCCTTCAATATTGTTATGCTTAGACCCAACAGCTTCTCCTTCACTGATACATACAGATCAAGCCCTCAGAGGTGTCTGCTGATACACTTATTATGTTAGCCTTTGGACATCACACAATACAAATTGTGTAATAAAGCAAAAAACAAAAGTTATGGTCATCCTAATCCAAATCAATTCTCTTGCCTTCTGACAGCTTAAGTAGCGTAGTGGTCATAAGCTGCCAAGCTAGGAATGATGGGCATTAAGCAGGTACGACAGAGAAGGAATAATTGCAGCTTATGGCCAAGGCAGACTAATATAGTGCAGGAAATTCAGGAGACAAGAAGCAGACATCTACATTTACAGTAACTGGTTATTAACACTATCGTTACACTATTTACTCCTAAATGGCGGGAACACGATTTGCACAAGACAAGGGAAAGAAGTAGCGGATAACTTATGATGTTCACATAAACAGTGATGTACTGGAGAGGAACAGGCTTTGCCTTGTCAAGGGTAACATGGATCTTTTGTTTAGGAATCCAAGCAAGTGATGCCAGAAGGCACAATATTCTGCTCCTCACTAATGCTTTTTATTAGTGTCAGGGCTGTCAGCCTGATACCGAATCATTTCAGTTCAGGTTTTTTGTTTTATGGGATTAGGTCAATCTCAGTCTGCCGAGAAATAATGATGTGAAGTGGAGGATGTGTTTGACATGATTATCCAGCAGCCTTCGGGCGTATTCACAAAACCGTGCTCACTAAAGATGTGCTACTGAATCCTGAGCACTGCAGTCTGGGTGATGGTAGGAGGTGAATAACAGCTTGGATTAGAAAAACACTGAATGCTGGAGCCAAGTTCAGCATGAAGTGGAGTATGTGGCCTTACCTGGTGCAAGTCATTCCCAAGAACATACTCCTGGAAGTACCCTGGTGCCGCAGATGAAGCTCGGATCGCCTGCCATAGATTATATTGGCATCCTCCGATATAGGGGGATTTAACTCCTGGAAATGGTTGTAGTTCCTGAACACAAACGCCTTTAATGGGATTCCTCGGTTAACTATGGTACTGACAGCAGAAACCTACAATAACAAGAAAAATGTGGTATCAGGAACTCAGTAATGTACTCATTTCACAGCACAACCATGATTCATAAAACCACCCTTCTTTGCCAGCCTAATTAGAAAAGTGTCACAGATTGAAAACTAGATCAATGGTGGCTCTGTGGTTATCACTGTATGGTGACTCAGTGGTTAGCACTGTATATGGTGGCTCTGTGGTTAGCACAGTATATGGTGACTCAGTGGTTAGCACTGTATATGGTGGCTCAGTGGTTAGCACTGTATATGGTGACTCAGTGGTTAGCACAGAATATGGTGGGTCAGTGGTTAGCACTGTATATGGTGGCTCAGTGGTTAGCACTGTATATGGTGACTCAGTGGTTAGCACTGTATATGGTGGCTCAGTGGTTAGCACTGTATGGTGGCTCAGTGGTTAGCACTGTATGGTGGCTCAGTGGTTAGCACTGTATATGGTGGCTCAGTGGTTAGCACTGTATGGTAGCTCTGTGGTTATCACTGTATGGTGACTCAGTGGTTATCACTGTATGGTGGCTCAGTGGTTAGCACTGTATATGGTGACTCAGTGGTTAGCACTGTATATGGTGGCTCTGTGGTTAGCACTGTATATGTGTGACTCAGTGGTTAGCACAGTATATGGTGACTCAGTGGTTAGCACTGTATATGGTGGCTCAGTGGTTAGCACTGTATATGGTGACTCAGTGGTTAGCACAGAATATGGTGGGTCAGTGGTTAGCACTGTATATGGTGGCTCAGTGGTTAGCACTGTATATGGTGACTCAGTGGTTAGCACTGTATATGGTGGCTCAGTGGTTAGCACTGTATGGTGGCTCTGTGGTTATCACTGTATGGTGACTCAGTGGTTATCACTGTATGGTGGCTCAGTGGTTAGCACTGTATGGTGGCTCAGTGGTTAGCACTGTATATGGTGGCTCAGTGGTTAGCACTGTATGGTGGCTCTGTGGTTATCACTGTATGGTGACTCAGTGGTTATCACTGTATGGTGGCTCAGTGGTTAGCACTGTATATGGTGACTCAGTGGTTAGCACTGTATATGGTGGCTCTGTGGTTAGCACTGTATATGGTGACTCAGTGGTTAGCACAGAATATGGTGGGTCAGTGGTTAGCACTGTATATGGTGGCTCAGTGGTTAGCACTGTATATGGTGACTCAGTGGTTAGCACTGTATATGGTGGCTCAGTGGTTAGCACTGTATATGGTGGCTCAGTGGTTAGCACTGTATGGTGGCTCAGTGGTTAGCACTGTATGGTGGCTCAGTGGTTAGCACTGTATATGGTGGCTCAGTGGTTAGCACTGTATGGTGGCTCTGTGGTTATCACTGTATGGTGACTCAGTGGTTATCACTGTATGGTGGCTCAGTGGTTAGCACTGTATATGGTGACTCAGTGGTTAGCACTGTATATGGTGGCTCTGTGGTTAGCACTGTATATGGTGACTCAGTGGTTAGCACTGTATATGGTGACTCAGTGGTTAGCACTGTATATGGTGGCTCAGTGGTTAGCACTGTATATGGTGACTCAGTGGTTAGCACTGTATATGGTGACTCAGTGGTTAGCACTGTATATGGTGGCTCTGTGGTTAGCACTGTATATGGTGGATCAGTGGTTAGCACTGTATATGGTGGCTCAGTGGTTAGCACTGTATATGGTGACTCAGTGGTTAGCACTGTATATAGTGGCTCTGTGGTTAGCACTGTATATGGTGACTCAGTGGTTAGCACTGTATATGGTGGCTCTGTGGTTAGCACTGTATATGGTGACTCAGTGGTTAGCACTGTATATGGTGACTCAGTGGTTAGCACTGTATATGGTGACTCAGTGGTTAGCACTGTATATGGTGGCTCAGTGGTTAGCACTGTATATGGTGACTCAGTGGTTAGCACTGTATATGGTGGCTCTGTGGTTAGCACTGTATATGGTGGATCAGTGGTTAGCACTGTATATGGTGGATCAGTGGTTAGCACTGTATATGGTGGCTAAGTGGTTAGCACTGTATATGGTGACTCAGTGGTTAGCACAGTATGGTGGCTCAGTGGTTAGCACTGTATATGGTGGCTCTGTGGTTAGCACTGTATATGGTGGCTCAGTGGTTAGCACTGTATATGGTGGCTCAGTGGTTAGCACTGTATATGGTGGCTCAGTGGTTAGCACTGTATGGTGGCTCTGTGGTTATCACTGTATGGTGGCTCAGTGGTTAGCACTGTATATGGTGACTCAGTAGTTAGCACTGTATATGGTGGCTCAGTGGTTAGCACTGTATATGGTGGCTCAGTGGTTAGCACTGTATATGGTGGCTCAGTGGTTAGCACTGTATGGTGGCTCAGTGGTTAGCACTGTATATGGTGGCTCAGTGGTTAGCACTGTATGGTGGCTCTGTGGTTATCACTGTATGGTGACTCAGTGGTTAGCATTGTATGGTGGCTCAGTGGTTAGCACTGTATATGGTGACTCAGTGGTTAGCACTGTATATGGTGGCTCTGTGGTTAGCACTGTATATGGTGACTCAGTGGTTAGCACTGTATATGGTGGCTCAGTGGTTAGCACTGTATATGGTGGCTCAGTGGTTAGCACTGTATATGGTGACTCAGTGGTTAGCACAGTATGGTGGCTCAGTGGTTAGCACAGTATATGGTGACTCAGTGGTTAGCACTGTATATGGTGACTCAGTGGTTAGCACTGTATATGGTGGCTCAGTGGTTAGCACTGTATATGGTGACTCAGTGGTTAGCACTGTATATGGTGACTCAGTGGTTAGCACAGTATGGTGGCTCAGTGGTTAGCACTGTATATGGTGACTCAGTGGTTAGCACTGTATATGGTGGCTCAGTGGTTAGCACTGTATATGGTGGCTCAGTGGTTAGCACTGTATATGGTGACTCAGTGGTTAGCACAGTATGGTGGATCAGTGGTTAGCACTGTATATGGTGGCTCAGTGGTTAGCACTGTATATGGTGACTCAGTGGTTAGCACTGTATATGGTGGCTCTGTGGTTAGCACTGTATATGGTGACTCAGTGGTTAGCACTGTATATGGTGACTCAGTGGTTAGCACTGTATATGGTGGCTCAGTGGTTAGCACTGTATGGTGGCTCAGTGGTTAGCACTGTATATGGTGGCTCAGTGGTTAGCACTGTATGGTGGCTCTGTGGTTATCACTGTATGGTGACTCAGTGGTTAGCACTGTATGGTGGCTCAGTGGTTAGCACTGTATGGTGTCTCAGTGGTTAGCATTGTATGGTGACTCAGTGGTTAGCACTGTATATGGTGGCTCAGTGGTTAGCACAGTATGGTGGCTCAGTGGTTAGCACTGTATATGGTGGCTCAGTGGTTAGCACTGTATGGTGACTCAGTGGTTAGCACTGTATGGTGTCTCAGTGGTTAGCATTGTATGGTGACTCAGTGGTTAGCACTGTATATGGTGGCTCAGTGGTTAGCACTGTATATGGTGTCTCAGTGGTTAGCATTGTATGGTGACTCAGTGGTTAGCACTGTATATGGTGGCTCAGTGGTTAGCACTGTATGGTTGCTCAGTGGTTAGCACTGTATGGTTGCTCAGTGGTTAGCACTGTATGGTGACTCAGTGGTTAGCACTGTATATGGTGGCTTAGTGGTTAGCACTGTATATGGTGGCTCAGTGGTTATCACTGTATGGTGAGTCAGTGGTCAGCACTGTATGGTGACTCAGTGGTTAGCACTGTATGGTGTCTCAGTGGTTAGCATTGTATGGTGACTCAGTGGTTAGCACTGTATATGGTGGCTCAGTGGTTAGCACTGTATATGGTGTCTCAGTGGTTAGCATTGTATGGTGACTCAGTGGTTAGCACTGTATATGGTGGCTCAGTGGTTAGCACTGTATGGTTGCTCAGTGGTTAGCACTGTATGGTTGCTCAGTGGTTAGCACTGTATGGTGACTCAGTGGTTAGCACTGTATATGGTGGCTTAGTGGTTAGCACTGTATATGGTGGCTCAGTGGTTATCACTGTATGGTGAGTCAGTGGTCAGCATTGTATGGTGACTCAGTGGTTAGCACTGTATACAGTGGCTCAGTGGTTAGCACTGTATGGTGGCTCAGTGGTTAGCACTGTATATGGTGGCTCTGTGGTTATCACTGGATGGTGACTCAGTGGTTATCACTGTATGGTGACTCAGTGGTTATCACTGTATGGTGGCTCAGTGGTTAGCACTGTATATGGTGGCTCTGTGGTTATCACTGTATGGTGACTCAGTGGTTATCACTGTATGGTGGCTCAGTGGTTAGCACTGTATGGTGGCTTAGTGGTCAGCACTGTATGGTGGCTCAGTGGTTAGCATTGTATGGTGGCTAAGTGGTTAGCACTGTGTAGTGGCTCAGTGGTTAGCACTGTATGGTGGCTCAGTGGTTAGCACTGTATGGTGGCTCAGTGGTTAGCATTGTATGGTGGCTCAGTGGTTAGCACTGTATATGGTGGCTCAGTGGTTAGCACTGTATATGGTGGCTCTGTGGTTATCACTGTATGGTGACTCAGCGGTTATCACTGTATGGTGGCTCAGTGATCAGCACTGTATGGTGGCTCAGTGGTCAGCACTGTATGGTGGCTCAGTGGTTAGCATTGTATGGTGGCTCAGTGGTTAGCACTGTATATGGTGGCTCAGTGGTTAGCACTGTATATGGTGGCTTAGTGGTTAGCACTGTATATGGTGGCTCAGTGGTTAGCACTGTATGGTGACTCAGTGGTTAGCACTGTATGGTGGCTCAGTGGTTAGCACTGTGTATGGTGACTCAGTGGTTAGCACTGTATGGTGACTCAGTGGTTAGTGTGCGGTGGCTCAGTGGTTAGCACTGTATGGTGGCTCTGTGGTTATCACTGTATGGTGACTCAGTGGTTAGCACTGTATGGTGTCTCCGTGGTCAGCACTGTATGGTGACTCAGTGGTTAGCACTGTATGGTGGCTCTGTGGTTAGCACTGTATGGTGACTCAGTGGTTAGCACTGTATGGAGACTCAGTGGTCAGCACTGTATGGTGGCTCTGTGGTTAGCACTATATGGTGGCTCAGTGGTTAGCACTGTATATGGTGGCTCAGTGGTTAGCACTGTATGGTGACTCAGTGGTCAGCACTGTATGGTGGCTCAGTGGTTAGCACTGTACGGTGGCTCAGTGGTTAGCACTGTACGGTGTCTCAGTGGTTAGCACTGTATGGTGTCTCAGTGGTTAGCACTGTATGGTGTCTCAGTGGTTAGCACTGTATGGTGTCTCAGTGGTTAGCACTGTATGGTGTCTCAGTGGTTAGCACTGTATGGTGTCTCAGTGGTTAGCACTGTATGGTGTCTCAGTGGTTAGCACTGTATGGTGTCTCAGTGGTTAGTACTGCAGTCTTGCAGCACTGGGGGTCCTGGGTTCAAATCCCACCATCAGGGCCGGCTCCAGGTTTCTGTGGGCCCCGGGCGAAAAGGTCTCAGTGGGCCCCCTTTAAGTACATATCGCGGACTAATATCTATATATATATATATATATATATATATGTATATATATATATATATATATATATTGCCGCACACTTACCGCAAGCCCCATAGACAATGCATGGGGCTTGCCGCAAACGTACAGCCGCTAGACGGAAAATGCGGCAGATGCAGGTTTTTTTTACCGCAACTGCCACATTTTAAAAAAAACTCCTATGTGAAGGCAGCCTTACAGGAACAGTGACTGCCGAATCCAGCAAGAGCTGTTTCTGACAGTGAGTTATATTACACGTTGTTAGGGCTAAAATGCGATTGCATTCCCTTGCGCCTTTTAAAAATACCCTTCAAATGCAAAATGTTGCATTTTTGTGCGTCTGAGGATGCTTGGTATATACACAAGCATCCTGAAGCACACAAATAATGCAAGCAGCTCAATGGAGCCGCACTGCCATATGGTGGCACCGCAGCCAAGCGGAGTGTCTGGCCGTCCAGATCTCTCTTCTCCTCACCTTTCTTCTAGCTGCTCCGGTCTCCTCCGGTCGCTCTGCACATATCAGCACAGTGATGACATCGTGCCCCTCCATGCTGAGCTGCAGAATGCAGACAGCGGCAGAAGAGACTCTGGAGAAGAATGCTGCTGGCAAAGGTGGCTGAGACTATAGGAGCGGAATCCGCGGGGGGCTACCACTGGTACACATACTTCGTACACACGCGGCTCTGCTCCGTACACTTCGTACACACGCGGCTCTGCTCCGTACACCTCATACACACGCGGCTCTGCTCCATACACCTCGTACGCACGCGGCTCTGCTCCGTACACCTCGTACACACAGGGCTCTGCTCCGTACACCTCGTACACACACGGCTCTGCTCCGTACACCTCGTACACACACGGCTCTGCTCCGTACACCTCGTACACACAGGGCTCTGCTCCGTACACCTCGTACACACGCGGCTCTGCTCCGTACACCTCGTACACACGCGGCTCTGCTCCATACACCTCGTACGCACGCGGCTCTGCTCCGTACACCTCGTACACACGTGGCTCAGCTCCATACACCTCGTACACACACGGCTCTGCTCCGTACACCTCGTACACACACGGCTCTTCTCCGTACACCTCGTACACACACGGCTCTTCTCCGTACACCTCGTACACACACGGCTCTTCTCCGTACACCTCGTACACACACGGCTCTTCTCCGTACACCTCGTACACAACACGGCTCTGCTCCGTACACCTCGTACACACACGGCTCTGCTCCGTACACCTCGTACACACACGGCTCTGCTCCGTACACCTCGTACACACACGGCTCTGCTCCGTACACCTCGTACACACACGGCTCTGCTCCGTACACCTCGTACACACACGGCTCTGCTCCGTACACCTCGCACACACACGGCTCTGCTCCGTACACCTCGTACACACACGGCTCTGCTCCGTACACCTCGTACACACACGGCTCTGCTCCGTACACCTCGTACACACACGGCTCTGCTCCGTACACCTCGTACACACACGGCTCTGCTCCGTACACCTCGTACACACAAGGCTCTGCTCCGTACACCTCGTACACACACGGCTCTGCTCCGTACACCTCGTACACACAGGGCTCTGCTCCGTACACCTCGTACACACACGGCTCTGCTCCATACACCTAGTACACACTCGCCTCTGCTACATTCACACTGTAAATCCCTCCTGACCCCACACATAACCTTCACCTAATTGCCATACACCTAGTACACACTCACCTCTGCTACATTCACACTGTAAATGCCTCCTGACCACACACAAACTTCACCTTATTTGAGCATCATTGATGGCCAGCACAGTCCTGGATACACTGAGGAGCTGATCATGAGACCCCTGACTCCTCCCCTCCATGTGACATCATCGCAGGTCCTGTAAGCACAGAGTGTGTGCAGCTCTGTCGGCTCCCGTGCAGGGGGGAGGAGGGAGACCTCCGGTGCTGCAGCCTGCAGGAGCCTGAAAATGACCCCCCAGCTGCCCCCTGGATATGGCTCTGGCTGTGGGGGCAGTGCTCAGGGGCCCCTGAGGCTAGGGTCACACTTGCATTGTGACCCTAGCCTTATGCAAGTATTGTATGTTGCAACGCTGCTATGCGCTGGAGGCAGCCCATAGAAACCCGACGTTTACCGTGACAACCACTCGTTGTCAATGTAAACTGCGGGTTTCTATGGGCTCAGTTGCTGGCAGCGCATAGCGTTAAACGCTCTGCGCTGCAGCAGACAATACTTGCGTCAGGCTAGGGTCACAACACAAGTGTGACTCTAGCCCTCAGGGGCCCGGTGGGCCCCCTCCAAGCCGTCGGGCCCCGGCACTTGCCCGGGTACGCCGGGTGCTGACGCCGGCCCTGCCCACCATGGACATCTGCAAGGAGTTTGTATGTTCTCCCTGTGTTTGCATGGGTTTCCTCCCTCACTCCAAATACATACATAGGGAATTTAACACACTAATTAAATGATAAAGCCTGTAAAGTGCTACAGAATATGGTGGCACTACATAAACAAGCAAAATAAATAAAAAAAAGCAAATATTCCTAAATGTAATTTTCCTGAAGCTTTAATGTTAAAAAAACACTAGACTCTATAGTACAATATTCAGACACAAGATCTAAAATGTTTCATAAAACTTACAAGTCCTCACATGTTGGGGCTTTTGGTGGTGAACAGGTGCGAGCATAGACACTTTGACCAGTCTAAATTTATAGTGCCATAAACAGCTCACTAATTGGTAGGTATTAAAAAACTACAGTAAAGGGTGTCTATAAGCCGATGTTTGCTTTGTAATTGGAGGACAGCGTAAGATTGGGGCTGAGACAAGGATTTCAGCCATGTCACTTATTAGGCTGTGTGCTGTTGTTTCTATTCAATGATGGTTTTATCACCAGGACATCATCACTGCTTGAACTACATGGCACATGAGCCCTGATCCAACCAGGCCCCCCTCCTCTGATTAGCAGTGTAAAATGTACACAGAAAGCGGTGGTATGGGTGGGGTTTGCTTTCTGAGCTCTGATTCGTGCTACATTTAAAAACTATGATTATGTAACAACTGCTGCACCCAGTAATCTAAGTGATACAACATATCTTTATCTAAGTGATACATCGTTGGATTCAGGGTCTCTTTCCTTACATTATGTTCCTCTCAGATGAGATAGCAAAAACCTGGTGACAGATTCCCTTTATTCTCTGACCCACTTGTCTAACTATCATAATTTGGTTCCTGTCAGAGTTTCTCAGATCCTATACTTACAATTATTTATATTTCCTGCTTTTAACATATCAATATCAATGTTTGCTCCCTTGCTGCCTAAAATATCCAAACATTTGAAAGCTGCCATAATGTTTTCCTGGTAGAGAATGCAGGGCATAACAATCACTCTGTCTTTGAGGTTCACATGGAAAACCAGGTAAACAATTGGACAAGAGTAATCATAATGACAAAGACAAAATGATACCACATGTGCACTTTCATAGCATGTCACCCATCTCTCTACTTTGCATTCAAGAAGAGGGTGAAAAACCGGGCACTGGTTCCAACAAGGGCTAATCAGCAACTCTGTGAGGACTGCGGCAATGGTGTGCTTCGGTGTTGCACAGCTCAAGCACGTCCTATTGGACCTGTTGAAGAGACTTACCGCTTGAAACAGCCGACTGTCGTCCGACCCTGCACCCTCCCCTCCCTGTACATGTAACTCTGTGATGGATTCAAAACCATATATCGCAAACAGTGAATGCCGATCAATCTTCTTTTTACATCTCTCTACTTTTCTTGTTGCCAAACACCCATTTTTCTGGCTTTAATTAATACACACTGAACCTGAGACTGATGGTACCCAGCCCTGTGCCCTCTGTCCTCGCTTTCCTTGCACAGTGCTGCTCAGGTCACCCAGCACATCATCAGTTTACTAAGAAAGGCTGTCTGCAGTGCTCAGATCTCAAGATCAATTGGTGAGGGTACAATTGCGCTTTCTGATTAAATACATGGAATTGGAGGAAGGTATACTTTTTCCCATACCAGTAGCAAACAGTACAGATGGGTGCTGCCAACTCTCCGATGCAGTGTATTTAGTGGAAATTCTGGATTTCTGTTTGCCTATAAGGTCGCTCTGTTTCTAGAGGTTCATTCTGTGAGCTTGCTTTTATTTTAGGTGGCCAGTTGACATGCACATTGATATTGGATAACATCATTACAAATGATGCTATAAATCCCATGTCCCCAAACTGCTGAGCATGTGCAGGTTCGCGGCCATTCAGAATGTTCTACAGAGCATCAGACGGGATTCACATGATGATCCAGCCCTTCCTGTTGGGAAGCCCTAGACAGTGTAGGGGGTTTCCGAACACAGTAGTTCATCATGAACTTTTCCAGTGAGACATACGCACAGAGGAGCTGACATTCAGAATCACAGAACGTCTGGTGCCTCCGTCAATTGGATTACTATTTGCAATGCTACATTTTATGAAGTGGCCTTTGTGTTTTCCTGCACCATTACATCAGCACTTGATAAAGCAGAACATGGCAGTGAATAAACTCCCCATCCCACAGTTGTATTATACTAAATGAATAATTGATCCACTTAAGGGTAAGTGATGCTTTTCAAAGCTGGAAAACAACTGTCTCTAACAAAGGGCCCTTTTGTTGTGAAATATAAAGGAGCTGAAATATTCAGTTTTCTAATATTCCTAGGATTGTCTACTAACAATAAATGACCCGGAAGCTTCCATTGTACGGACATGACTCTGAAAAAAGACCGAGTGCTCCGCCTTATGTGCTCGGCGTGTACTCAAGCAAGCACAGTGTGTGTCCTATGCCCAAAACAGACAATCACAGAGCATCAGCTGGCCTATCGTACTAAGTATAGGACAAAATGTCATACATGAAATTGTGCTATTACGTAATGCACTGCCACAATAGGGCTTACACACAGGTGCAGATAACTGAAAGGTCTGCACCAATACACACACACAAAGGAGAAATCCGTCAATTATCTGGGACGGAGAGAAGCCGGCCAGGAATGGTGCCGGACTAGTCTCATCTTTTCTTATGGTCCACAGCCGGCTCTTCAAACTACATTATCTGAAACGCCCAACCGTGTATCTAGGTTGTGATTCATGCTGGCCGCAGTTTGGGCAAAATGAACTAACTAATAGATTCCCTTAAAAAAAGAATTCAATTTTGGGGAAATTACCTGAACTGCATTACAACATACATACTGGAATATCATTCTCAAAGAGTATGAATACGCTGCATCACGAGGATGGACATCTCATGCATATGATGTGGGAATGTGGTAGTACTGAAAGATACTGAAGAGACATGCTGCACCTTATTCACCAATTATTTGGTATTCAGATGCTGTTGGATCCCTATGCCTGCATCTTCGAAATATTTTTGGGGAAGGGGGGCTGTTGTCTGGGTCACCGGTTGCTCTGGGTGTCTCAAGAGTCTTATATTAACCAAGGAAAATGCTGGCATACAACTGGTTAGACCTAGTCTCTCCGACTATTGCTGAATTTAAAAGCACACAATATCATACTCCTTATGGAATGTTAATTTGAAAAGAAATGCAGTACGTAAATTTAATAAAATCTGGAAGGGGTGGATGGACCGTCCCATGCCATCTTACAAGCAAGTAGTTTTTACACCTAACACAGTAATGCTTCCACCCTATAATATAGTATAACTATTATTTATTGATGGCTGAAAGTTAACATAACGAAAAGATCAACATAGACGCTATTATAATATAAAAAAATATTAGTCTTTACTATTATTAAAATATTAATATTACTTGTGAACTATTGTTTAATTCATTCTAAGCAAATGATCTCCCATCTTCCCTTTGTTTATTGAACCCTGCTTAATTACTTTTTATGATTTATGTTGCAAATCTACCTGATATTAATTGTTTTATTTTAAAAAATCAATCAAAATTGAATCTGCTTTATAAAATTGTGTATGCAGCAGATTTATTTTTTAAAAGTGCCAGTTTGCTGGTAATACTTATGAAAGAAAACTGATGTTTTAATTCTATGATTAGGTCAACATCTACTGTACAATATCATTTATATAGAGGGAATCTGGTAAACTGCGGCCCCCAAACTACATCCAGAAATCAAAGTGTTGCTATCTGGCCTGCTGACTAGGACTGCCAAAGGGCTGGAAATGCAACGAAACAAGGTAGTGCTGTGTCGGTAACATCGCAGTGTGCACCTGACCGGCATAGACATGTAGATCAGAGATTAAAGGGAAATGTAGTGGGACCATGAATGAGAGCGACATCTAGACAAAAAGTGGGAGGACATCGAAAGTGCGGAATTATGACAGTAACAAGAGGGACAGAGTTTGGATCACAGATTAGAAAACATGGAAGAGATTATAGTAAAGATGGCAGCTGATACTTTCTGTAGAGCCCGGCGTTGCCCGGGCATAGTACCTAACTGTTTTTAGTTATAAGCTGAGTGTATGTCTGTGTGTGTGTATACATGTCCACTATATGCATCAATCCTGCCCCCCCACACGTCCCCCCAACTTGCCTCATCAACCTACGCTTTTGCCTCCCTTTCTTCCATTTCTGAATTCATTTCTGTAATTCTTGGCTCCCTTTCTTCCATTTCTGTAAGTCTTGCTCATTAAGGCGTATTACAGCTTTTTCTCTTACCGTGTAACGACAATCATCCAGTCACATTCTTTTTCTTATAAGTCATAAGATCAGAATGATGAGGCAGTGACATGGCATGGAATTTTATAAGCTATCACTCTACATTCTATTGTGACATCAGTTAGTAGGTGTGACGATGTGGAGTGTGCATGGCTACATGGAGTGGCTATATATCGAATGGGCGTGGCTATGTTTAGCGGGCCATGCAAAATTGGTGTGGCCATGTAGAGTGGGCAGGGCCATGTGGAGTGGGCGGGGTATGACACATACACTCACACACATACATACACTCAACATTATATATTGAATGAGGCTGAATAACAGAGTGATTAACAGATTGTTATAAACTTTATAAGAGACTGTAACTTTTATTTTTTAGATTGACGGCTACTGCTAAGATTACATCTAATATATAAAGCTGAATGTGTGTGTGTGTATCCGGGATTGGCATCTACACCGTCGCAACTACAGCCACAAAATTTTGCACAGTCACACGTCTGGACCCCGGGAGCATCATAGGCTATGTTGTGAGGTGAAATTTTAACCCTGCGCGTTCCAGTTCACCAAACAATTTTGGCCCTATCTACATAATGGGGAAAAAGTGAATGGAAAAGTGTTGAAGGAAAATCGACAGCTGTCAGCTATAGAGACAAAATTTTGCACAGTCACACGTCTGGACCCCGGGAGCGTCATAGGCTATGTTGTGAGGCGAAATTTTAACCCCGCGCATTCCAATTCACCAAACAATTTTGCCAGATCTACATAATGGGGAAAAAGTGACAGTTGCCAGTTGACAGTTGTGAATGAGAGGAGCTTAATGATAGCGCCAAGGACTAACAGCACATACCAGCATATAGTCACTAAGGTGGGGCCCCAACATGAGATATTCACCACACACGGGGACATGTATACACACCAGACGCACACAAAGAGTAACAGCAAGTGTATAGTCGCTAAGGTGCAGCCCTGACATTGGATACTCACCACGCACCCGAACAAACACACACACACACCACAAAGAGACACACATAACACAGACACACACACCACACAGACCCCCCTCCCCACAGGGACACACACACATAGCCACCCTGTAGGGACACATGCACTCACCCCACAGGGACACACACACACCACAAAGAGACACGCACACACCACACAGACCCCCCCACAGGGACACACACACATACACACCCTATAGGGACACATGCACTCACCCCACAGGGAGACACACACCACAAAGAGACACACACAACACAGATACACACACCACACAGACCCCCCACAGGGACACACACACATACACACCCTATAGGGACACATGCACTCACCCCACAGGGATACACACACACCACAAAGAGACACACACAACAGAGACACACACCACACAGACCCTCCCCACAAGGACACACAAATATACACCCTATAGGGGCACATGCACTCACCCCACAGGGACACACACCACAAAGAGACACACACAACAGACACACACCACACAGACCCCCCCCCACAGGGACACACACATACACACCCCAGGGACACACACACCACACAGACAGACACAGATGTGCACAAATCACCTCACACAATTCGCCTCATACGTGTGCTATCTTTATTTGCCAAACATAAACATCTGATTAAAAACAGCCAATGTGCAATACATGTGCCATATAGGGAATTAAGGCAGATGTCAGTCACATGAACTGTCTATTATGTGTATGTGTGAGGTAACATATACTGCCCGGCCAGGGGGAGGGTTTACTGTTGGCTGGAGATTTATTAGGCTGCCTATAGCAATCAATCACAGCTCAGCTTCTATTTTCTTACAGGTCATTAATATGACATATTCAAATTCTATTTTGTTATAGCTAACAGCAGTTATTTATTAACCTGGGCGTAGCCGGGTACTACAGCTAGTATTACTATAAGTCCTAAGGTAACAGCAGAAGCAGCTAATCAACATACCAGTACTTACTTATGGGCAATATTAAGAAATGCAATCAATAAAATTAGACCATAAAATATTAATATCTGTGAAAAAGACCACCTACTCATTAAGAAGAACTGATGGCGCACACAGTGGAAAAAGTGGTAAAAAATTAATGTGTAAAACATTATGGAACTTTCTCAAACAATCGGACAAACAATTGTCTAACAACACACACAACACAACCATCATTGAGAAAGAGGGCTGTGGATTGTCAATATAGCAATACCTGAAGACCGAAGTCATGGAAAAAAATGAGAAATAAATGGAAATGGCTGAAAATTTTCAAGATCTGAAAGTCCAAATTCTAAATTTTAGATAAACCGGCAGTTGTGGTACCGGTTATCATCAGCACACTGGGTGCTATTCCCAAAATCCTCGGAAAGCATTTATAACACCTCCATGTTGATAAAGTCACCATCAGCCAACTGCAGAATGCCGATACATTAGAACAAGCGAGGGAAGAACCCAATACATAATGAACTGGCATGGAATAATGTACTAATAACTTAATATTAACCAGGATTAAGTTCAACCTATCCTTTCAGCACTTAACAGTCAGGGTGTCTCAAATGGTCCTTCCAGAAAATGAATTGCCTACCCCTGTTATAGACAGTAAAAGTAGATTTAAAAGCTATGGCTTTTATGTTATGTAAGCATGCATGTTTATTCATCTAGGCTACCATCAATAAAAGTGATAAATGACAGACCAGTAAACTGTATAGAAAGGCCTCTAAGTAGAGAAGAGTACATTAAAATAATTAAATATACATGCTAATATACTGCAGGGTAATCAAAAGGTAAGGTAATGAAAAAAAGAACATCGCTGAAAACAAAAAAGAAAGTGAACCATATAATTAATAATTTGTAATACAGTGCCTACAAGTAGTATTCAACCCCCTGCAGATTTAGGTGGTTTGATAAGATGCCAATAAGTTAGAGCCTTCAAACTGCAAATGAGAGTAGGATTTATTAACAGAAGCATAAATCTTACAAACCAAAAAGTTATGTTGCTCAGTTGAATTTTTATAAATTTTAAACATAAAAGTGTGGGTCAATTATTATTCAACCCCTATGTTTAATATTTTGTGGAATAACCCTTGTTTGCAATTACAGCTAATAATCGTCTTTTATAAGACCTGATCAGGCCGGCACATGTCTCTGGAGTTATCTTGGCCCACTCCTCCATGCAGATCTTCTCCAAGTTATCTAGGTTCTTTGGGTGTCTCATGTGGACTTTAATCTTGAGCTCCTTCCACAAGTTTTCAATTGGGTTAAGGTCAGGAAACTGACTAGGCCACTCCATCACCTTGATTTTTTCCCTCTTGAACCAGGCCTTGGTTTTCTTGGCTGTGTGCTTTGGGTCGTTGTCTTGTTGGAAGATGAAATTACGACCTATCTTAAGATCCTTGATGGAGGAGCAGAGGTTCTTGGCCAAAATCTCCAGCTAGGCCGTGCTATCCATCTTCCCATGGATGCGGACCAGATGGCCAGGCCCCTTGGCTGAGAAACAGCCCCACAGCATGATGCTGCCACCACCATGCTTGACTGTAGGGATGGTTTTCTTGGGGTCGTATGCAGTGCCATTCAGTCTCCAAACGTCACGTGTGTGGTTGGCACCAAAGATCTCGATCTTGGTCTCATCAGACCATAGAACCTTGAACCAGTCTGTCTCAGAGTCCTCCAAGTGATCATGAGCAAACTGTAGACGAGCCTTGACATGACGCTTTGAAAGTAAAGGAACCTTACGGGCTCGTCTGGAACGGAGACCATTGCGGTGGAGTACGTTACTTATGGTGTTGACTGAAACCAATGTCCCCACTGCCATGAGATCTTCCCGGAGCTCCTTCCTTGTTGTCCTTGGGTTAGCCTTGACTCTTCGGACAAGCCTGGCCTCGGCACGGGAGGAAACTTTCAAAGGCTGTCCAGGCTGTGGAAGGCTAACAGTAGTTCCATAAGCCTTCCACTTCCGGATGATGCTCCCAACAGTGGAGACAGGTAGGCCCAACTCCTTGGAAAGGGTTTTGTACCCCTTGCCAGCCTTGTGACCCTCCACGATCTTGTCTCTGATGGCCTTGGAATGCTCCTTTGTCTTTCCCATGTTGACCATGTATGAGTGCTGTTCACAAGTTTGGGTAGGGTCTTAAATAGTCAGAAAAGGCTGGCAAAAGAGATAATTAATCCACACGTGAAGCTCATTGTTATTTGTGCCTGAACTACTTCTTAATACTTTAGGGGGACCAAACAGAATTCTGGTGGTTTGAGGGGTTGAATAATAAATGACCCTCTGAATTAACTTTTAACGCTTTAAAAAAAAAAAAAAAAAAAAAAAATTTTTGTGGCGCTGCACTTCCAGGCTGATCTATAGTCCAAATGTCACAATGCCAAGTTAATTCCGCATGTGTCAACCAGCTAAATCTGCAGGGGGTTGAATACTACTTGTAGGCACTGTATATGTTAGTAGCATACTGATTATCTATTCATGGTCCTATGACTATAGTCACTGACAGACCGCATAGACTTCACCACCGTCTCTTTCAGTTCCATAATTTGTAACCACATTAGTTGCTAGTGGTTTTCCAAAACAGAAAGCCTGTCATGTCCCCCATGCCCTCCAACCCACCAGTATTTGTATATTTATTACCAAGTACCCAGCCTAACAAACCCTTCTTATGTGTTACACCTAAACACATATAAAAAAACCTCATTATAAACTCCAGTTTTCTTATGCTAACCAGGCTAGTCAATGGGGCATTAGCTTTCCGCAGACCGGTCGGCCCTCTCGGCCTGCTATCACGTCCCTGTAGGCATGATAACATGATTTGCAAGAGTTTGTGTCATTGCCATCACTCCGCAAATGTCATGCACAGGCGCAGCTTTCTTCACCAGCATCACTTAGCTTCTGAAGCTGGGTGTGCATGTCTTTGCTTCGGAGAGGTGCACTGCGCATATCCAGAGGTGAAGTCAAAAGTCTTATTGTCATATAACAACTAGAGTTTATAAAGACTAAACATATAGTTAGATGTAAAACACAATAAAGGGCTGGTTAGGCAGAGTATGTAGTAATAAATATAGAAATGTTGGTGGGTTGGAGGGCATGGGGGACGTGACATGTTCCCTTTAATCACAAAAAACTCAAGTACTTACTTTAGGACATAGGGGATTCCTCGAAGTCTCAATCATAAGGTCAGCGCCTATTTTTTCCCTTTAAAAAAAAATACACAAAATGTATAAGTATGCAGAATACCGATGACCCACAGTTAATATCCAAAGCAGAACAATAAAGACTTTAGAAAGAAGAGACTTCTCAACGACTGCTAGAGCTGCTAGCTTCTGCATTGGAAATTATGCACAATCAGACAGGTAATATACATATAGTAAAGATTGAAGGTGTCTTGCAGTACCCATATTGGACATAAAGGGTTATTATTTACCCCAACTGTGGTGCACATCACATCCAAGGAGCCTTCTTGGCATCAGATAAGCATATAGAAATAGAGGTCAGTGTCTCACATGGTCGGTGATTCAATCAAAGACTCTTTTATTCCACCTTGGGCACCGTTCCGATCCACATGCTTGATAATGATCCCAGATATGTGGATCGAAATGTTGCACAAGGTGGAATAAAGAAATCTTTGAATCACCGATGATGTGAGACACTGACCTCTATTTCTATATAGATAAAATACATACAACCTTTTCATAAGAATAGGACACATGCCCAATACCTGTCAGACGACGTCTTTAAACAGAAACTATACTTTTTTTATTTAATGAATTACTAGTACAAGGCAAGATAAAAGACTTTGTAATATAACATATCTTATTAGAGAAATCTACTTACTCCTCCTCATCAGTATTTTATTTTTTTTGCTTTCTACGCTAATCTTTGAATAAATACCCTGTAAAAATCCCTTACTCCCATGATTCTGTTACTTTTTTAATTCCTTTTTTAGCTGATTCACTCCATTGCAGAGACGTTCACGTTTGTTGCTTTTTGAGTGCAGTATGTGAAATCTCTACTTACAGATCGACTGCCTGTTTCTTCAGAGCCTTCTCACTTTCACCACTCTCTTCCAATTACAGCTCGGCAGTTGATTCATCAGTTGAAATCAATGAGCTGTGATTGGAAGTGTCTGGGAATGGGTGAAAGTGCATGCCCCCAAAGAAAACTGAAGAAATGCCAAATTGCATTACAGATATTTCACATATACTGCACAAAAAAAAAAAAACATGAATATTTCTGCTATACAGTGACGCAGCGCGAAATAGAAAGGAGTATCAAAATCAGGTAAGTTCTTAATTATAACATGGTATTTAAATCAATATTTTTGAGCAAGTGACAAGTCCTTTTTAGATTTGTCAACAGGTTTCTAATGCAGAGGGAAAATTGCTCAAAATGCAGTATACTGGTCATATAATGGCCAGACAGTGTTATTTTCCATGTAAAAGAACAAGACAGTTTTTCCTGAAAAATTCACTTAAGTTACACTCATATTGAGCTATCCCAGAATATCAGTAGCACCAACCCAATGGCCAGAGCTCTTTCGTTAGATTCAAGTAAGGCTTTACACTGCCATTTTTTTAATCCGGCAGGGATACGTAACAGGCTGCATCCCTCCGTATTCCCCCAGAATTGTAAAACCTGATGCAACTGGATGCTCCTGCACCGGTATTATTATTGATCCAGGTGACGAATCCGGCATAATACCAGTGCAGTAGCATCCAGTTGCGTACGTTTTTTTGACAGATCTGGTGAAAAATGGCACGCCCCCTAGTGGTGTGTCACATGAAAATGGCTTCTGGGCATGCTCAGTAAACAAACCCAGATCCGGCGTTTGGATCCAGAAGCATCCAGCTTCTACTAGATCTGGGTCCTATAGAGCTCCATTTTAATGCCACCCGGATAAGAGACGGATCCAGGTGCATCTGGGATTTAACCAAGCACCAAAATCGCAACATTTTGCTTTTTTTGTATCGGCCAAAAGCTGGTGACACCCGGATCCAGGTGGAACCATATGCAATCGGATGCACCTGCAAGTTCCTGCGTCCCCAGGGTGCGGGTGAATGTGGTTTCAACTGGATTCACCAGATTACAAAAACCAGTAGCGTGAAGCAGCCTTAGGCTACCTTCACATTTGCGTTCTCTCCTCAGCGTTCTGCAGAGGGATCCGCATGTGACCGCAGCACGCAAGCCCTATCTTTATAATGGGAGCGCACATTGTTGGGTATGACCGTGCGCACCATTCACTGCCACATGTGATCTGTGCGCAGGCAGATGCTGCGCACAATCACCAGTCTCGTCGCACCACAAACGCGGCATGTTGCATTTCTGTGCGGACGAGACGGGTGATTTGTGCGCAGGCGTCCGCCTGCGCACAGATCACATGTGACAGTGAATGGGTGCGCACGTCATATGCAGCACGTGTGCTCCATTATAAAGATAGGGCTTGCGGTGCTGCAGTCAATGCAGAACGCTGCGAGGGAACGCAAATGTGAAGGTAGCCTAAGCAATTCAGATAAATTACAAGGGAAAGAAGATCTATGCTGTACTATTAGTAATACGACAGTATTTGCCACTACAGTGCCACAATTTATATTCTTAGTGGTATTTAAACGTGGCAGATCTAGGGGAAATGTCTGCCAGAAAACATATAGACATACCCTTGGTGTGGGGTTTCACCGGGAACCATGTGCTCCTTAGTTTTTGGCAGCTCTGAATACAATGACTACTGTTAGGGATTCCAGGTATATCATATCTCACTATAAGGGTTATATTCACATTACTGGCAGGTAATACTATGGAAGAAGCTATGTTCCTGGTTTTCCTCTTACTATCCGGTGTGGATCAGTACTACCTGCCACCCTAGAGCTGGGGACCCCGTCCCCAGGGATAGTGGCAGAATAGGTTCCCATTCATAACACAAGATTTTCTACTTACTATTTCAGAAATAAGATGTTTTACAAAAAAACATTGCTATCATGGTCCTGCAACTTAATGTCTTATGTAAAAAGAAAATAAAAAAGCTATGTGCATCTCTGCTGCAGTGTGACCTCCACATCCTTGTGATCACATGGATTCCTCCTTCCCACAGCAGTCTCATGAATCATGCATGATAAGCCATTGTCTCTATTCCTCCCCATGATAATGAAGAATAACATCCTTTACCTGTCAGCTGCCCTACATTGCTGACCTGTACAACTTACCAGACCGTAATATAGCATGCTTAGGGAAGACCAGGTAAGAAAACACTTGAGTATGTCAAACCTGGATGTCCAAGTCTTTTCATGAACTACTTAGGGCATGGAGGAAAGAAGCTTCATCCATGCACCTAAACTTTAAGGCACTGCTTAGACAACGCTAATGTATGAAAGACCTTGTGCCATTATGTCACAAATTTGCAGTTTATTTGTACCTACATTTCACCCTTTCCAATACAACAAACAAATGCTGAAGGTCTGTGGAGTACGGTGCATATAGCACACATTTGTTTGTATTTCTTCTACATATGAACGAGGCCTAAAGGATGTAATAAATGTAGAGATAGGAGAACCTACTCCAAGACTGTGAGTCTATGGGCCAGGTCAGTCATCTGTGACCACTGGACCGGAAGCCTGCCAGTCTCCTTATCTCCCAGCAGTCACGGCTCTCTTTGATTGGCAGGGCTTGTGCGATGTCCTGTGAATGTCACGCCGCACTGATCGCTTTGCACTAGTCTGGTTAGTAGTCAGCGATCATAGATTACCGATAGTCCGGTTAGTAGTCAGCGTTCATAGATTACCGTAGTGTTATAGCCCAGGTATAGATACTGATGTCGGTTAGTAGTCAGCGATCATAGATTACTGATAGTCCGGTTAGTAGTCAGCGATCATAGATTACTGATAGTCCGGTTAGTAGTCAGCGATCATAGATTACTGATAGTCGGTTAGTAGTCAGCGATCATAGATTACTGATAGTCCGGTTAGTAGTCAGCGATCATAGATTACTGATAGTCCGGTTAGTAGTCAGCGATCATAGATTACTGATAGTCCGGTTAGTAGTCAGCGATCATAGATTACTGATAGTCCGGTTAGTAGTCAGCGATCATAGATTACTGATAGTCCGGTTAGTAGTCAGCGATCATAGATTACTGATAGTCCGGTTAGTAGTCAGCGATCATAGATTACTGATAGTCCGGTTAGTAGTCAGCGATCATAGATTACTGATAGTCGGTTAGTAGTCAGCGATCATAGATTACTGATAGTCCGGTTAGTAGTCAGCGATCATAGATTACTGATAGTCCGGTTAGTAGTCAGCGATCATAGATTACTGATAGTCGGTTAGTAGTCAGCGATCATAGATTACTGATAGTCCAGTTAGTAGTCAGCGATCATAGATTACTGATAGTCGGTTAGTAGTCAGCGATCATAGATTACTGATAGTCCGGTTAGTAGTCAGCGATCATAGATTTGATATGGTTAGTGTCAGAATAATTACTGATAGTCCAGTTAGTAGTCAGCGATCATAGATTACTGATAGTCCGGTTAGTAGTCAGCGATCATAGATTACTGATAGTCGGTTAGTAGTCAGCGATCATAGATTACTGATAGTCCGGTTAGTAGTCAGCGATCATAGATTACTGATAGTCGGTTAGTAGTCAGCGATCATAGATTACTGATAGTCCGGTTAGTAGTCAGCGATCATAGATTACTGATAGTCGGTTAGTAGTCAGCGATCATAGATTACTGATAGTCCGGTTAGTAGTCAGCGATCATAGATTACTGATAGTCGGTTAGTAGTCAGCGATCATAGATTACTGATAGTCCGGTTAGTAGTCAGCGATCATAGATTACTGATAGTCGGTTAGTAGTCAGCGATCATAGATTACTGATAGTCGGTTAGTAGTCAGCGATCATAGATTACTGATAGTCGGTTAGTAGTCAGCGATCATAGATTACTGATAGTCCGGTTAGTAGTCAGCGATCATAGATTACCGATAGTCTGGTTAGTAGTCAGCGATCATAGATTACTGATAGTCCGGTTAGTAGTCAGCGATCATAGATTACTGATAGTCCGGTTAGTAGTCAGCGATCATAGATTACTGATAGTCCGGTTAGTAGTCAGCGATCATAGATTACTGATAGTCCGGTTAGTAGTCAGCGATCATAGATTACTGATAGTCCGGTTAGTAGTCAGCGATCATAGATTACTGACCTGGACGATCGACTGGAGTCCTGAAAATCTGTTTTCCCATCTGACTGTACATAAATCTATAATAAATTGATGACAGTGTGTTCTATCCTATTATAGAAAAGTTTGGGATGATTTAGTAACTGCGGAGTACTCACTTGAGCAGCTTTTCCCACATTTCACTATTATAATAGGCATGGCTCCAGCCCATTTTAACTGTTCCAACAATAACGTTCTGCTTGAAGACGTCACTTCCTAATTTACGATATAGGTCTTCACATTCATCAAGAGGGATGTGGAATAATCCCAGCATAAATGCCAGTATTGCCCCTAGTAAAGAAGAAAACATGAATGTGTATAACATACATATGCACAATAGGATAGTGATAATTAAGCCCAAGCCATGCAGTCTAGTCCCAGTATAAATATACTTCTTAAAGTTGATTAAACAAGTTATCTTACATGCAATTTATCACTTAGAAAGTATAAAAACCTCAGGAGACCATCAAAGGGTACTGTATCATCAATCCGTTTCTGCATTTAACAAGATGACATACTCCCACATATATCATTATCTAGGTGGTTTCCCATAATGATGGCTTAATATTTAGATATCCTATATGAAACCTCTGTTAATGGGAAGAAACTGTGTTTTTAGCATTTTGTAATTTTCTCTGGGATTAGCTGCAAGGAGCACGTCAAACGCATTGGTCATGGCTTGGGAGAAACTCCAGCACAGAGACAAGCCGAAAATGTATCTGAAAACAAGTGTACCATTATACTGCCATCTAGTGTGCAAATACCAATATAACAATACACCAGGGTCTGCAGCCAAAAAACTATATTAATAAAATACAAGCAAATAGTTACCGTATTTTTCGCTTTATAAGACGCACCTGATTATAAGACGCACCCCCAAATTTGGTGAAGCAAAAGAGAAAAAAATTATTTTTAATGTTAAATGGGGTCCGTCTTATAATGTCAGTGTCCGTCTTACAAATCATATGGGGTATATGTCTCTTATAGCCCCCTCTTCCTGGTACATGGTCCTCATCCTGGGATATAGCTCCCCCATACTAGATATGGCCCCCTTATTCTGGTTATGGCTGGCACACATCCCCAGGGCTGACATACGTCCCCCGGGGCTCTCACACATCCACTAGGGCTGGCACATGCCCCCCAGGGCTGGCACCTCCGCCCCAGAGCTGGCACATGCCCCCCAGGGCTGGCACACGTCCCCCAGGGCAGGCACACTTCCCCCTGGGCAGGCACACGTCCCCCTGGGCAGGCACACGCCCCCCAGGGCTGGCACATGCCACCCAGGGCTGGCACCTCCGCCCCAGAGCTGGCACATGCCCCCCAGGGCTGGCACATGCCCCCAGGGCAGGCACACATCCCCCTGGGCTGGCACACATGCCCCCCAGGGCAGGCACACATGCCCCCTGGGCTGGCACACTTGTCCCCCAGGGCTGGCACACTTGTCCCCCAGGGCTGGCACACTTGTCCCCCAGGACTGGCACACTTGTCCCCCAGGACTGGCACACTTGTCCCCCAGGGCTGGCACACTTGTCCCCCAGGGCTGGCACACTGGTCCCCCAGGGCTGGCACACTGGTCCCCCAGGGCTTGCACACTGGTCCCCCAGGGCTGGCACACTTGTCCCCCAGGGCTGGCACACTTGTCCCCAGGGCTGGCACATTTGTCCCCCAGGGCTGGCACACTTGTCCCCCAGGGCTGGCACACTTGTCCCCCAGGGCTGGCACACTTGTCCCCCAGGGCTGGCACATTTGTCCCCCAGGACTGGCACACTTGTCCCCCAGGACTGGCACACTTGTCCCCCAGGGCTGGCACACTTGTCCCCCAGGGCTGGCACACTTGTCCCCCAGGGCTGGCACATTTGTCCCCCAGGGCTGGCACACTTGTCCCCCAGGACTGGCACACTTGTCCCCCAGGGCTGGCACACTTGTCCCCCAGGACTGGCACACTTGTCCCCAGGGCTGGCACACTTGTCCCCCAGGGCTGGCACACTTGTCCCCCAGGGCTGGCACATGGCCCCCCTTGCTGCTGTGCAAAAAATAACAAACATTTTATACTTACCTCTCCAGCGCTTGCCTCAGTCTTCAGTGCCTTTCTCCCTGACTGCAGAAATCTCCCTCCGAGGTCCCGGAGAAGCCGGTCATGTGATCGGGTGCACACTGATGAAATCACCGCACTGCAGTCATCAGTGTGCGACCGATCACATGACCGGCTTCTCCGGGACCTCGGAGGGAGATTTCTGCAGTCAGGGAGAAAGGCACTGAAGACTGAGGCAAGCGCTGGAGAGGCAAGTATAAAATGTTTGTTATTTTTTGCACAGCAGCAAGGGGGGGCCATGTACCAGGATGGGGGGGACTGCAGTAACATTTAATATGCCCTGCACCCCTGTCCATACCTCGGTGCTAGCTTCAGCACCGAGGTGATGGACAGCGGCAGTGCAGTGAATATTAAATGAGTTAATGAGCGGGGGTCACGTGACCTCCCGCTGCCTCCTACAGCCCGCAGCCTGCCCGCCCCAGCCCCCGGACACACTCTAGAGCTGCCCCCACTCTCCCCTGCACCGTATGTTCGCTTTTTAAGACGCACCCCCACTTTCCCCCAAAATTTGGGGGAACAAAAGTGCGTCTTAAAAAGCGAAAAATACGGTATATGAGGGATCAAACAAATGCATAGAAAATTAGACTTTACTGGACTAATTAGTAGTTAAAAAACACATTAATAGTGTATAGAACAAGGCGTATCAATAAATAGATTTTATCAGTAAAAAGTCTGTAGGCCATTGGCTTATCTTGGATTTATAGACCGTGTTCTTCTATTAATTTTCCTGGCTGACTATAATGGACTGCAGTGATCCATAATACACAGCAGGTCAGGGGAATATTTGGAGGTCGGGAGTCAGTACAGATATTAAATCCCCTTGCACTTATGTCCCGCAGTGTCAGCATCATTATTCGGTGCCCATACTCTTTTATGGATGGAGGAAAAGCCTCTAAAGTGTTATTGACAAGTCTGATTTCTCCACAATGGCTGTAACACATGTCCCAAACAAAATCTATTCATTAAAATGAATTTTAAAATTGATTAACCTTGTTCGTGGGAAAACCCCTTTAAGGTTACAACTTACAGATCTTAGGCCCCCTTCACATCACGTTTTGTTCCTGTCCATGGGGATCGTCTTTTGCAGGACCAGATGGACAGGAACGGACAGGACCGGATTTGATACACCGGATGCCATTTCTGTGTCTGGATCCGGGATTTTGACGGATCCGGACACAGAAAGAGCTGGGATGAGCCCGAGCCTGCAAAGTGCAGGCAAGTGGTGTCGAGGCTGACTTTCACTTTCACAATATATCTACATACATTGGAAAAGGGAAAGCAATGGTTAGAAATAAATGCTCACCTCTCTGCCGAGTGTCCCGCAATGCATGGCATCCACCATCGCGGGACACTCGGCGGAGAGGTGAGCATTTTTTTTTATTTTTAACACTTTGCTTACTTTAAAGGGAACCTGACTCCTCCAAATCACCCCCAACCCTATTAATACCTGTCCCTGCACCAAAGCGCTCTGTAACATTGGAATAATCAACAATATACACTTACAAATCTGAGACTTCTTGGCTCTGAATAAGTCTCACAGGGCGTCCCCTGTGAGACTCTAAGCCCTCCCTAGGTGCTCATTTTCACACCTCTGAATGATCCACCCTCTCTCTCTATGCTGCTGTGATGTGAGCTGAAGGCAGGACTAATGATTTGCATTCTGTGAGTGATAGGGAGGGGGGAGGGCAAAGCCTGCACAAGCAAGCAAGCAACACAGAGACAAGAGAGAGGGTGGATCCTCGAGGCTGCAAAACAGCAGCCCTGGTGACTAAAGAATATAGCCCCTGCTAATTATAATCACTAATGAGTAGTATTAAAACGTTTTTATGCACTTTCACAGGATGCTTTTAGGAGACAAAAGGAGTGTGAGATTAGTGATAATATGCTGCAGGGACATGTTTTGCTTGCTTAGGAGGCGTTCTGGAGGTGACAGGATCCCTTTAATTTCACTCTAGCAATGTATGTAGATACACTGCTAAAGTGAAATTAAGAGTAGAGCAGTTTTAGTCTAGTGAGCATGCTCAGTACACTAAAACTGGATGCGGGAAATGATCCTGCTTTTTCCTGGATCTGAGCTTCATAGACCCCCATGTTAGTTGAATTGGACAGCGTTGGATCTGATGCTGTCAAATTCTGTCCGCTGTGCCCAAAATGGAGCAGTCTTCGATTTTGGGGACGTGCAAAAAGCAGACACAATCGGATCCCTGCAGACACGGATGGCTATTAAGCACCAATTCGTGCCCTTCCGTGCCCATAGGGATACATGGAGGCCAAATCAGATCCGTGGCTATCTGTTTTACAACAGATAGCCACAGATCCCCAAAAATCGTGATGTGAAGGGGGCCTAACAGACGGGTTGCAGTCTTTATATAGTGTTTGAATACAACATTATAACACATTTGACAACACCAGTTCCTCTTTGATTCATAAATGTAGAAATGTATGCCCAGTATGTGGTAAACCTGGCATCTTATCTCCAGGGCATTAATTCATCACATTTCAGACCTCAATGATCTTATAGTTGAGGGCCACTGACACTGTATAAAAATGAACAGTGACCATTACAATGCCTTATGACATACAACCAGTGATCCAAGGGCCACATACAGCACAGAGGCCCACTCTATGTGATCCACAATCACTCTGTTACAGACAAGATGGTGTTCATGTGTATTTTCCTCTTAGAGAGTCGCGAAGCATAGTGTGTGAGCAGAGATAAGTATTATTGGTGCACTGGTTGGCCATCTTGGTAACCCTGAACCGGTGTGGCGCTCCAAAAAGAAGCACAGGAGACGGCCATGCACAAGTGACTTTTTTCAGTACTGTTTATGGAAATTATATATCAGCTTTTTTCATCAACTCCATTCTCCTTTCTCAAGTGCAAACAGTGGAGAAGAAGACTCGATTTTCCCAATAGCTGCCTGCTCCTCTGGCCGGAATACCAGCTATCAGCCATCGGTGGCGTATTATTTTGATACAGCATTAATGTGCTGGATAGTAATACGCTTTGACGCCTTTAGGATTAGTTCATTCTACTACGAGGTCCTTGATCCAGAAGAGGGTACAGTCAGATTTAGCCATGATGTGCTGCTGCTTCACCTAATATAATCACATTATGACGATCTACTCACGTCTCCTTTCTGCGGTTTGTTTGATAAGGAGTAGACAGAAGCAATCAGTATTTTATCAGATACTGATGCTGGAAAGAGCAGAACAATTACAGTAATTGGTCGGGGAGGAAGTCTCAGTCCTATTTCCAATATTTATCTTAACCAACTGTTCAATCATTAATCAAATGTGAAATACGAAAAAATGGATTATCTGTGTGATAATGTGTTTCATTCTGAATCTATGGCTTCGAGAATACAAAACAATTGGCTTACTTGAATTAGCAGAAAAAATTACTCCTGTACCTATTTTGTGCAAAAGACAACAATCTACATATTATGTCAGAAGGTGACAATAGTTCAGTATGTACACAGCATGAATAAGATAATTAGTTACAGGGCCATAAATTGGCTGGAATAGTCACCTACACTGGTATAAGGGATCTTACCCAATATTGTGGATTTTATTGTCGGGACTTGGAGCCAAGGAACTGAGGCTGAAGTGAGGTTGATCGTGGCGACCGGGCACTGTGGGCCGACTCAGTAGAATATGTCACGGCCATACTCAAGCACTGGAGCAGAGTGGGGTCGTCAGGACATTATCATTACCCCTGGGTAGGAATCGCTCCAAATTGGAACTACCCCTCTACACATCAAGGCCCCAGAATTTGCAGAGCCCTCGCTGCTTTTTACCATGGGACTCCACGAGTGATCAACAGCCGCTCATGTTCAGGTCTTCCGGAGTCGTCGCAATCCGTACTCTCACGCTACAACCGGGCAATGAAGAAGGGGAAAAAGATAAAAAGCCTAATCTAAAACAAAGGAAGCGAATGAGGACGCGTGCAATAATAACTATATAATTGTAAAGAGATTGGTGGACCTAATGCAGTTGGGTGCTAGCTGCCTATGATTTTGAGGGTAGCAGATGCAGGCAAAAGGAGTTAGTTGGTTTATTTACTTTGTGTTTGCAGTATAACTCGTGACACTTACCCGGTTACCCTCACTGGGTGCTGTATACCTCTGATCCCCTGCCTTAACTGGGCATCTGTGCCAATCAATCCCAAGGCCATCTTTACACGCTCGGGGTCATCATGTGATCCTCGTGGCGCAGTATGTAAGAATGGTTTTCCTAATTAAAGTAACTGGGTCATTTTTATTAACTCTGGCAACATAGAGATACTGCAAATTTTCGTCTGCTTAACTTTTTCGTGACGTGTATACTCTTGGGAAACTGGAATTGCATGGGTCTGTAATATGATACCCTGTCCTGCTGAATTCCTGGGGCTAACTGTTTATGTCTGAGCATGTGTATTCAAAACTCTGGGAAAGGTATACGTCTTTAGGGACTCTGAATATGCAAATGGACACAAGTCATTCTTTAAATCTACTGCATGTTTTAATTAAATTCTAGGGGCTGGTATATGCCTGGGTCTTATCCTTTTGACAGGACACTGTGATGTATTCCCTGGGTCTGTTGTGTACACCATCAGCGTAATCGCTTAAATATACCACTGGCGAGGGCTGTACTTACACAAGGTGGGGTGCTGTATACTTTACTCGACGGAGGCTGACTGTTGTTCGCAGCTGCTGGAGGAAGTGTAATACCACAAACTGGGGGCTGTATACCTGTGCTGCGGTCCACCCTCGGCTTATACACAAGTCAATAGGTTTTCCCAGGTTTTGGGGGCAAAAGTAGGGGGGGTCGGCTTATACACGGGTCGGCTTATACACGAGTATATACGGTAATATGCACATAGAAGGTGTGGATACAATCAGTTCATAGACACAGAAAACAAAAAAATAAATAGTAAAGGGGTTTTCTCAAGTTTGGAAGTTATCACCTATTCACTGGATAAGGGAAAACTTCCCAATCATTGGGGTTTTCACTGCTGGAATCCTTGTGATTCCAAGAACTGAGGCTCTAAAGTGATGGCTGATCGTGCCAACTGCTGCTCCTTCATTCAGAATGGGACTGTGGGAGATGGCGGAATATGTCACTCCAATATAAAAGAATGGAGCAGAAGTGGGGTCTCAGGACAATATCCATTATCCCATGAGTAGGGAATTCTGTCCAAACTTGGAAATACCGCTTTACACATCTCAGTGCTTGTAGAATATAAGCTTGATGCTGTGATGTTCTGTTACCTGTGCTGACACCACAGATGTAATCAAACAGCTCGTGCACTGGCTTCCCGGTCAGTTCTTCTAACTTCCGTAACGTCTGTAGCGCTACAATTCCTCTGAAGCAATGACAGAAGGGGGAAAAAAAAAGATTAAAAAGCTAAATTCTCAAAACTAATGGAAACGTAAATGTAAGAAGTGAACATCAATAATATACATAATTTGATAGAGATTGAGTATTGTCCACAACATACTGCATTGCAGTGCTTGCAGGCATATCAGAATTTTCACAGTCTTAGATGCCAGGCAAAAGGAATTTTATTGGATTTCATTTAGCTTTGTGTTTTGCAGTATAAGTCAGTAACAGCTTTACCTGGTTCCCCACCATCGATGGTGAGTACCCTAATTCCCCTGCCCTTAACTGGGTCATTGTAGCCAATCAATGCCAATGCTTCTCTTACAGCTGCTCGGAGGGTTTCATCATGTGCTTGTCGTAGTCGCAGTAAGTAAGGAATGGCTTTTTCCTAAAATTAACAAGGAAAATGAGTTATTTTTATATAGAACTCTGGCAAAAATTAAGAGACCACTGCAAAATTTTCAGTTTCTCTAATTTTTCGCTTAATAAGTATATTTTTGAGTAAAATGACATTGCTGTTTTATTCTATAAACTACTGACAACATGTCACCGAAATTCAAAGCTAAACATTTTGTATTTATTTGCAGCAAATGAGAAATCTTCAAAATAATTAAAAAGAAACAGTGCTTTCAGACCTCAAATAATGCAAAGGACACAAGTTCATATTCATTTAGAAATAACAATACTCATGTTTTAATTCAAATATCTAGAGGGTTGAGAATGCGCGCATAGGGTCTTATCCTTTATAGACAGGAAAAATGTGAAAATTGCTCACCTGGTCCGGTTGTGTAGCACACAACCAGCGTAATCGCTTAAATAATGCAGCTGCTGCAGGGACTGTACTTCCACAAGGTGCGGTGCTGTGATCAGGTTTTTTCGGACGAAGTACCTTGTTGTTCGCGCTGCTGCCAGGAAGATAAATACACCAACGACACTGGACGTCTGGGTACTGGTGATAGAGATTTATTTCCAACGCGTTTCGGAGCCACGTACCGAGCTCCTTCCTCAGGGAACATCACGATTGCACTGGACAGATTGGCGCCTTTTTTGTGATAAATACAAATCTATCCAGTGTAATCGTGATGTTCCCTGAGGAAGGAGCTCGGTGCGTGGAAAAAACACGTTGGAAAAAACCTCTATCACCAGTACCCAGACGTCCTGTGTCCTTGGTATTTCCATCTCTCTGGCGGCAGCGCGGACAACAAGGTACTTTGTCCAAAAAAACATGTTTTAACTCAGGAAGAGTTCAGAAATCAATATTTGGTGGAATAACCATGATTTTTAATCACAGCTTTCATGCGTCTTGGCCGCTTTCCACCAGTCTTTCACACTGTTTTTGAGTGACATTATGCCACTCCTGGCACAAAAATGTAAGCAGTTCTTCTTTGTTTGATGTCTTGTGGCTATCCATCTTCTTCTTGATTATGTTCCAGAGGTTTTCAATGGGGTTCAGGTGTGGAGATTGGGCTGGCCATGACAGGGTCTTGATGTGGTGCTCCTTCATCCACACATTGATTGACCTAGATATGTGGCATGGGGCATTGTCCTGCTGAAGAAACAAGTCCTCAGAGTTGGGGAACATTGCCTGAGAAGAAGGAAGCAAGTGTTTTTCAAGGATAACCTTGTATGCGGCTTGATTCATACGTTCTTCTCAAAGATTAACCTGCCCAATTCCAGCTTTGCTGAAACATCCCCAGATCATCAGTGATCGTCCACCAAGTTTCACAGTGGGTGCAAGATACTGTGGCTTGTACGCCTCTCCAGGTCTCTGTCTGACCATTAGACGACCAGGTGTTGGGCAAAGCTGAAAATTAGACTCATCAGGGAAGATTACCTTACTCCAGTCCTCTATGGTAAAATCCTTATGGTCTTTGGCAAACTTCAGCCTGGCTCTCCTTTGCTTCTCATTGATGACTTCACTCAGGACTTTCCTTTTCAACTCCTTTGGCAAGGTTAAACGTTATTTTTTCATTCAAATTACTTTTGGACTATTCCTAGCACTAGTTTTACCATCCAGCTTGTCCTATTGCAAGAGGATTGTGAAGACCACAGCAGTATTTCTTATACTTTCCCTTATTACATAAGATTTGGTTCAGGTGATCCCCTAATCAGAAGTACATTAAGTAGAATGAGGTGCACTTTGGTTGGAATTCAACTGACACTGGAATGGAAGTCAGACATGTAGAGATGGTAATTTTTTGAAAACTTTGCAGTGGTCTTTACATTTTTTCAGAGCTGTATTTCTGGACCATAGTTTAAGAGACTGGTGATGCAAGTTATATTCCTGAACAGGATCTATTATACCCCCTCACAGTTGTATAAAACGAGCAAGCAGGGATCTGCGCCATATTCAAGATCTAATGGGTGACGGAACAGTAATGCATATGGTCTAGGAAAGTAGATACTCCAAAACTAGTGGCAGGACGTCCTGGATTTATGGACACCCAGGTGGGTGCTTCATGAATCATATATCCTAAAGTCTATGTGTCTGCACTGGGGGTGAGCTTTCTATAAGCACTATGCTCACATGTTGTAAAAAATATTGCTATATAATATAAAAAAAAAATGATTATTAAACTGGAAACTTCATATAAGACCTTCAAGAGCTAAGTGGATATAAAAAGTGAATAATGAACTTACCATGTAAAAGCTTAGATAAGGAGAAAGTGGGTGCACAATTACATTTTATAAGATCTGGGGACCATAGATACGGTACATGTCCTTGCCTCAAACAGGTTATACAAAGGGTATTAATGTCGCTCACCGCTCTGTGCGGATTTAGCTAAGGTCTCCAGTCTTGTGGGAGACATGTTCCTCATTTGTAAGAGTGTGTTTTAGTATCGATGATCTGCGTGTTTATTTGTTCCATGTCCTACCTTGCAGGTTGAGTGCTTTGTGGCACAGTTATTCATTTGGTGGAATATTCCTTATAGCTCTGCCCAACAACAAATGAAGGCAGAGCGCACAAACCCAATAAACATTAAAGAGTAACTTTACTCTGGCATAGCTGGCAACATAGGAAGAAAGCTACCCTTTAATTTTTATTGGAATTTATGCACTGCCTTCGTTTGTCTTCAGGACAGTGTGAAAAGTGGAAAATTGAGCGACACCTACATGGTAGAGAGCAGACACTAAATCTTTGGAATAATAGATAATCCAAGAAAAAATGGTTGCATTACATGATGTTTTATTGCTCCAGTTCAGACTAAGGCCCACGTCACACACACAGATATCTGTGCAGATATTGTTCACAGATCTTCATGGGAGACGACAAAGGAGAACACCATTGTTGAAGAAACATCATAAAAAAAGCCAGACTGGAATTTGACAAACTACATGTTCACAAGCCACAAAGCTTCTGGGAGAATGTTCTATGGAAAAGATGAGACAAAAATGGAACAATATCTGCATGGAGGAGTGGGCCAAGATAACTCCAGAGACCTGTGCCGGCCTGATCAGGTCTTATAAATGACGATTATTAGCTGTAATTTCAAACAAGGGTTATTCCACAAAATGTTAAACCTAGGGGTTGAATAATAATTGACCCACACTTTTATGTTTAAAATTTATTAAAATTCAACTGAGCAACATAACTTTTTGGTTTGTAAGATTTATGCTTCTGTTAATAAATCCTACTCTCGTTTGCAGTTTGAAGGCTCTAACTTATTTGCATCTTATCAAACCACCTAAATCTGCAGGGGGTTGAATACTACTTGTAGGCACTGTAAATCCTATTGAGCATCTTTGGAAAGAGCTGAAACATGCCGTCTGGAAAAGGTAACCTTCAAACATGAGACAAGTGGAGCAGTTTGCTCTTGAGGAGTCGCCAAAATACCTGTTGATAGGTGCAGACGTCTCATTGACAGTTACAGGAATCGTTTGATTGCAGTGATTGCCACAAAAAGTTGTGCAACAAAATATTAAGTTAAGGGACCATCATTTCTGTCTAGGCCTAGTTCATGAGTTTAATTTCTTTTTTAATTCTGTGGAAGCACAGTTGAAAAGCAATGTCTGACATTTTCATAGATTCTTTATTTATAATTTCTTTCGTCAGATTCAAGTTATTTCTGTGACCATTGTGGGTTTTTCTTTCATTAAACGAGGGCTACCAACAATTTTGACCATCTGTATTTATGAGAAAATGGAAGGGGAAAATAAAAAGAAATAAATGAAAATAAAGAGAAAGAAACTAAAGAAACAATTTTTTTTTTAGATTTTTGGTACTCCACGTAAAATGTGATTCTTGTTTGTCTTCATTGGAGGACAAAGAAACCCAGGCACTGTCTGCTCTCACCTGGAGGCTGACACTTATATTACATAGATAAGAAATTACTGTACTTTTCCGATTATAAAACACACTTTCTTCTCCTAAAATTAGGGGGGAAAGGGGAATCAATGGGGGAGGGTGTTTTATAATCTGGATGTAGTTCACCACGAAGAGGAAGCATCTTATAACACAAAAAAACTGAATTAGTCTTTACCGGTAATTCCTTTTCTTGGAGCCTTCCACGACAGCATTGGAAGATGTCGTCCACGCCCTATTGGGGGACAGGAACACAAAGAAGTGAAAAGCCCCTCCCCTTCCTCAGTACTCCAGTGTTTACCAAGATCACCCTTAGCCATGGACTACCTGATACAAATAGGATCCAAACACCAATAAGGGGGAAAACTGATGCTGTCGTGGAAGGCTCCAAGAAAAGGAATTACTGGTAAGGACTAATTCAGTTTTCTCCCTTTGCTTTCCACAACAACATTGGAGGAATACCACCGATACTCCTCAGGATGGGACTATTACCTGTAGGACTTTCCTACCAAAGGACAGATCCCGACTGAAGGACAGATCTAACCTATGGTGGCGAGAAAAAGTGTGGAGGGACGACCACGTAGCTGCTCGCGAAGCAGAAGCCGATGTGCAACAGGAAGGAACGAGGTCTGTCTGGAGGAGTCCAGCAAGACTCCTAAAAATTGACGACGGGTTGCTGGCACCAGTTCCGATTTCCGAAGATTGGGCACCCACCCCAGGGACTGATGAATCTCCAACGTTTTGGAGACCTGTGTGCGCAGAACCACCAGCATGTCGTCTAAATAGGGAATCACACATATCCCCTGGGTCTGGATGAACGCGATCACTTCCCCCATGAGTTTGGTAAAAACTCTGAGGGCCGACGAAATCCCAAAGGGCAGCACATTGAACTGATAATGGACCGTCCAGCCTGCCCCGGAGATCGCGAATCGCAGAAAGCGCTTGTGGGACGGGTGAATGGGGACATGATAATACGCGTCCTGGAGGTCGATGGAGGCCATCTCGTAATCGAGACCGATCAGGGGAATTGCAGAGCGGATTGATTCCATCTTGAGAGGACATGGCGATTGAAAAGTTTTAGATTGAATATGACACGAGGAGCCCCCGAGGGTTTTCGCACCACAAACAACCTGGAGTAGTGCCCCTGGCCCTCCTCTCCAGGAGGAAACGAAGACACCACACCTGATTCCAACAGGTCTCGCAGACCCGACAAAAAAAGCGTGCGAGAGTGTCCCTGAGGAAGGGAGGTGACTCAAAGACACAGAGGGGGCTAGCTCTCGAATTCCAAGTGCAGACCCTCCCGATTGGTCAAGAGGATCCAAGGGCACGAGGAGATTGCTTGTTAATGTGGAAGAAACCGCAGGAGCCGCCCCGCAATGGGGAAGGCGTCATTGTTTAGGGGGCGGCTGGTGATGCCGCTGCTGGGGGAGCAAGATATTACGGGTTTTGTCCCCTTTCTGGTAGGCCTAGCGACCGAACTTACCCTTCCCTTTATACTGGGAGGGTTGGCTGCGCTCAGGCCGAAAGGACTGCTTCCGAAAGGGCTTCTGTTCCGGGAGACACTTTTTCCGGTCTGACACCTTTTCCAGGATGTCATCCAACGCTGGACCAAAGACATAAGACCCCTGAAAGGGGATGCCACACAGCTTGAGCTTAGACGTGACATCCCCATTCCACACTTTAAGCCATACTGCCCTGCGAGCTGTGTTAGCCAACACTGCGCACCTGGCGCCAATGCGGATCGATTCAGCAGAGGCATCGGCCAGGAAGCCCGTAGCACGTCTCAGAAGTGGAATGGAGTCCAAAAACTCCTCCCTGGGAGTACCCTGCAGGATGAATTCTTCCAGCTGGGTGATCCACTTAAAGAGGGACCTGGCCACACGTGTAGAGGAAATGTTCACCTTTAAAGACATAGCTGCTGCCTCCCAGGATTTTTTGAGGACACCTTCTATCTTACGATCGAGGGGCTCCTTCAACTGGGAGGAATCTTCACAAGGTAACGCAGTCTTTTTTGCTACCTTGGCCACCTGGATGTCCACCTTCGGGACCTCCCAGACAAAGTCATCACCCTCCAAAGGAAACCTCCGTTTCAACTCGGATGGGGTGATCAGCCTATTTTCTGGAGACTCCCACTCCCGGTGGATGAGATCTTGGATGACCTCATGGACAGGGAAGCCCAACTGCCTCTTAGCCTTCAGGCCTCTGAACATTTCATCATGCACAGAAGAAGGGAATTCCACCACTTCTACTCCCATGGTACTACGGACAGCATCCAGCAATTCACCCATGGACTCCGTGGAAAAATAGTAGTGTCCAGATTCTCCTCGCCGTCCTCTGACTCTGAGCTCTGGGCAGCCTCCACGAGATCCACAGTGTCACAATCCTTGGAAGGCCAAGATGCTGCAGCAAAAATCGGCAGCCACACAAAAGGTTGATACATAAAATGAGGGCAATGGGGATAGGGGAAAATATGTGTAAGTGGGTTAAGAACTGGCTTAGTGATAGGAAACAAAGGATGGTTATTAATGGAACACTCTCAGAATGGGTCACAGTTAACAGTGGGTACCACAGGGGTCAGTGTTGGGCCCGCTTCTATTTAATATATTTATTAATGACCTTGTAGGGGGCATACAGAGTAGAATCTCAATATTTGCAGATGACACTAAACTCTGCAGGGTAATCAATACAGAGGAGGACAATTTTATATTACAGGAGGATTTATGTAAACTAGAAGCTTGGGCTGCTAAATGGCAAATGAGCTTTAATGGGGATAAATGTAAAGTCATGCACTTGGGCAGAGGAAACAAAAGGTATAATTATGTGCTTAATTGTAAAACACTGGGCAAAACTGTCACTGAAAAAGACCTGGGTGTATGGGTAGATGACAAACTCACATTTAGTGGCCAGTGTCAGGCAGCTGCTGCAAAGGCAAATAAAATAATGGGATGCATTAAAAGAGGCATAGATGCTCATGAGGAGAACATAATTTTACCTCTATACAAGTCACTAGTGCGACCACACTTAGAATACTGTGTACAATTCTGGTCTCCGGTGTATAAGAAAGACATAGCTGAACTAGAGCGGGTCCAGAGAAGAGCGACAAATGTCATTAGAGGACTAAGGGGTCTGCAATACCAAGACAGGTTATTAAACTTGGGGTTATTTAGCTTGGAAAAACGAAGGCTTAGGGGTGATCTTATAATAACGTATAAATATATGAGGGGACAGCACAGAGACCTTTCTAATGATCTCTTTACTCTTAGGCCTGAGACTGGGACAAGGGGGCATCCTCTACGTCTGGAGGGAAGAAGGTTTAATCATAATCACAGACGCGGATTCTTTACTGTAAGAGCAGTGAGACTATGGAACTCTCTGCCACATGATGTTGTAATGAGTGAGTCACTACTAACATTTAAGAAGGGCCTGGATGCCTTTCTTGAAAACTATAATATTACCAGTTATATATACTAGATTCTTTGAGAGGGCGTTGATCCAGGGAACTAGTCTGATTGCCGTACCTGGAGTCAGGAAGGAATTTTTTCCCCAATGTGGAGCTTAGTGTTGCCACATGGGTTTTTTTTTTGCCTTCCTCTGGATCAACATGTTAGGCTATGGGTTGAACTACATGGACTTAAAGGGAACCAACCACCCCAAATGACCCCCCGGACTGTTAATATGTGTCCCTATACCCAGCACACACATTTGGGGCAATCGTTTTTGCTAAAAAAACTGTTTAGTAGAAGCTAAGATATATGTTTATAAAGTTTAATAAATGGAGACGGATGGGTGTTACCTAGCTTTGTCCACGTGCAGTGTTCGTGTCTGTGATCCTCCTCTCCCTCCTCCCCACTCAATTTCTAAGAGCCCGGCCGCGTCATGAAAGGGGCGGGGCTAAATCGCGTCATGAAAGGGGGCGGGGTTCACCGCGATTTAGCCCCGCCCCTTTCATGACACGGCCGGGCTCTTAGAAATTGAGAGGGGAGGAGGGAGAGGAGGATCACAGGCACGAACACTGCACGTGGACAAAGCTAGGTAACACCTATCCGTCGGAATTTATTAACCTTTATAAACATATATCTTAGCTTCTACTAAACAGTTTTTTTAGCAAAAACGATTGCCCCAAATGTGTGTGCTGGGTGTAGGGGCACATATTAACAGTCCGGGGGGGTCATTTGGGGTGGTTGGTTCCCTTTAAAGTCTTCCTTCAACCTTAAAAACTATGTTACTATGTTACTATGTTAGTGCCGAGATAGAAGCTTACACCTCTTCCCTAACCGATTGAACTTCATGTCTAACTATGGATTGGAGCTCCTCAAGCAGGGATGGGGATTCTACCCTGACAACACTGTCAGTGCATGGCTGACACAACTTCTTTTTGTAGGAAGAGGGAAATTTCGTGCCGCAGATGCCACATTTCCTGGACGGGTTTTTGCTCCCTTTCACAGGCGGGCCCTTGTCACCCTATAGAAAAAAAGGGAAGAGAAGGGGGTCACAGTGTGAGTGCAGGGCCTAAATAACTCTACCCCTAGTGACCACCCACAGAAATACTTACATGAGCTGGAGGAACGCTGGGCTCTGCAGAAGCAGAGGTGGAAGACCTATCACCCTCCATGTCTTCAGGGATCAGCCTTACCTCGGTGTAGCTTCCGGCAGGTACTTATCCAGAAGTACCGTGCCCCCAACGAGGAACACCTGTTCCCTCCCTCCTCCTGGTCACTGGCCGCGGGCAGTAGCGCGCGATAGGCCTGCTGGGTTCCCTGGAGCCGCGCCCAGCCCGCCGCAGCCCGTACAGGAGCCGCCGCCCTGAACCGGAAGTGCCACCGCCCGAAACCGGAAACTGGGATGGGAATGAAAACCAAAATATACTGTTACCACCGAAGTTTCCCACTTCTGCTCATGCTGCCGCCTTGGCAATAGTTATTTGCAATATCTTCCAGCCAAGTCTTGCATCTGCAGAAGCGAAGGTGTGGACCTTGTAAAAAACTTAAAAAAGTATGAACCTGTAAACAAGTAGCTTCCCTACATAGTTGCAGAACTAAGGCCTAGTGAAGAATGGCCCAGGAAGCTTACAGACCAAGCAGAGTGTTCCCCAACTCTGAATAGAAGAGCACTGGCACCTGCTCTATAAATCTCGCTAATAGCTAAACCAATCAGCGAGCAATGGTCACCCCAAAGGTGAATGGGTCTCCGCAGAGCGTACTAGAATGACCCACAAGACAGCCGCTTAATGGAGCTGAGAGGCAGGTAGAGCTGCATAGCTCTGATTATGTCAGACTATGTGAGAATCTCTCAGAGAGAAGAGAGGCAAAGTACCTAAAGGAAGGAGACCAATCTCCTAATTAAAGTGAAAAGGCAGAGAACTCCACTAAAGCAAAAGGAGGAAGCCAAATACCAAAACATATGAACTTGAAGAAGGAGAGGAAAAAACTACTAAATAGTCAAACAGGAGAGATCTCTCTGATCAGCACAAAAGAAAAAAAAAAAGCTGAGGACCGAAGAGAGGCAAAACTTATTGAGGTCTCCCGGATCCTGTGGAATCATACAGTGGCCACAAGTCTTCCCTGCCCCAGCGGCCAGTCCTGAGTCCTGGACTATAAAATAAAATCTACTGGACCTAGATAGCCGAGGGAAGAACCCGGCCCTTGGGAAGTCTATCCTTGTTCAACTAGACACACACAAAATTAACAAAAGAAGGATAATGACATACGAACGCTGTCCATAGATTCCCACCTATAAAAAATTAGCCAAATTAAATAGCAGAAAATTACCTTTAAAGGTCCAAGTTCCCTAACCCTAGTCAGACAAACCCAATCTAAAAGGCAAAAAGCCCTAGTCACCTGAGGGAAGCTCTAGTGTAGACAGTAGGCCTCTTGGACATTTTCAGAGGCGCAAGATCTCCAAACGCACTGACGACTGTCTGAACAACTTGCATGAACACCCAAATGAGACAAACCTCCTGCAGCAGGTAATAAGAGCTAAGATAAGGTGAAGATCGGGACAGAATAAAGAATGAAATCAAGCTATGAACTAAACCCCCCAAGGGGTGCCTCAATAGCCATTCAATGCATCTAAAAAGTACCACCCAACTCAGGAGCATCAATCCTGGAGTATTCCGATCAATGGTTTTCTATTGGCTGAAGAAGTCTTCACGAGTGTGAGCCATCTGCAACTCTCACTATCAAGCAAAAAAGACCATCTGGGTTAATAAGAAACCCCAGCCTCTCTATTTAGAAGAAATGTTGAAACTAAAGGCTTGACTCATCAATCAAAAGGGAACCTACATATAAGGCAATTGGTCACAGCACCTGGGGGATTAAAGCTGGGCCTCTCGTTCCTCCAGCCCGCTCCTGGATGCAAGTCCAACCCGGAGAGTCCAATTATAAACACATACCCATATAGGAAAGGACAGCGCCAAAGACTTCGATGGTACAAAAAACTTCTGGTTTCTTTATTCCAGGGTCACAGAAAGCGACGTTTCGTTCACCAACGTGATCTTTATCAAGCTGATCACGTTAGTGATCGAAACGTCGCTTTCTGTGACCCTGGAATAAAGAAACCAGAAGTTTTTTGCACCATCGAAGTCCGTGGCGCTGTCCTTTCCTCAAAAGGGAACCTAGACATGCAGCGGAAAAGCTGGAGCGGGGCTATTATTTTGCTAAAAGCAAAGTATAAGAAAAGGGCGGCACTCACCAGAATTGCGACATGCGGAGTCCTTTATTTGGGTAGTTGTTACACGGTGCAGGGAGGGGGACCGGGTGACGACGGCACCGTTTCGGGCGTACTGCCCTTCAACGGGTCACTAACAACTGCAGATGTCTGCTCCTACCTTATATAGGTGGAGCAGAACCGCCTACAAGACATCATCAGCAGTTGCAACAGGTGCACATAATCATGTCAACAAGTTAAAAACACAATACAATCGATTTACAGAAAGTACACTAAGGAACTGATAACCAGAACTGTCTCAATGTAATGTCCATATATAGAAACAAGAGCTTATACTTACATTATTGAGATCTTACAGAGCGGATATCCAGCAATGGAGCCGGGACACTACCATGACTTCCGGGTCATGTGACCCGTCACATGATCGCAATGCAGGCGCGATGTGATTGGTCCATGTGAACGCTGCTGTCACGCAGCTGTGAGCCTGTTTCAAAGCAGAGCATAGACACAATGCTTGTTTACGTTCCCCAGGAAACTGGGGAGGCCAATCAACATCTAGCCATAGCATTGCGCTGCACAATAGTACATAACAGTACCAGGCACTACTCCACTGTTTATTTACTTACCATGAGCTAAGTTTAGTGTGGAGTTTTTTACAGTGCTGAGGCAAGTCACTGACTGTTTACTATCTCACTATTACAACCCTGATTACTACCTGCATCCACAGAAGTCAGGACGTTCCTCTGTACCATCCCTGAACCCCTGTTAAGCTTCGGACCTACTGGAGAAGATAGGATACAATTACACAGACCTAGAAAGCCTCATATAAAAACCTAGGGAGCCTCATATAAAAGCTCTTGTGCCTACACCAAGCAAGGGCATCACGAAGTGAGGCAAATTTTAAGGGGACCACTAACCATCAGAGGGAAAATTGCTGGACATTATTTTGCTAAAAGGATGCACTAAGTTCACGAAATAATAAAAATAATATTGGCTGAAAATTGTGCACAGAAGCAATGCCACCAAACTGAAAGGTCTTTAAAAATAGGTTTGAGTCACCTAGGACGAGATCGGAGATCTTTTGTTCACCCAAAATACACCTTATTGAGCGGTCTGTATTAGCTGGACAGTACCACCTAAGCTGACCTATCAAGTGGTCTTACCTAGAAAGCGGCTTGTCCTGGATAGTGGTCCAGGCATCAAATTAATTGCTTGCATGACCATTCATATGAAAGGACTCACTTGTGGTGATAAGCAAAGTTGCCACGCAGATGTAGACGAGTTGGTGAATGTGACACTGGGCAGAAGTAATAGTAATAAGAATGATAGAAGCCCTAGATAATAATTCCACAACCGCAACCAGGGTGTAGGACACACAAGAGCTAAAGGCCAAAAAAATCCAGGGAAAAGGCACTTCCCTCCTGCCCAGACTCGGGGTACCAGCAGCGCAATATGCAAAGGCTTGGTTTGATGGAAACCAAAACCTTGCACGAGATGAAAGCATACTTTTTTGCGTGTGTTTTGCGCAAAAAAGCGCAACTACATTTAGACGCCGCGCTTTTTATGGTGCGCTTTTCCCATGGGAAAAGCGCACCAAAAAAGTCGTAAAGAATTGACATGGTCATTCTTTTTGCGGATGCAGTTTGCAGTGAAAGTGCGTCCGTAAAAAGACACCAGAATATGCGGCATCTGAACGCATTTCAGCAAAAGCCATAGCTTTTGCTGGAATGCATTTCCAGCATTGTGTTTCACTGCATTTACGCAAGCGCTAAAAAGTGCTGCAAATACACCATGTGTGAAGCCAGCCTAAGAGATAGAGAAGGTTCAGGGACTGCTAGAAAAGCTAAAGAGTGTTAGAAGGGAGAGTGATAGCTGGGTACTATAAGTTTCAATTCCCCAAAGAGCAAGCAACCTGCTTGGTCCAAGGGTCGCTAAGGTCTGAGAATGCGGTGAGACTCCAACAGGGTTGTGACTGAGGGCATGGTGGATCACCGATATGCAGGTGTGTGAAGCTAGCCGAGGAGTGATGAAAAAGGAACTATCCTGGGTGAATACCCAGGCAAAACGTAAATACCCATACTACAGGAGGAGGAAGGGCCCACAACAGGAAGAGGCAGGGGAAGAAACAGGAAGAGGCTTTACTCACAGTATGTGACACATTTGCATGCTCTGGTTGGTCAGAGAGCATGTGTATGCTGACCCCATTGATTGGCCAGTGGGAGCGACCCACCAGCTGCGCTAATCGTCTGGAGATGTGTGCACACTGACCCTGCAGATTGAATGGTACATGGAAACACGCTGGTATTACTGATTTTCAGCAGGTGGGGCACGCAATCTACGCTGTGTGAGCACACTGAACAAACTAAGTGTAAAAAGTAATACAGTCTGAATAGTGGAATGGTGCATTCCATGATCTATGTTTAATCCCTGAGATTCAACACCAAATGTGACAAACACTCAATGATGGTAGATGCTAGAATGTATGGGCTGCTTGGAGGTCCTGAATGCAGCCTATACGTTCTAGGCTCAATGTTGCAGAGTCTAGTGCGTACGTGCAAAGTCTCTGGAACCCTGACTATGTGGATGACGCAGGAGGCATCGATCATTAGAAGAAGGATGGTGATTGGTGCAGAGAGACGGGGCGGACAGCACCACAATCAAGCCCATCGGACTGGAAACCAGGTAATTATAATACAGGGCAGGATGTATTTCAAAGTTATTTATTTAGTGTACAGGGAGAGCCAGGGCATAATAGGCACCTACTTAGTATGCAGCATAGGTGCTGCTGAAGGTGGTGTTTTAAGTTTAAACCCAAAAATCCAGTGACAGGTTCACTTTAATTTTGATGTTATTAGTTATATATTACTCTATCAGTACACATATCATCTTGAACAAGAACACATTGGTCAAAACCCTGAGACTTTATATCTGTATTCTTAAGTCGAAACTGGTGCAATAAAACCATTTAATGAAAGCATTTTTTCTTGGATCATCCATTGTCCCGAAGATTTGCTCTGAACTATTTGACCTAGGTCGCTTCTTCTGAGCATAGCACATATAGCAGACAGTGCGAGCCTTCTCTATTACCCAATGGATAGATACACCTGTTCAACCCTCCCTGTTTGTCATTAATGTCTGCTACATACCACCGTTGCTGGCTCCTCGTGTGGTTCTTGGCCACACTACTTTATATAAGAATGGAAAGATTATGGTACTTCCCCGCAGACCTGCATACATACACAGCTGATCAATGTGATACAAAGTTGTGTATATACGAGAGCCTGCATATAGCAGGCCATGTACCTTATAATGTACACAGAAAGAAGAGGGGGCCAGATGAAGCCTGGGGACCCATCACCAGTTCCTTATCAATTCTGTAGATATTAAAAAGCAAGCTAACCCCCCTTCCTGTTTCCGGAGCAAGGTAATATTATATGTCTAGCAATAATCAAGACAATCAAAAACTCCAAAAAAAGTTAGGATCCAGAAGCAAGTTTCCAATTACATTGGCAATCTTGCAGAGAGAATTTGTTCAATAAAAATGACAAAATCGAAATGTGAGCATACATCTTATTAGATTTGTCAGTCGTGCCAAAATTGTCAGGTGTGGATGAGGTTTGCGATTGTTGGCGCTATACTAGTGTTAGAATATATCTATTTATAGGTCAGAGCGGTGTCCCATTAAAAATACTGATGATGTACAGTCACTTCATACCTTAACTGCGACTCCCCTGGTTTCAGGAAACTCCAGAAGGTGACAGTTTAACTCTTCAACCCGATTGATGCATAATCTTCGGTCCGAAGCTCTTTGCAGGGACTGAACTAGAGATCTTGTTCTGTTGTCAACACTCACACGTGCAATAATCTAGATGTAACACAATAAAAGATATCACAGTTACCTCCCTCTGAAGCATATCAGAAACCACTATACTCTCATAATAAATCCTTATAGATAGTGGCATATACTGCATTAGAAGACCACCTGTGGGCAGGCTCTAATAGACCCAATGATGTTCACAAAGTGTACTGGTAAAAGATGATACAATAAACAGTAAATATCACCATTTCTGTATAATTGGATGCAGACCTTATTAAAGCGGTTTTACAGGCTCAACATAAATGTATGCAGTCATTTTATGTGACTGCAGATTCCAAACTCTTGAGTCAGCAATCTGTCAGCATTTCCATCTATTACCAGCTCAAGTAGGCAGTATGCCATTTGCATATCCACGTCACAAGATGACTTCCTTCTAATGTGCTTCTCCTAATAGAACATTAAGAAAAAGAAATGGAAGTAGAGACAAATCCTGACACTGTGGATATTGCACACTGACATTATTCAGCAATCTGCCGCCACATAGATTGACAGCAAAAATGTACATTGAGATCATAAGACCCCTATAATCCCCTCTGCTGGATTACGGTCTTATCTAGCTGCCTGTGCATCTGATTGGGAAGGCTGTAGATCTGCATCTGCGGCTGATCGATTTCTCTGTCCTGTACGGCTGATATAAATTCTCATTCGACAGTCTTGTGGTATGGATATAGACACTGGTGGTTAAACCACTCTCACTTTTACAGGACAACATTTTGCTCTGCAGTCTTATATAAGACTAATCAATTTCCTAGATAAACCATGGGCACCAAACAGACGTACAATTTCCTCTACACATTAGCTTTATATAACGGAAATGTCTGCCACCTCACTATGCCAGGAAAACACAGACACTGCCTTACATCAGCGCTTATATAAGAAAGCCAACATCAAGGCAGCTAAAAAGAGGTGTACAGCAATAAAGGCTGTATGTGGGTCAATCAGAAGAATATTCAATTTTCACTACATGCACTGGTATCTACTTACATAATCGTCCTGTCCCATCTGTCAACCACTTCCGGAGTCAAGTTGTCCTCTTATCACCACCAGCAGGAGGAGCCAGCAACCCAGGAGCCATAAGACAGACAGGACAGAGGTGAACGGCATGGGAGAGAGACAGCGGAGGAGAGAGCGAGTGGAGGAGAGACAGACAGCAGAGGAAAGAGAGCAGAGGAGAGAACGCAGAGGAGAGAGGAGAGAGAGAACACAGAGGAGAGAAAGAGAGAATACAGAGGAAAGAAAGAGAGCAGAGGAGAGAAACAGAAAGCAGAGGAAAGAGAGCAGATGAGAGGAGAGAGAGCAGAGGAGAGAGAGCCAGCAGAGAACAGAGTGCGCAGAAGAGAGCACGCGCAGAGGAGAGAAAGAGAAAGCAGAGGAGAGAGCAGAAGAGAGACAGAGAGAGAGCAGAAGAGAGAGAGCAGAGGAGAGAGCGCGCAGAGGAGAGAGCAGAGGAGAGAGGAGGACAGAGGAGAGAGAGAGCAGAGGAGAGAGAGAGAGAGAGCGAGAGGAGAGAGAGAGAGCAAGAGAGAGAGAGAGAGAGAGAGAGAGAGAGAGCAGAGGAGAGAGAGAGAGAGCAGAGGAGAGAGGAGAGAGAGAGAGAGAGAGAGGAGAGAGAGAGAGAGAGCAGAGGAGAGAGAGAGAGCAGAGGAGAGAAAAAGAGAGCCCACCATTCCTAGGAGTAAGCTGCATCTGACATGGGCTCCTGAAATCTAAGCAATTTATACCTTGTAATGGGCAACCTGTAAAGCAGAACTTGGCATATACCGGCTCAATGGAAGGCAAAAGCGAGAGGACTAAGATCTAACCAAGAAAGAAAATTAAAAACCATGATAAAAGAGGAATTCAGATGATAAGGAAGATCTGTCCCCACAACACAGGCTTCAAGCAACAGAGACTACCAAAGCTGACCAACCCCAGAGCTGAACAGCAAGAGGTAAGACCATCTCTTCTACATCTCCAAACCCTATAGACCAAACCATATAGAATCTCTCCAGAGAATAAGCACAATATAAAATAAGCAATATAGAAATGAATACAATTTTGGACAATGAGAATTCCAGCATTATAATTGAGCTCCCTGTAGAAATCAGCACTGTAGAGACAGCAAATGGCAGGGGCTCACAGATCAGGAAGATAACGTATCCCAGCCACATCAAGTCCATCAAAGCCAAAAGGGCAATAAAACTATCATATCACAGGGGAACCAGAAACTCTGTTTGCAGACTTTACTGAGAAAGAAAAGAGAAAGACAAATTACATCTTCGATACCGAGTAGCCGGATACCTGGCACACAGCCGTGTGCAAATATTATAAAAACATTCTAAAAGTTGGCATCAGCAGGGGTCGACAAATCAGAGTAATAAACCCACAAGATGAGGATGTCTCACCCACTGTTATCTTATACCACTCAGGCACAATAGTCATACAGGGCAATGAGGAGAACCTTCAGGCGTTTGAGGTAATCTTCCCTCATATTAAAGTCAAGACCCAAACATATAAAGTAGCAAAGCCATCACGTAGGCAGAGTAATGGGCCCACATGTGCTACAAAGAGGTCCACCGGGGACCCCCCTGCAGCCCAAAGCCTGATAATGCACTGGAGACTCTTAGTGAATGCATGTCTCAGCTGGAGAGGGACTTCACACTGCTTAAAGGGAACCTGACCCCTCCAAATCACCCCCAACCTTATTAATACCTGTCCCTGCACCATGACCTATCATTAGTATCTGTCCTTTTCTATAAAAAATGCGTTCTGTAACATTGCAAAAATCAACATTATGCACTTACATATGTGCGACTTCTTGGCTCTTGAATAAGTCCCACAGACTCTAAGCCCTCCTTAGCTGCTCATTATCACGCCCCGATGGGCGTGATAAGTAATCCTAGTCCTCCTCGCCCTGGTGACATCTGTACACCCTTTAGGTGTAAATCTAAAGCCGCGCATGCGCAATGCGCATGGTGAGGTCGGCGTACACCTAGAGGGTGTACCGACATCACAAAGACCGGATGTGACACAAATAGCATCACACCGCCCCTACAGCAGGGCGAGGAGGACTAGGATTACTTATCACGCCCATCGGGGCGTGATAATGAGCAGCTAAGGAGGGTTTAGAGTCTCACAGGGGACGCCCTGTGAGACTTATTCAGAGCCAAGAAGTCAAACATATGTAAGTGCATAATATGATTTTTTGCAATGTTACAGAACGCATTTTTTATAGAAAAGGACAGCTACTAATGATATGTCATGGTGCAGGAACAGGTATTAATAGGGTTGGGGGTGATTTGGAGGGGTCAGGTTCCCTTTAAAGAACAGATCCAAAGTCAGACAAACGACTCTACAGCTGCAGAGGTAACCAGACTGAAGTGTGTACTGGACTCAGCCATGCAGGAAATCAAATATGAAATATATGATCTACAGCAAGAAAATGCTAAATTAAAAGAAGAAATAGCAAACCTAAAGACCCAGACACCAACCTTAACACTGGAGGGGGGCCCAGGGAATGAGATAGGTGAAGACACAATGAGAGCCAACAACCACATCACCACTAATGTAAACAACTGCATAAATACTCAGAGCAAATCAGAAAATAACCAAGTAACACAGGATGAGATTAGACCCAAGCATCAAACAAACCCCAAGTCAAAAATAACAGCAGGCCACAACAACACAACAGAGCAACAAGCAGAACACAAACAGAAGCTCTCACTGAAGCAGCCAACAACCACGTACTGATATAGTCCTGATTATAGACTCCAATGGAAAATACCTCAATACAAGACGGCTCTTTCATGGAAAAAGGGTTTCTAAAATCCGCTGTTCAACTATAGAACAAACGACAGCAGTAATTAATGATCCATATTTTACCAGCCCAAACCACATCATCATACATACAGGCACCAACAATCTCGAGGACCAACACCAGCAGGTAGCAGGACAACTATACCAGCTAGCAAAGACCACACAACAAAATTTCCCTGGTGGTAAAATTATCCTCTCGTCTCTGCTGCCAAGAAAAGATTTCCTCAAACACATCACCCAAGACGTCAGCAGAGAGCTAGCAGCCAAGATCACCACGACGCTAGACATCACCTTGGCACAACATCCCGTCATTAACCACCACCACCTGCATGATGACAAACATCTCAATTACCAAGGAGTCAGCCTGTTTGCCAAAGAACGTAAAGACATAATATTCAACAGAGTCCCTGTACTAAGAACCCATACAAACCGAAAACCGGTAGAAAGATCACCAACAACTAATAGACCTAAAAGAAAAATACGCTCAACAAACTGAAAACAGCAACCTGTATGCAAAACAAGCCCATGAGAGACACAAACCATGGAAGACACCACCTGCCCCACACAGAGTGAAGCAGAGCAGTGCCCTGGCATAAATAAAGACCCAAAGCTCAGCTCCATGTGAAAGGAACTCATGCGACTGGACCAATTACCTGCAACAAAGTCACCAGTCAGCAATCCAAGATGTCCTATGCAGGGCAACCCATTACAAGGTACACAGCTACACCATGTCAACCCTCATCATAAGTAGCTGGAACATCCAGGGCCTGAACCTTCTGCCTTCTGATGTAAGACAAACGACCCAGACTTTAATCAAAGACTGAAAAACATCGATATACAGATCCTCCTTGAAACATGGACTAAGGCAAATAAAGAAACCTATGTTCCCACCGGGTACAGGGAATTCTCTGTCTCCACCCTGAAAAACAAAAACATCAAACAGGGCCGGAGCTCAGGGGAATATTAGTCTGGTACAAAGATGAGCTCCATGAACATATCAGAGCCGTGAAGAGAGGAGACAGCCACATCTGGATAAGAATAAGCCACTCCATCCTCACCTCCCAGGCTGACATCTACCTGTGTGCAGCGTACGTAGCCCCTCCAGAGTCTCCATACTTCAATCCAGACAGCTTTGAGAGCCTAAAAACTGAAGCTACCCACTTTCAGACTTTGGGCAAAGTTCTCATCTACGGAGACCTCAACGCAAGGACTGAAAGGGAAAGAGACTACCTGACCACTGATGGAAACATCTATATATCTGGAGCAGATACTGACTGTGACAACCCAGTGCACACCGATATGAACAGCTATAACTGTACAGTCAATAAAAGCGGCAGAACACTGCTGAACCTATGCCGAAGCCTGGGACTTCGTATCCTCAATGGACACACCAGGGGAGACTCACTGGGAAGACATACCTTAAACTCCCATGTGGGCAGCAGTGTGATAGACTATGCCATCACAGATATGGACCCTACAAATATTTGTGCCCTCATAGTCACCCCACAAACACACCTGTCAGATCACAACCAACTGCTCCTATGCGTCAAATCCACAAACAAATCACCCTCGCAAACCCCGCAAAAGACTGGCCTCTTTAACTTGCCGCCATCCTTCAAATGGTCCAATATGTCTACCCCAAAATATAAAGATGCCATCAATAAACCAGAGATCAAGGAGTAGCTCCAACACTTTCATAATAATGTGTATGTGTAACCCAGAAGGAGTACAACTGGCGGTAAGGGCCCTCAAAAACATTCTCTATGTCATGGCAGAAATGTCTGACCTGAAAAAAAGCATCAACAAGAGGCCGAGTAAACCAAATCCCAACAACTGGTTTGACAAAGTATGTAAGAAAATACGGAAATCCCTAAGAATAGCCTCAAATGAAAAACACAGAGACCCAAACAACCCCACTTTGAGAGAAGCCTACCACACCATACAACAAAATTACAAAGCCATCCTCAGAAAGAAAAAGCAAAACCACATCTCCACCAAAGTCCTCCAACTCCTAAACGCCCTGGAAGACAACAAATTCTGGGAACTGTGGAATCACCTTGAATTCAACCAGAAAAGCAACAGCCTCCACATCCAGAGCGGCCACATCTGGCTCCAGTACTTCAAGGACCTTTACAAAGACATCCCAAGTGAAGACCTGAACCCGGCAAAAGAAGAGCTTGTGAAAAAACTGAAAGCTATGGAGAAAAAGATCAAAGATTTCCAAAATCCTCTGGATACACCAATCACACTGCCAGAAATAACAGAAAGGATCACACAGATAAAAGGTAATAAAGCCAGTGGTCCAGATGGGATCCTCCAGAAATACTAAAATATAGCCCGCCAGATATCCAGGCTGCGATAACAAAACTATTTAATATCGTATTGCACACTGGCTACTTCCCCAAAATCTGGAACCAAGGCCTCATGTCCCCATTTTTGTGTATTGGAGTTAAGTACGACCCAGCAAATTACTGGGTCGTACTCGTGTATAAGCCGACCCGTGTATAAGCCGACCCCCCTTCTTTTGCCCCCAAAATCTGGGAAAACCTATTGACTCGTGTATAAGCCGAGGGTGGACCCAGCACAGGTATACAGCCCCCAGCAGTGTGGTATACAGGCCCCCGCAGTGGTGTACAGGCCTCCCCAGTGGTAGTATACAGCCCCCAGAAGTGTGGTATAAAGCAGCCTCCCCAGTGGTACATACAGGCCCCAGCAGTGTTACAGCAGCCTCCCCAGTGGTATATACAGCAGCAGCCCCAGAGATATATACAGCAGCCCCAGTGGTAGTATACAGCAGCCCCAGAGATATATACAGCAGCCCCAGTGGTAGTATACAGCAGCCCCAGAGGTATATACAGCAGCCCCAGTGGTAGTATACAGAAGCCCCAGAGGTAGTATACAGCAGCCCCAATAGTAGTATACAGCAGCCTCAGTGGTATATACAGCAGCAGCCCCAGTAGTAGTATACAGAAGCCCCAGTGGTAGTATACAGCAGCCCCAGTAGTAGTATACAGCAGCCCCAGTAGTAGTATACAGCAGCCCCAGTAGTAGTATACAGCAGCCCCAGGGGTATATACAGCAGCCCCAGTAGTAGTATACAGAAGCCCCAGTAGTAGTATACAGAAGCCCCAGTAGTAGTATACAGCAGCCCCAGTAGTAGTATACAGCAGCCCCAGTAGTAGTATACAGCAGCCCCAGTAGTAGTATACAGCAGCCCCAGTGGTAGTATACAGCAGCCCCAGTAGTAGTCTACAGCAGCCCCAGTAGTAGTATACAGCAGCCCCAGGGGGTATATACAGCAGCAGCCCCAGGGCGTATATACAGCAGCAGCCCCAGGGGGTATATACAGCAGCAGCCCTAGGGGGTATATACAGCAGCAGCCCCAGAGGTATACAGACCCCCCATAGGTAGTATACAGGGGCCCCAGCTGTATACAGCAGCCCCAGCTGTATACAGCCCCCCCCCCGTGGTAACCAGGGCCCCCCTTGCTGCACCTGTAAAGGAAGAAGTCAGTATACTTATCGCTGCCGCCGCCGCCGCTCCGCTTCTCGGTCACCGCGCTGCTCCGGGTCTTCATGCTTCCTGTTCCTTCTCCGGCGCTCGAACAATGACGTCATTTCCTGAGCGCCGGAGAAGGAACAGGAAGCATGAAGACCCGGAGCAGCGCGGTGACCGAGAAGCGGAGCGGCGGCAGCGATAAGTATACTGACTTCTTCCTTTACAGGTGCAGCAAGGGGGGCCCTGGTTACCACGGGGGGGCTGTATACAGCTGGGGCTGCTTTATACAGCTGGGGCATATATATATGTTATGATTACCGTATATACCCGTGTATAAGCCGAGGGGGGACTTTTCAGCACATTTTTTGTGCTGAAAAACTCGGCTTATACACGAGTATATACGGTAAGTGTCAACAGCAACCTGGGCAAACTCTTCAACAGTATCCTGAAGACGAGGATCCTCACCTTCTTCACCGAGCACAACGTCCTCAACAAGAGCCAAGCAGGGTTTATGAGGAACCACCCCACCACTCACCATATCTACACACTGCACAGCCTCATCAAGAGCCACGTCCACAATACAAAGAATGGGAAAATATACGCTTGTTTCGTGGACTTCAAAAAGGCCTTTGATTCAGTGTGGCACCCAGGACTATTCCTAAAACTGCTGGGGAGCAGAATAGAAGGCAAAACATACGATGTCATCCGAATCTCCTACACTGAGAACAGCTGCAGCCTGAGGGTCAATGGAAGGAGGACAGCTTATTTCCAACAACACCGAGGAGTGAGACAGGGCTGCAGCCTCAGTCCAACGCTCTTTAACATCTACATCAATGAGCTGGCAGTGGCCCTAGAGTCCTCCTCAGCACCAGAACTCACCCTCCATGACACCCAGGTGAAATTTCTGTTGTATGTCGATGACCTCGTGCTGCCATCCCCAACCGAGAAAGGCCTCCAAGATCATCTGAACATCCTAGAGACCTTCAGCAGCACATGGGCAATGTCAATCAACCAGAAGAAAACTAATATCATGGTGTTCCAGAAAAGAAAGCAGCAAAGTGCTGCACATCCTCCCTTTATGATAGACAACTGTCCACTTACAGAAGCCAACAAGTACATCTACCTGGGCCTAGAACTCAGCCAATCAGGGAGCTTCAAGCAAGCCATAGAGTTACTGAAGTACAAGGCATCCAAAGCCTTCTATGCCATCAGAAGACATCTGTACCATCTCAAGGCACAAGTAACCGTCTGGCTAAAAATCTTTGACTCCACCATTGCCCCAATCCTTCTATACGGCAGTGAGGTCAGGGGCCCAGTCTTATACTCAAACTGGTCAAAGTTCCACCTAGAGTTCTGCAAGCATCTTCTCCAAGTCCATTGGAGCACATCAAATAGCGCCTGCCGAGCAGAGCTGGGCAGATTACCGCTACACCTCGAGATCCAGAAGAAGGCGCTGTCATTCAAGGCTCATCTACAAAGCAGTAGTCCCAGCTCCTACCATCACAAAACCTCCCTACACCAGGAAGCCCCAGGAAGCCTCCCAACACAAAGTACCCACAGACATCCTGACCAAGCCACCAACCCACATGGCCTGACAAAAGGCGAAATCAAGAAGATGGTGAACAAAGGCAAAGATGAATACCTCAGCATCTGGAGGAACGATATAAACAAATCACAGAAACTGATGATATACCAGAATCTACAGAGGGAGTACAAACTGGCCCCATATCTAGAGAAACTGGAAAACCCCAAAGAGTAACAGATCCTGAGCCGGTACAGACTGAGCGCCCACAGCCTACTCATCGAATCCGGATGGCACCGACAGAACTACAAGCCCCAAGAGAGCAGACTGTGCCAGCAGTGCCCCCAGGAGGTCGTGGAGGATGAGGCCCACTTCTTGCTGAAGTGCCCTAAATACGCCGCATTGGGACACTCACTTCAAGAGACTGTCTGATCTCCTTCCAGACTTCACCTCCATAGAGGAGGAAGAGAAGATGCCAATACTACTGGGGGAAGAGGAAAGTGGAGCAGCCAGAGCAGCGCAATATGTCAGTGCCTGCCACAGACTAAGAGGAGCCTGATATGCCATGAACTTCTGTACCTCTCCCTGGACACATCCCTAGCCCCCAACTAAGAACTTGACATGCCATGGATAGAGAGCAGAGGAGAAAGCAGAGGAGAGAGAGAGCAGAAGAGAGATAGGAAGAGCAGAGAAGAGAGAGTGAGAGCAGAGGAGACAGCAGAGGGGAGATGGACAGCAGAGGAAACAGAGCAGAGGAGAGAGCATGAGAGAGAGAGATCAGGAGAGAGAGAGCAGGCCCACTTCCTGCTGAGGTGCCACAAATACTCTGCAATGAGGGACACTCATTTCAAAAGACTGTCTGATCTCCTCCCAAACTTCACCTCCATGAAGAAGGAAGAGAAAATGCCGATACTACTGGGGAGAGTGCAGCAGTCATAGCAACGCAATAGGTCAGTGTCTGCCACAGACTATGAGGGGATTGATATGTCATGGACTTCTATACCCCACCCTGGACATATCCCTACACCCCGACTAAAAGTCTGATATGTCATGGACTCCTATACCCCAGCCTGGACATGCACCTATGCGCTAAAATGAGCCCGATATATCCTGGACCTCTATATGTCTCCCTCCCTACCCCCGTCCTCTAATTTTACCATTTGCTTTGGCAATGCTAACATTCACTTAGTCCTGCCTATAAAGCTAATTTGAATTGAATTGATAGGGGGGGAGAGAGCGTGTACGGGGGGGGGAGAGAGAGCGTGTACGGGGGGGGGAGAGAGAGCGTGTACGGGGGGGGGGGGGGGGGAGAGAGCGAGGTGCACGGGGAGAGAGAATGCACAAGGGGGGGGAGAGAAACGCACATAAGGGGAAGAGAGAGAACGCACAAAAGGGGAAGAGAGAGAACGCACAAAAGGGGAAGAGAGAGAACGCACAAGGGGAAGAGAGAGAACGCACAAGGGAGAGAGAGAACGCACAGGGAAGAGAGAGAACGCACAAGGGGAAGAGAGAGAACGCACAAGGGGAAGAGAGAGAACGCACAAGGGAAGAGAGAGAACGCACAAGGGGAAGAGAGAGAACGCACAAGGGGAAGAGAGAGAACGCACAAGGGGAAGAGAGAGAACGCACAAGGGGAAGAGAGAGAACGCACAAGGGAAGAGAGAGAAAGCACAAGGGGAAGAGAGAGAAAGCACAAGGGGAAGAGAGATAAAGCACAAGGGGAAGAGAGAGAAAGCACAAGGGAAGGGGAGAGAGAGAACGCACAAGGGGAAGAGAGAGAACGCACAAGGGGAAGAGAGAGAACGCACAAGGGGAAGAGAGAGAACGCACAAGGGGAAGAGAGAGAACGCACAAGGGGAAGAGAGAGAACGCACAAGGGGAAGAGAGAGAAACGCACAAGGGGAAGAGAGAAAGCACAAGGGGAAGAGAGAGAAGCACAAGGGGAAGAGAGAGAAGCACAAGGGGAAGAGAGAGAAAGCACAAGGGGAAGAGAGAGAAAGCATAAGGGGAAGGGGAAGGAGAGAGAGAACGCACAAGGGGAAGGGGGAGAGAGAGAACGCACAAGGGGAGGAGGAGGGGAGAGAGACAAAGCACAAGGGGAAGGGGGAGAGAGACAAAGCACAAGGGGAAGGGGGAGAGAGACAAAGCACAAGGGGAAGGGGGAGAGAGACAAAGCACAAGGGGAAGGGGGAGAGAGAGAAACAGCACAAGGGGAAGGGGGGAGAGGAGGAGAGAGAAACGCACAAGGGGAAGGGGGAGAGAGAGAGAACGCACAAGGGGAAGGGGGAGAGAGAGAACGCACAAGGGGAAGGGGAGGAGAGAGAGAACGCACAAGGGGAAGGGGAGAGAGAGAGAACCACAAGGGGAAGGGGGAGAGAGAGAACGCACAAGGGGAAGAGAGACGCAAGGGGAAGGGGAGAGAGAGAACGCACAAGGGGGAGAGAGAACGCACAAGGGGGAGAGAGAACGCACAAGGGGGGAGAGAGAACGCACAAGGGGGAGAGAGAACGCACAAGGGGGAGAGAGAACGCACAAGGGGGAGAGAGAACGCACAAGGGGGAGAGAGAACGCACAAGGGGGAGAGAGAACGCACAAGGGGGAGAGAGAACGCACAAGGGGGAGAGAGAGCACACACAGGGGTAGAGCACACAAGGGGGTAGAGCACACAAGGGAGGAAGAGCACACAAGGGGGGAAGGGAGGGAAGAGCACACAGGGGGGGGAAGAGCACACAAGGGGGGAAGAGCACACAGGGGGGGGAAGAGCACACAGGGGGGGGAAGAGCACACAAGGGGGGGAAGAGCACGCGGGAGGGAGAGCGCACACGGGAGGGAGAGCGCACACGGGAGGGAGAGCACACACGGGAGGGAGAGCACACACGGGAGGGGAGAGCGCGCACGGGAGGGAGAGCGCACGAGAGGGAGAGCGCACACGGGAGGGAGCGCCAGACGGGAGGGAGAGCGCACACGGGAGGGAGAGCGCACACGGGAGGGAGAGCGCGCACGGGAGGGAGAGGCGCACATGAGAGGGAGAGCGCACACGGGAGGGAGCGCCAGACGGGAGGGAGAGCGCACACGGGAGGGAGAGCGCACACGGGAGGGAGAGCGCACACGGGAGGGAGAGCGCACACGGGAGGGAGAGAGGGCCACCAACCCCATCGCCACAAAGCCCACCCCCTTCATGATGTCACCGCCACTCCTGATGCGATAGCATGGTGCACCTATCTAGTATAAAATAGTAGAAACTTGGCAGTACCACCAAAATGTCACCTTCTGCTTGACTTGATAAAGTCGCGGTTCAGAAAGCAAAAAGCAATATATCCAACAAGAAAGACGCACTGACAATAAATTATATATGTGCTATATCAGTAACTGGACAATTATAAGCAAATAAAGGGGGAGCACTATAAAGAAATTATATAATGTATGCCTGTATGAAGAATAGATTGTTTATTAACAGCAAATCAACACTCCATAGTCAGCATCAATCAAAACCTAAATGTAAAAATACTACATCACTGGCACCATATATGTATAAGATGTGCTCTCCAGTATAATAATAATTATTTTATTTATAATAATATTAATCTTATTTATATAGTGCCAACATAGAACGCAACACTTTACAATTTAGAGAGAACATATACCGTATATACTCGCGTATAAGCCGAGTTTTTCAGCCCAAAAATTGGGCTGAAAAGTCTCCCCTCGGCTTATACGCGAGTATATACGGTATATAAAAAAAAAAAAAATCTCAAGGGGTAGTACACAGCAGCCCCAGGTCCCCCTCACTGTTTGGCGCCCCCACCGCTGCGCTCATACATTACCGGTCTAGCAGCTGTCATCCTCCGGTGGCAGATCGCGGCTCCCGGCTCCGGCTTCCATCTCCTTCTGTGTCTTCCTGCATGTCACATGACCGGCCGGAGTCGCGATGACGTCATCGCGATGCGCCCCGGTCACAATGCAGGAAGACACAGAAGAAGATGGAAGCCGGAGCCGGGAGCCGCGATCCGCCACCGGAGGATGACAGCTGCTAGACCGGTAATGTATGAGCGCAGCGGTGGGGGCGCCAAACAGTGAGGGGGACCTGGGGCTGCTGTGTACTACCCCTGGGGCTGCTGTGTACTACCCCTGGGGCTGCTGTGTATTACCCCTGGGGCCGCTGTGTATTACCCCTGGGGCTGCTGTGTATTACCCCTGGGGCTGCTGTGTATTACCCCTGGGGCTGCTGTGTACTACCCCTGGGGCTGCTGTGTATTACCCCTGGGGCTGCTGTATATACCCCTGGGGCTGCTGTATATACCCCTGGGGCTGCTGTGTACTACCCCTGGGGCTGCTGTGTACTACCCCTGGGGCTGCTGTGTACTACCCCTGGGGCTGCTGTGTACTACCCCTGGGGCTGCTGTGTACTACCCCTGGGGCTGCTGTGTATTACCCCTGGGGCTGCTGTGTACTACCCCTGGGGCTGCTGTGTATTACCCCTGGGGCTGCTGTGTATTACCCTTGGGGCTGCTGTGTATTACCCCTGGGGCTGCTGTGTACTACCCCTGGGGCTGCTGTGTACTACCCCTGGGGCTGCTGTGTATTACCCCTGGGGCTGCTGTGTATTACCCCTGGGGCTGCTGTGTATTACCCCTGGGGCTGCTGTGTACTACCCCTGGGGCTGCTGTGTATTACCCCTGGGGCTGCTGTATATACCCCTGGGGCTGCTATGTACTACCCCTGGGGCTGCTGTGTACTACCCCTGGGGCTGCTGTGTATTACCCCTGGGGCTGCTGTGTACTACCCCTGGGGCTGCTGTGTATTACCCTGGGGCTGCTGTGTATTACCCTTGGGGCTGCTGTGTATTACCCCTGGGGCTGCTGTGTACTACCCCTGGGGCTGCTGTGTATTACCCCTGGGGCTGCTGTGTATTACCCCTGGGGCTGCTGTATATACCCCTGGGGCTGCTGTGTACTACCCCTGGGGCTGCTGTGTACTACCCCTGGGGCTGCTGTGTACTACCCCTGGGGCTGCTGTGTACTACCCCTGGGGCTGCTGTGTACTACCCCTGGGGCTGCTGTGTACTACCCCTGGGGCTGCTGTGTATTACCCCTGGGGCTGCTGTATATACCCCTGGGGCTGCTGTGTACTACCCCTGGGGCTGCTGTGTACCACCCCTGGGGCTGCTGTGTACTACCCCTGGGGCTGCTGTGTACTACCCCTGGGGCTGCTGTGTACACCCCTGGGGCTGCTGTGTATACCCCTGGGGCTGCTGTGTATACCCCTGGGGCTGCTGTGTGCACCCCTGGGGCTGATGTGTATACCCCTGGGGCTGATGTGTATACCCCTGGGGCTGCTGTGTACTACCTAAGGGCTGCTGTATACCACTGGGGCTGCTGTATATACTGCTGGGGCCTGCATACCACTGGGGAGGCTGCTGTATACTACCACTGGGGAGGCCTGTATACCACACTGCTGGGGCTGTATACCTGTGCTGGGGTCCACCCTCGGCTTATACACGAGTCAATAGGTTTTCCCAGGTTTTGGGGGCAAAAGTAGGGGGTCGGCTTATACACGGGTCGGCTTATACACGAGTATATACGGTACAAACTATGAGACAATACAGAGTAACAAAAAAAAAAAATCAAAAACCATGAGGAGTGAGGTCAGTGCTCATAAGCTTACAATCTATGAGGAAATAATGGAGGCACAAAAGGTAAATGGTAAAAAGTGCCGTCATATATGGTCCAGCCACCAATATAATAAATAGGGGATTTACATAATGCTGAAAGAACCGATCACCGGTCGGGATCTGTACAAGTACAGATAAAGTGCTAAATTATGCATAGGGGACAGACAGACAGTCTGCAGGTGCAGACAGATGACACAAAAGGCCAGATTAGGAAAAAGGAAGATAGTTAAACAAGTGAGGTGATAGGCCAGTCTAAAGAGATGCATTCTTAAAGCCCAGTCACACATAACGATATCGTTAGAGAGATCGTTGTAACTGTGACGTTACAACGATCTCTCCAGCGATGTCGTTATGTGTGACACTTTGCAGCGATCAGGCCCCTGCTGTGAGGTCGCTGATCGCTGCAAAGTGCTGTGGGTCATTTTTAGATCGTTGGTTTCCCGCTGGTCAGCACGCATCGCTGCGTGTGACCGTGAGAAACCAGCGATCAGTGACCTCACAGGGCTGGTTACTATGGTAAACACCGGGTATCCAGGCAGCGCGCGCTGCCTAGTTACCCGGCATTTACCATGGTTACCAGCGTCCTCCCTGCTTAGCACTGCCTGTAAGCATGGAGAACGCTGGTAACTATGATAAACAGCGGGTATCCAGGCAGCGCGCACTGCCTGGATACGCGCTGTTTATCATAGTTACCTGCGTTCTCCTTGCTTAGCGCTGCCAGCGCTAAGCAGGGAGCGATATGGGAGGTGGCTCCCTTGGCCTGATCGCTGGGGAGATCTGCCTGTTTGACAGCTCCCCAGCGATCAGGTAACGACGCTCCAGCGATCCCGGCAGGTCGTTATCGCTGTCGGGATCGTTGGAGCGATCGTTATGTGTGACTCAGGCTTAAGGCTCGCTTAAAACTATTGGTATTGGGAACTAATTGAATTGTTTTTGGTAACCCGTTTCCAGAGAATTGGTGCAGCTCGTGAGAAGTCCTGGAGACGGGAGTGGGAGGTTCAGATTGTAGCTGATGTCAGTCTAGATATAGATAACATACAGATAGCAATACAAGTATGGTTAAGTGAATCTTTGGAATAAAAGAATACAATAAGCAAATTGTCACTTCAGTGAGGAAGTGATAAACTCGAATGTCACCCAATAAGGGTAGGAATCCTCAAAGTCATAATTGACTCTTTAACAAGCCTTTTAATATGACTTAAGGCCACTTCACACGCTAGGATCTCGTTAACGATATCGTTGAAACGTCACGGATTTGTGATCGTTCAAACGACATCGTTAGTGCGTCGTTGTGTGTAAACGAACGATATAGGAAGGAAAAATCATTAGAAAGGTCATCAAAAATTTGTGATCCAGACCTCAAATCTATCGTTCGTCATCCAATTAACGTCATGGAAAGAAGCAACATCGTTCACTGTGACACCTTTTTGAACGATGTCGTTGATATTTCTTCTATTCCTGCCGCTTTGTAACATCATTCAAACGTTCTTCTCCAAATAGCTGGAGCGTTGCCAAATTTAAGATCGTTAACGATATCCTTGTGTGTGACAACGCAGTAACGATGTCGGAAGGATCGCGGTCACGTGACATAGCTAACAAGATCGTTCACCTATATCCTAGCGTGTGAAGCGGCTTTTAGGATTTGTGCCAGATCAGAACCCCAAACTGCAGACGCTGTGTTTCGGGGTGACTGCCCCTCATTAGTGCAGTGTGTGGGAATTCTGATCTGGCTGTATGAGAGGCTGAGACTAGGTCTGGGGGAATAGCTATTCTCCTCATGTAGAGGAATCTGCCTGCTGGCATAAAGAGACAGATGTGGCATTTGAGTTTTCCACTTCCTCACTGAAGTGACAATATGCCTATTTCCCAGAGGAGCATTGTGACTATAAGTCTCCTCATCAGCTTATCTGTCTCCTTATTCTGACAGTCTGATTCCACTCCATGAGGAGAATAGCTAGCTCTATAATAAGCAATAAATGTAACAAGTAAACAATAAAAGTACAATACCATAAATAACAAATAAGTAAGGTACAAAAGAATATGTGTATATAGGGATATCACACTAACCACATATGCAAAGAAATTGATTCGATAATAATGTGCAATTGCTCATGGATAAATATAAAGTGTTGGGTAGCTAGGATAATGTCTAAGTGACAATTAAAAAAATTGTATATAGTATTATGAACCCATAATATGATATCTAAGTAGTAGGAAAGATCACAGAATAGGATGAAATATGTAATATGTCAGCGATGAGACTTCATGTGTATCCCTGCTCAGAGCACCTTCATCAGTGAAAATACATATAACACAAGGAGGTACTGTAATCACGTAATCAAGACATATAATAACCAGTGGGATCTAATTATCATTATGCATTTAATGGCAATATCATGTCGGCAGTGACCCCATATCTGCATGTGTGAATAAGCTGTGCATGTCAATTACAGTCTCCACATGGATGACAGTGGATGAAGTCATTGTCCATATGCCATATGCCATATGCGCCTGCATCAAGAAGGCCACGTATATCAAATAGACCTTCTATGGCAGAATACTGGTATGGATGGGTTCAGGATATCAATTGCCGAATGCTACACATGGGCAAATGTGATGCTGCATAAGTCCAGCATCTAAGATCAAACATTAAGTGCATGCGCTGCTCTATCAGGTGACTGCATCAATCCGCATAGCATTTGTATAAAATCTAATATATAAAGCTGAATGTGAGTATGTGTGTGTATGTCCGGGATTGGCATCTACACCGTCGCAACTACAGCCACAAACGTTTGCACAGTCACACGTCTGGACCCCGGGAGTGTCATGGCCTATGTTGTGAGGCGAAATTTTAACCCTGCGCGTTCCAGTTCACCAAACAATTTTGCCCCTATCTACATAATGGGGAAAAAGTGACAGTTACCAGTTGACAGTTGTGAATGAGAGGGGCTTAATGACAGCGCCAAAGACTAACAGCATATAACAGCATATAGTCACTAAGGTGGGGTCCTAATATGGAATATTCACCACGCACAGGGACATGTATACACACCACATGCACACAAAGAGTAACAGCTAAGGTGCAGCCCCAACATTGGATACCACAAAGAGACACACACAACACAGAGACACACAAAACACAAAGACACACACACACCGTATGCACTCACCCCACAGGGACACACACACCACAAAGAGACACATACAACACAGACACCCCCACACACCACACAGACACCCCCCCACAGGGACGCACACACATACACACCCTATAGGGACACATGCACTCACCCCACAGGGACACACACACACACACAACCCAGGGACACACACCACACAGACAGACACAGATGTGCACAAATCACCTCACACAACTCGCCTCATACGTGTGCTATCTTTAATTTCCAAAAATAAACATCTGATTAAAAACAGCCAATGTGCTACACATGTGCAATATAGGGAATTAAGGCAGATGTCAGTCACATGAGCTGTCTATTATGTGTATGTGTGAGGTAACATATACTGCCCGGCCAGGGGGAGGGTTTACTGTTGGCTGGACATTTATGAGGCTGCCTATAGAAGCCAATCACTGCTCAGCTTTTATTTTCCTACAGGTCATTAATATGACATATTCAAATTCTATTTTGTTATAGCTAACATTAGTTATTTATTAACCCGGGCGTAACCGGGTAGTACAGCTAGTTATATATTTTATAGTATACTATTATACAAATACATACACAGTTGAACCCAGAAGTTTACATACACTATATAAAAAGTCACGCATGTTGTTCTCACTATGGGACATAAATTCAGGATAAACCTTTCCCATTTTAGATCAATTAGAATTACTATGATTATTTACATTTGCCAAATGCCAGAATGAGACAGATAATGTTTTAAGACATTTTTATTACTTTCCGCAAAGTCAAAAGTTTACATACATTTCATTAATATTTGGTACCATTGTCCTTAGACTGTTTGACTTGGGTGAAATGCTTTGGACATTCTTCCGCAAGCTTCTCACAATAGTTGGCAGGAATTTGTCCGTTTTTGTCAGGCAGCACAGACACAAGGACCCATTCAAGTTAATAGGTCCATGCCAAAAATGACCTGCACACGAACGTCATCTGTGTGTAGGGATCAGAGCAAACAGATTTTAGTAGAAAAAAAAAAATGTTATACTTCCCTGACTCGAGTGATGCTGGCTGTCACACTCACATCTAGGTCCCGCTCATTAGGCCCATGAATATTCACTGCACAGACTGCTAGAGCAGACCTGGAAACAGGAGGGACAGGCAGTGTCCGAGGCACACGGACAGCACAGAATGCTGGACGCATGCGATTAAGGCTAGCTTCACACCACGGCACAATCAGGTCCGGGGCTGTCCGTGGTGAACCTGACAGCCCCGGACCCGATTTTGTGGTAATGTTGCCCTATGGGGCCGGATGGAGCCAGATGGCAGCTATCTGCCATCCGGTTTCCATCTGTCCGGCAGAATCCAAGACAATTCGGATTTTCCTCCCGGACACAAAAACGTTGCTTGCAGCAATTTTGTGTCGGGGCGAAAAATCTGCCCAAATCGGGCAATCCGGCGCTCCCTAACATGGGAGTCTATGGCACCGGAGTGCCCAGATCCGGGAGGATCCGGGAACCGGACACTGGCGGCTGAAGTTCATCGTGAGCTACGCTGAACTTCAGCACCAGGGAGCTGTCCCCTGTAAAGTGGTTCAGCACCATTTCAGCAGGGGACGGCTCCCTCAGCTGCGCTTTGCATAATCCGGCTACAAACAGGACCGGACGGCATATTAACCCTCCAGTTCTATTTGTCCGGAACTGTCAGGCTGTGTCCGACGCCTCCTGTAAAGCACCGGACACAGCCTGACAGCCGAAAAAACGTGGTGTGAAGCCAGCCTAAAAAAACAGCCCCTCACATGCGTTTTTTGCATGGATGTGTGAAAGAGGCCTTAGTGTATGTCAACTTGTGACTTTGCAGAAAGCAATAAATAGCCTTGGGGACCGTTACACGTCGCAATATCGTTCCGATATCGCATACAATTTCACAGGAGCGCGCACGTTTTTGGCACTTGTCCAAGATCGCATAGTAGATGTCACACAGGGAGATATCAGCAGGCAACGCAACTACGATGTAGTACGCCCCTTTTTTGCGATGGGTATGAGCAACCCAGCGAACGAGCATTAACACTGTAGTGAATAGGGGAAGTTGCGTTCTTTCGATTTTTCGTAGTTGCGCCGTCACACAGCACGAACATGCCAGATCGCATATACAATATCGTACGGTTCAAGGGCTTGCACAATCTTCTGACAATATCGTAGCTACGATATTTTCCCGTCACATTGCCCATTTACACAACACAACGCACGAACGATATTAACTGCAACGGCCGTACCACGTGACTTTTTGTCGATGCTGCATTGCGATATTGCGACGTGTAACGGTACCCTTACAAGCAGGGCTGTGGAGTCGTTAAGTCAAACCACTGATTTCGACTTCTGAATTTCCCTGACTTCGACTCCTTTGACTCCAACTCCTTCATATATGGCTCATGTTTAAGTGATAAAATTATTTTAGTACAATGATGACATCAAGCTTTAATCATTATTATGATACAATAATCAAGATATTTAGATAGAACATAAAAATAATTCATAATATTCAGCACATTCTGCATTCAACTATTGTACCCAATTTATTATATATTTTAGGAGTCAGAGTCAGTCTATTTTATACCAACTCCTACTCCACCAACATGGTCACCGACTCCGACTCCGCAGCCCTGTTTACAACATTCTCTCTCTCATTATTCTGGCATTTGGCAAATATTAATAATTATGGTAATCCTAACTGACCTAAAATGGGAAAGATTTATTCTGATTTCATGTCAGATAGTGAGAAAAACATGGATATGTGTGTTTTTTTATAGTGTATGTAAACTTCTGGTTACAACTGCAAACACACACACGCATGAAGGCCGGTTTCACACATCCGTGTCACCACGAACGTGTGAAACAAGGCCGTTTGGGGGCGGGGCGTGCACATATGTGTCACAGACGTGTGACACAATGTGAGCAGTCCGTGTTCTATACATGGGGCCGTGGAAAGCACACGGACAGCCTGTCACCCGCATACTCACCTCCGTCTAGCGCCGCTGCTCCCCTCTCTTCCGGTCCGCTCTTGGGCTCAGTGAAGTGAATATTCATGAGCCCTAATGAGCGGCACCGGAAGTGAGAGGGGCAGACACCGCTGGAGCGAGGTGAGTATAAAATTCTTTATTTTCAGGCTTTTTTGTTTTGTCCGTGGTCCGTGCACACGGATGTCACAGTGTGAACATCCGTGTGCAGAACGTTTGGACAAAAATGCGATCCGTGGCTCTGCAAAAAAAACAGACTTGTCGCCCTGTGGAGCACACGGACATGCAGGTGCTCCACACGGAGACACGGTCCGTGCCGAAAAACGAAAGAGTGAATTTGCCCATAGGGGAACATGTGTCCCCGTATGTACGTGCCTCCGGCATGTGTCGGCACTGACCGAACACGTGCCGGAGGCACAGATGTGTGAAACCGGCCATAGCGTAGGGACACACTTCAGTTCCTGATCAGTTTTCCTGATCAGTGTTCATCAGTTTGTGTGCCAAAACCAGGAGTATCTCCAAAACCCACCACAGGTGTCAATATTTCAATTATACTTTTTCTCTGCAAGGTTCACTCCTGGTTTTGGCACACAAACTGCTGAACACTGATCAGGAAAACTGATCAGGAAAACTGATCAGGAAAACTGATCAGGAAAACTGATCAGGAACTGAAGTGTGTCCCTACCCTAAAGCCAGGTTGGGCTGTGTTATATCCTTATGGTGGGTTTACACGCCACGATATCGTTTCGATATCGCAACTCAATGGCGCGGGAGCGCGCAATTAGTGCACGTTTCACCCGCATCGCATTGACTGTTTAGACGCTGCGATATCGTAATACAACGTCCGTGCGATGTCTCCGCCTCCCAATCCAGGATCGCATAGTTAACATGGGAGTGAATGGGTGACGTATCAAATCGCATCGTAATTGGGTGTTTACACAGCACGATCTGGCTTCAATCGCTATGCAATATCGGGGCATTGAATAGCACGCTCATTCGATCCCCGATATCGCATTGACATCGTTCCTGCATCGCATTGGACGTTCACACCATACAACGCAGGCACGATATCGGGTCCAACGATTGAACCACGTGACTTTTGATTGAAATTGTACTGCGATATCGCGACGTGTAAACCCGCCATTATGGTGGGTTTACACACACCAATCATTGTATCCAATCTCTGAACCAATCTCTGGTTGCAGTGAAATCATGGATACATAGTTCCATTTTGTGGCTGTGTACAACATGGAGCAATGTATCCATGATTTCACTGCAACCAGAGATTGGTTCAGAGATTGGATACAATGATTGGTGTGTGTAAACCCACCATTAATCCTAGCACTGCAGGCCTGGACTATGTGCACCTGGTTAACTATGATTAGAGAGTTAGGCTGTGTGTTCACCTGGAGGGGGGTGTTGGTTAATCTGCTAGGTAGATTGACCAGAGTGTAGTGTGTGTGGAAACTGCTGAATGACCAGGCAGTTCAATGGGAGCTAGGCACAGGTTGGGATACATCTGTTTGGTGCTGGAAGCTACAGGAGCTCAGGCTGAAGAGGACACCAAGACTCGTAGGGCCGTACTCCTTGTTTATGGAAAGTTTTCTCCAGGTAATTGGACTGTAATCTGTTTGGATGAACCTGCACTGACATATTTGCCTGCTGAATGAAGGGTTTATTTGCTGTTATACATCTGTGCCCAGAAGAGGCTGTTATAAAGTTTTATGAAAGCAATAAAATTGTACATTTGGAGCAATAAGGCTGGCTTCACACAGCGGGTCTGATCCAATCCGTGGCTGTCAGGGTGAACCTGACAGCCCCGGATTGGAACAGAACCAGAGTGCTAATGTGCCCTCTGGTCCGGTGTGCTGCCGCTGCTGATGAATCAGGACCGCAGCTCGCATGGAGCTAGTTGGGATCCTGAAACAACAGCGGCGTGCAGCTGCAGGTGTCCGGTTCCTGGATCCTCCCGGACCGGTGCAATCTGACCCCATAGGCTCCCATGTTAGGGAGCGCCGGATAGCCCCGGATCCGGGAGAATTCGGGAGAAGGCAACTAGAGGAGATATTCTCCTCTCGGCCACAAAAACACTGCAAGCAGCGTTTTTGTGTCCGTGAGAGAATTCTGAATTCACCCGGATTGTCCCGGACAGATAGAAACCGGATGGCAGAGAGTTGCCATCCAGCTTCTATCTGGCCCCATAGGATACTATGGTGCCAAAATCCGATTCGGGGCTGTCCGGTTTGCACGGACAACCACGGATCGGATCAAACCCGCTATGTTAAGCCGGCCTAAGGCTGATTTCACATTTTCATTTATTTACCATTACGGCAGATCAGGCTAACCTGAACTTTTGAATTTCAGGTTTGCCTGCTCTGCCATTTTGCATATCCAGCGGAATTCCACCTTTTACTGTAAAAAGCAGATGTGTGCCACTTGTAGCATGCTTGCGCCAAGGTTGCACTTGTGCTAAAGTATTGTTAATGGACATTCCGACATGCGCGGAGACTCCCTTTTCCCCTGCGATCCTGCACTTCCGTCACCAGATGAAAACCGCTGCTAGCTAGTAGTGGTTTTTGTCCGGCATCAGAGGTGCGGGATAGCTTTCAAAACCACAGGTCTCTGTACTTGTCCGGAGGTCCCTATACAAATCATTAGCACAAGCGCAACCTTGGTGCAAGTATGCCACATTGCATGTTTGCAAAAACACAGGTGTGAAAGCACCCTAATGATGATATTCATATCCACCTAATAGAATTTGCTCACCAGTAATACATTTCACTGTTACACTATTAAAGGGAACCTGTCAGACTGTTTATGCCCCTCCAGCTATCACTGTCTGTAGCTGTAGCTTTATAATACCAGTCTAATCATCTGTCTGAGCTCAGAGTGTAATGTGAAAGGTGAAAAAAAAGCATTTATACACTGACATTTCCTTATGTAATGAGGCAGTCAGTCCCCAGCTTGGAGGACGGGGACTGTTTGGCAGGTTAATAGTTAAGGCTGCCTTCACATTTGCGTATGTGAATGCAGCTTATGCTGCGTTCCCATACGCAGTCAAACGCATGCGCACTGCGTTCCTATGTTTAACATAGGAAAGCATAGTGCTTGCGCTTGCTGCGTTCGGGTGCGGATGCGGACGATATCTGCTCCTTCCGGTGTCCCCCGTCCGCACCCGGGACGCAGCATGTTGCATTTTTTGTGCGCTCGGGGACCTTGGAAAATCAGCAAGCGTCCCCAAGCGCACAAAACATGCATTGTCTTCAATGGGTCCGCAGTGTTCTGCACTTGACAGCGCAGAAGAACGCTGCGGACCCATTGAAAAATCTCCCGGTGGCCGCCGGTGATGTCACAGGAGCTCACCAACGGCCACCGGGAGATCAGCTCAGCCTCTGCTGATCTCTTCTTCCCCGCCGCCGGTAATCTGCTAGCGATGTCGGCGGGGAGAAACAGCTGATTTGACAGCTGTTTGAATCTTCCCGCGCCGACATCTCCTCTCGGTGTCGGCGCAGGAGATTCAAACAGCTGTCAAATCAGCTGTTTCTCCCCGCCGACATGTCCTGGAGCTTACCGGCGGCGGGGAGGAGGAGATCTCCGCCGCTGATCTCCGCCCCCGGACACAGCTGATTGGCTGCCAGCCTGCACAGTGATGTGTCCGCAGGCGGACATCCTCCGCTGCGGACACATCATTAGACCCTGCTTTTCACTGCGTTTGTGTCTGCATGCCATCAGCATGCAGATACAAACGCTAATGTGAAGGCAGCCTAACATTTCAGCCTAGTGCTAGAACATGTTGGGAGACCTGATGTGCTGTCACAACCATGTGACTACAATAGGCGAAGCTAAGTTCTCATAGAACATAATAAGTTTGCTTGCTTAGCTCTGCCCACCATGGTCACATTATCTTTACATCACACAGATCCTTTAGCCATCCAAGTTAAAAGTGAGTTAACTATTATCCTGCCAGACAGTCCCCCTCCTCCAAGGTGGGGACTGAAATGTAAGTGTATAAATGTTTTTTTTCACCTTTCACATTACACTATGAGCTCAGACAGGGATGATTAGAATAGTATTATGAAGCTGCAGCTACAGACAGTGATAGCTGAGGGGACATAAATCACCTGACAGGTTACCTTTAAAGCCAAATTGTTGGAGCTTTGATCCTTCTGGTCTGGATTTGGACCAACTGAGCAGTGCATGTCACTGGTGTGGGGTGAGAGGAGAGTTACACTGTGCCTAGACTGCTGTCACTCACAGAGAGGTAACCCTGGCCCCAGCAGTGACGTGCCCTGCTCAGTTGGTCCAAATCCAGTCTCCAACCCAAAGGATCAGAGCAGGGTAGATAGCAGAACTATATTGGCAAAATGTCAGTTAGGAAAAGTTAGGACTAAAGAAAGGGGGTCACATTAGTAGTGGAAAACCTCTTTAAGAAATTACTCATTTCATAACTGAGTAAGGGTCCTTTCACATCAGCGTTTTTCGCTGATCGCGGCAGTTGCGGTGAAAAAAAAAGCAACTGCCGCGATTACCGCATAACGGCACACTTGCGGCAAGCCCCATACAATGTCTATGGGGCTTGCGGTAAGTGTGCGGCAAGTGCGGTTTCGGCACTTGCAGCAGGTGCCGCAAGCCCCATAGACATTGTATGGGGCTTGCCGAAAGTGAACCACAAGTGCGGCCGTCATGCGGTAATCGCGGCAGTTGCGGTTTTTTTCACCGCAACTGCCGCGATCAGCGTAAAACGCTGATGTGAAAGCAGCCTAAGGCCCCTTTCACATCAGCGTTTTTTTTAAAATCGCGGCAGATGCGGTGAAAAAAACGCATCTGCCGCGATTACCGCATAACCGCGACACTTGCGGCACAGTTGCGGCAAGCCCCATGCAATGTCTATGGGGCTTGCGGTAAGTGTGTGGCAGGTGCGGCGAGTGCGGTTTCGGCACTTGCGGCAGGTGCGGCCGCGAAAAAAAGAGAATTTTGTTTACGTACCGTAAATTCTTTTTTCTTTAATCATCAATGGGAGACCCAGACAATGGGGTTTAGGGCACTGCCCTCCGGAGGTCACACTAGGTACTACAAGTTTGTAGACACCGCCCCCTCCGCTTATAAACCCCTACCGCAGGGAACATCCTCAGTTTGGTCTACAAGCTGCGAGGAGGAAAATAAACCACACCCGAAACATCGGGAAGAACACCGTGCACAAACGGTTCAACAACCCGGCAAACACTGTCTCAACAGAGAACAGAGCCAATGCAAAACATGCAAAGGAACAACTGGGTGGGTACTGGGTCTCCCATTGATGATTAAAGAAAAAAGAATTTACGGTACGTAAACAAAATTCTCTTTTTTCTGGTCATCATAATGGGAGACCCAGACAATGGGGATGTCCTAAAGCAATACCCCAGGGCGGGAAGAGTTCCTCAACAAGACGGATAACATGGTTCCCTTTTAAAGGTGGGCAACCGCCGCCTGTAGAACCCGCCTGCCCAAATTTGCATCCGCAGAGGCATGGGCATGCACCATATAGTGCTTAGAGAAAGTGTGTAGGCTGGACCAAGTGGCCGCCTGACACACCTGTAGAGCAGACGCTCTATGTCGCAAGGCCCATGAGGCACCTACGGCTCTGGTAGAGTGAGCCTTCAATCCCACCGGGAGAGGCAAACCAGAAGACCGGTAAGCCTCTTGAATGGAAGCCTTAATCCACCTGGCTAAGGTTGACTTTGAAGCCGCGGACCCCTTACAGCGACCTGTCGTAAGAACAAACAAAGAATCCGAACTCCTAAAGGAGGCGGTTCTGGACACATAAATGCGTATAGCTCTCACGAGATCCAGAGTATGGAGGTCGCGCTCAACCTGATGAACGGGAGCGGGGCAAAATGATGGGAGAACAATCTCCTGGTTCAGGTGAAACGTTGAAACCACCTTTGGCAAGAATTCCGGCCGTGGACGTAACACCACCTTGTCTTGGTGAACCACCAGAAAGGGAGACTTGCACGATAGTGCAGCCAATTCTGAGACCCTCCTCAGAGATGTAATCGCCACCAGAAAAGCCACTTTCTGGGACAGACGAGAAAGGGAAACCTCCCTCAGAGGCTCAAATGGCGGTTTTTGCAATGCCGCCAGGACCATGTTAAGGTCCCACGGATCCAGAGGTCTTTTGTAGGGTGGAACCATCCGCGACACCCCCTGCAGAAATTGACGGACCTTCGGGAGAAGCGCCAATCGCCTGTCAAACAGCACAGAAAGTGCTGAGACCTGACCCTTTAAGGAGCCAAGGGATAATCCCAACTCCAAACCCGACTGTAGAAATGCCAACAATGTCGGGATGGACAAGGGCCACGGAGACCGGCCCCCAGAGGCACACCAGGTAAAAAAGATTTTCCACGTCCTGTGGTACATTTTTCTGGAAACTGGCTTTCTAGCCCGATTCATAGTGGCAACCACTGTAGGGGAGAACCCCCTGGATGTCAGCAGCCAGGCCTCAAGAGCCATGCAGTCAATCTGAGGGCCTTGGAATTGAGGTGGAAGAATGGGCCTTGCGCGAGAAGATCTGCGCGTTCTGGAAGAGCCCACCTGTGTCCGCCTGACAGTTGCCACAGGTCCGGATACCAGGACCTCCTGGGCCAGTCTGGAGCCACTAGAATGGCTACCCTGCATTCCGACCTGATTTTCCACAGCACCCTGGGAATCAGAGCCAGAGGAGGGAACACATATGGCAGATTGAATCTGGACCAAGTCAAGATCAGGGCGTCCGCTCCCAACGACTGGGGGTCCCATGACCTCGCCATGTATTGCGGAACCTGATGATTCAGCCGTGAGGCCATCAGATCCACGTCCGGAGTGCCCCATCTGCTGCAGATGTCCCGAAAGACGTCTGGATGAAGGGCCCACTCTCCGGCGTCCATCCCCTGCCTGCTCAGATAGTCGGCCTCCCAGTTTTCGACCCCTGGGATGTGAACTGCGGAGATCAGGCAGTTGTTGTCCTCCGCCCAGGATAGGATGCGGTGGACTGCGGCCAGAGCCTCTGCACTCCTGGTTCCTCCTTGATGATTTATATAAGCGACGGCCGTCGCATTGTCGGACTGAACCCGGATGGGATGTCCTGAGAGGAATCTCTGAAAAGCCAGGAGTGCTAGATAGATCGCCTTGATCTCCAGCACGTTGATCTGCAATGCCGACTCCGACAGAGTCCAGGGGCCTTGGGCCCTGTGGTGTAAGAACACCGCACCCCAGCCCTTCAGACTGGCGTCGGTGGTCACCAGTAACCAAGACGGTTTTATGAAGGACCGGCCCCGCGACAAGTGATGTGGTTGAAGCCACCACTGCAGGGAATCTCGGGTCGGTTGTGACAGTGTCACCAGCCGATTCAGCGAGATCGTCCTCTTGTCCCACCTGCGTAGGATCTCCAGCTGGAGAGGACGGAGGCGAAATTGTGCAAACGGCACCGCCTCTATCGCCGCCACCATGCGACCCACCAGCTTCATCAACCCACGAAGGGATGATTGTGGTGACAGGAGCACTGCTTGTACTCCCGATCGGATCGCCACCTGTTTGGATTGTGGCAGAGACACCAGGGCTGAGGACGTGTTGAAGTCCATGCCCAAATAAGTCAAGGACTGGGTCGGAACCAAGGTTGACTTCTGAACATTGAGGAGCCAACCGAATTGTTCCAGAGACCGCATGGTCACATCCAGGCTCGCTTGACAGAGGTGTTCCGATGGCGCCCTGACCAGCAGGTCGTCCAAATAGGGAATGACGGCATGGCCCTGCACGTGCAGGAGAGCCATCATAGAGGCCATCACTTTTGTGAACACCCGCGGTGCTGAGGCCAGGCCGAACGGCAGCGCCACAAATTGGAAGTGTTCCTCCCCCACTGCAAATCTCAACCATCGCTGGTGAGCCGGTGCAATGGGCACGTGAAGGTAAGCGTCTCTGATATCTATGGACGCTAAGAAGTCCCCCTGTGACACAGCCGCGATCACTGAGCGCAGTGATTCCATACGGAACTTCCGAACCAGCACGTGGCGGTTGAACAACTTCAGGTCCAGAACCGGGCGGAAGGATCCGTCCTTCTTTGGGACGATAAAGAGGTTGGAGTAAAAACCCCTGAACCTCTCTGCCGTGGGCACTGGGACCACCACTCCGTCCCTGCGGAGACCTTCCAACACCAGATGAAAAGCCTGAGCCTTGTCTGGCGATGGGACCGACCGATGGAACCGGTGTAAAGGTTGTGATGTCAGCTCTATCCTGTAACCTCTCGAGACCACGTCTCGAACCCACTGATCTTGAACGTGAAGAAGTCACTGGTCTTGAAAGCGAGACAAGCGGCCCCCCACCTGTGGGGAGGCAGGAAGGCAGAGCGAGTCATGTAGAGGCGGGTTTGGGGGTGGCAGCTGCTGCCCCCGCCGGCTTCTTGGGACGACTCTTGGTGCGCCACTGCGAAGCAGGCTTGCCCCCTCGGTCCGCACGAGCGGACGATGCTGATGACTGTAAGCTGGAGCGAAAGGACCACTGCTTAGGGTTCCTTTTCACCGTATATCGTGGCTTAGGCTTATTCTGCGGTATCTTAGACTCAGCAGAATCCTTTATAAGCCTGTCCAGTTCAGTGCCAAACAGCCTGTCACCAGCAAATGGAAGATTCTGCAAAATCTTCTTAGACGTGGCATCTGAGTCCCAGAGACGCAGCCACAACAACCTACGAATCGCAATAGCATTGGCCGAGGCCACAGCTGAGCGATTAGCAGCTTCCAGAGACGCCGTCCTGGCGTAGTCAGCATAAGCTCTTGCCCTCTCGGTAAGTGCCTTGACCTCTGGACTGGACCTTGCCAGTTCCGCGATACCATCCAAGCAGACAGTAATTGCTTGTAAGGTCCAAACCGCGGCAAAATTGGGGGCAAAGGACGACCCCACAGCCTCATAGGAAGACTTGGCGAGTTGCTCGACCTGTCTATCAGTCGCATCCTTCAACGAGGAGCTATCAGAGGCAGAAAATAGGGAGCGTGCAGCAATCCTGGTCATGGAAGCATCCACCTTCGGGGACTGCGACCATTCCTGAAGCACCTCCTGGGGGAAGGGAAAGCGAGTGTCCTTCGGTTTTCGGACATAACGCCGCCCAGGATGTAACCTGGGTGCCCTAACCACCCTTCCAAAGTTGGTGTGATCCAAGAAGGAGCCACTTGGTCTAGCCTCAGGCCGCAGCCATTGATAGACCTCCTTCGGGTGTACAGCCACCTCCTCAGGGGATGTCACGAGACGCAAGGACTCGTTAATAGAGGACACCAGATCCTCCACCCCCTCTGGAGGTTCAGACACAGACGTTGACCCGAAAGTTGAACCCCCATCATCTTCCTCACCATCAGAGGAACGCTCCTCCTCAGAGAGAGTCTGGAGCTCGGGTGAAGCCTCACGACGAGCCCGCTTAAGGGGTCTCACAGCAGAAGAGGGAGACACCCGGGGGTAACTGGACGGAGTAGCTGGGCTATCCAGTCTCCTATTAAGTGCCTCCAGGGATTGCGACATGGAGGACAGCTGAGACAACAGAGATTCATTGATCCTGTTCTGAGTCTCCCATGGCCCTGAGATCACCTGAACCTCGGGGTATAGCACCGGGGTTGCTGACCCAGCAGTTGCAGCCCGGGCCTCTGGGCGTCCACAGTTATTGCAGGACCCCTCCACCAGTGTTCCATTGCACGTAGCACATGTAACGGTGGTCTCGGCCGCCTTAGCAGCCCGCTTCCCAGCTGAGGACATGGCCACAGTAGGGGTAGATAAGCTCAATAGCAGACAATAAAACCGGGAATCCCGGTGGCTTACCGACCGCTGTAAAGCGGTATGAGGGAGCGGTGTGTGTGTGTGACCTCCGCGCCGTCTTCCGGTCTCCCCTCTGGAGTGCAGACGCACGCTGCATACAGTTCCCAGCCGGGAAGTGAGGGTAAAGATGGCCGCCGACAGTGAAACTGTGGGCGGCGCCGAAGACACGCGGGAAACCCACACACACGCCCCGCGGTGACGTCACCGCACGGGCTGCATCCCATCCTCCAAGCATCCTTCTCATGAGGGAGCTGGAGCCCGCAGCGCGGGAAACAGTGTAAAAAACATTGTACACAGACTGCAAATACATGTTACACATCCGCAGCCTACGGCCTCAGCCCCTGTGACACACAGGGCGGTCAGCCAGGGCGACCCCAGCACAGGGTACACCCGCAGAACCGCGGGCCCGAGGGCAACGCGCGGTCTGAGTGTCATGAAACACATAAAGTGCCAGACACTACCCCCAGGCACACAGGAGACACAGAGTGCCTCAGTGCCGGTCCGGTCTGTAAGCACCATTTAGGGAGGCCTCGGACGGGGGTGCAGCACCAGTCTGGAGTGTAAGCACCATTTAGGGAGGCCTCAGACTGGGCCGCTCAGCCCAGTCCGGAGTGTAAGCACCATTTAGGGAGGCCTCGGACTGGGCTGGCTCCAGTCCGGTCTGTAAGCACCATTTAGGGAGGCCTCGGACGGAGCGGAGCTGTGCAAGGCTCCCATCTCCCACTCACCAGAGCCCCCCCGAGAGGGATGGAGAGGAGTGTAACAGCGTACCGGGAGAACACCAGGTGTCCAGGCACTAGGCCCTCCGGTACCTCCACCAGCGTGTGCCACTAAGGGTGAGCGGGGAGGCTGTCACCGGTCCCGACTGGGACCTTATTACCTTGTCTTCAGACGCCATCACGTAAGTAGTGAGAATGCAGTGAAGTGCAAGCAAAGCGTGATCCTCCGAGCACACTAAGGTTAAAACTGAGGATGTTCCCTGCGGTAGGGGTTTATAAGCGGAGGGGGCGGTGTCTACAAACTTGTAGTACCTAGTGTGACCTCCGGAGGGCAGTGCCCTAAACCCCATTGTCTGGGTCTCCCATTATGATGACCAGAAAAAACTGCGGTCAGCCGCGGGTTTTTTTTTTCGGCCGCACCTGCCGCAAGTGCCGAAACCGCACTTGCCGCACACTTACCGCAAGCCCCATAGACATTGCATGGGGCTTGCCGCAACTGTGCCGCAAGTGTCTCGGTTATGCGGTAATCGCGTCAGATGCGTTTTTTTCACTGCATCTGCCGCGATTTTAAAAAAAACGCTGATGTGAAAGGGGCCTAAGACAGCTTTTGAAGATCTGTAGAAGAGTGTCATATATTATATACAATGCTGATGCCTCTGTTTTGTGTATTTGTACCTGGTGAAGCATCCCTGAGCAGTTATACATACGGGGTCTCATTGCTGACATCTCAATTATTTGATCTCATTCTGTGATCTCTCCATCTACTTGAATATCATATTGTGGGTTCATCTAATATATAAAGCTGTATGTATGTATGTATCCAGGATTGGCATCTACACCGTCGCAACTACAGCCACAAAATTTTGCACAGTCACACGTCTGGACCCCGGGAGCGTCATAGGCTATGTTGTGAGGCAAAATTTTAACCCCGCGCATTCAAGTTCACCAAACAATTTTGCCCCTATCTACATAATGGGGGGGAAAAAGTGACAGTTACCAGTTGACAGTTGTGAATGAGAGGGGCTTAATGACAGCACCAAAGACTAACAGCATATACCAGCATATAGTCACTAAGGTGGGGCCCTGACACAGAAAATTCACCACGCACGGGTACATGTATACACACCACACGCACACAAAGAGTAACAGCAAGTGTATAGCCCCAGACATTGGATACTCACCACGCACCTGAACACACACGCACACCACAAAGAGACACACACACCCTATAGCAACCATACACTCGCCCCACAGGGACACACACACACCACCACACAGACACCACCCCACCCCCCACAGGGACACACACACACACACACCCTATAGGGACACATGAACTCACCCCACAGGGACACACACACCACACAGATGTGCACAAATCGCCTCGCACAACTCGCCTCATGTGTGCTATCTTTAATTTCCAAACATGCACATTGGCTGTTTTTAATGTTTAACACATGTGCCATATAGGGAATTAAGGCAGATGTCAGTCACATGAGCTATCTATTATGTGTATGTGTGAGGTAACATACTGCCTGGCCGGGGGGTGGGTTTACTGTTGGCTGGAGATTTCTTAGGCAGCCTATAGCAATCAATCACAGCTCAGCTTCTTTTTTCCTGCCGGTCATTAATATGACATATTCAAATTCTATGTTGTTATAGCTAACAGCAGTTATTTATTAACCCGGGCGTAGCCGGGTAGTACAGCTAGTAATACTATATATTTATTGGGCATTATCATGGCTATTTACTTTATTAATCAATTTATTTGGATATGTGGTCATTATGATATCACTAGATAGTTTTGTACCTTACTTATGATTTATTTATGGTACTTTTATCCTTTACAGTATATCTTTATTGTTTTTTATATCTATTTATCCCAAGGATTCATTTATCCATATATTATTGATCTGGTGAGCATATGCAATATATTTAATATTAATTTACTTTTAGAAAGCAAAATCTAAAAATGCTGGTTAGTCAGAACCAGAAACAGCAAGCTATGCCTTTTCCGATACTCCTACTCATTTCTATGGCAGTTCCAGAGACAGCGTAGCTCAGCACTTTGACCTACCTTTTCCCTTTGAAGAGACAGCCGCTTGGCTTTTTCATCCACACCTTTATCTTTACTTGTTTCTTGCTCAGTTTTATTTGCAGTTTCATCACTTTCTAGTTCTTTGGCCTTTTCCTCTAAGGCAGGCTTCATCTCAGGCTTGAATTTGGGCACAAGACCACCAAGATAATTACCCACAAAAGCATGGACATTACTGGACTGATTTGTTAGAAAATTTGAAATGCTTTTCTTTGCAGAACTTGCGCTGTCGTCTGTTTCAGGGGCCAAGTCTTTGTCCTTATCATGGCTTTCCTCAATACTGGGGCCTTTCCCAATATGGCCATTGTTATTCTTCTCCATGTTTGTTTCGTTTGCAAAGTATGAGTTTATATGATTAGACAAGAAGTTATAGGTCTCCCCAAAGTTAGTGGTAATATAACTGGCATGGAACAGCCCGTTTCTGGGCTCAGTGCCTTCTTGTAAAGCATCCACAGAATCAACTTGGGTAAGCTGCGAGGTAGATTCAGTTGTACTACTAGATTTCTTGGACTGGTTTGGAAGCTCCCGGTCAGTACCCTGAACTTCTCTATTATCAGAGTCAGACTGGCCTGCACTCGCCTCCCTTATTTGGGTAGTTTCTTCTTTCCCAGTATTGGCAGAATTTGGCTTTGGGCGGACGATACGTGAAAGTAAGTCTCCATGTGTGCTTGAGACAACTTTAGTGACCGAATCCAAAGTATTCTTGATCCGTGACATAGACGCCTTTGCGATAGTTATTCCCTTTGAAGTAGTAGTACTAACTTTTGAGCTTATCGAGTAAGAATGACGTTGGGATTTCGTATGAAGAAAGTCCCTTTCTCCTACTCTCCTGTACGGATGTGCATGTTGTTGAAACTTTGAGAAAAACTTACTACAGTGGAAGTTAGAATAAGTGCTAAAGTGTCTGCAGTAGGAACACACAGAGCTGAAATCAGGTCTCCTCCAAATCCTCCTTCTAGGGGTCAACAAATACAAATATGTATCCAGCAGCAACAACACGGGCATTACTTGTATTGCCACAGTAGCTCATATGCCATCTGAAATGAGAAAAATAAGTGATTAAAAATATAAAAGGTCAATGACTGAAAACTATATTCTAAGTCAATAAATATGTACAGACGTTCTGTAGTACCAGAAGCAATGTTCAGTATACCCAATTATACACCGCAGTATAATTACCTTTGGTCCCGTGTTAATACTTTAAACAGTTTCCACGCAGATTTGATGGGAACCAAGATGGTGTCTGAGTTTTGGGACCACCATAACTTGGGACCACCATAGCTTGCAAGAACAGAAGGGAGGTGGATAATGTGCACCTCCATTTAGTGAATACTTTGAGTGCTGTACTCTATCTCTGGAAATCTTACTTCGAATAAATGGAGTAGACATGCAGATGATTGACCTTTGCTCCAATCATAGGAGTGCTCTTTAAAGTCCCATTTTCAAAATTGGCAAGTGTCCCAGCGGTGAGAACCACAGCGATTAAAAAGTTATAGGGATAACTTAAAATCTTGTTACAAACCTAACCACATGTAACCAGCGGCTTGGATATACTAGTCCTCCAATAAAAATTATAGCTTTATTTGAAGAGAACCAATGTGTCAGGCATGAGAAATATAGTGTAGAAGTTCTAAGATAATTAGGCAGAGAGTGTACTAGAGGCGTCCTTGTACTTTGGACATGCCCCCAAGTGTACTTCAAGCATGACTTATTTCTCATGACGGGAACATCGGACCTCCACAAATAAAATACATAGCTGTACCACTACTTCCATGTTCAAATGCGCCGATAGGTTTCCTGTAACTCCTCTTCATAAAGTGTTGCACCCTTGATTAACTTGTAACCTATACAAAATCTAGCTTCTTTGGTGATATGTCATTAGATTATGTGAGCTTTACGTGCAATTTTAATTTTTGTAATGTTTGCACACAAAATGAAATTGCTATCTGCAAAACATCATCTACAAGAATGTTTGTTGTCTCTTACTATAAATATACACTGATTTATGTATGAAAACTAACCAAAGGAGTTATATCTCAATTAATAAAGAGAGCCAGCCATCTATTCACAGATTAGGTGTTGTGCCCGATCGATAAAGGCCTCGTTGCAATGTCACCGGTTTCGTGTCGTTGAAACGACGTCGTTGTGTGTGACATGTACCAACGACGAGGTTGTTGATCATTGGTAAATGACCAGGACCATTTTTTGATCGTTGGTCTCCCGCTGTCGCACATGCCGATGCTGGCCACCCAGCGGGAGACCAATGATCAACGACCTCTCAGCACCGCACAGTACACACTGGAAGGCTGGTAACCAGGGTAAACATCAGGTAACAAAGCACAGCGCTGTGCTTAGTTCCCCGATGTTTACCCTGGTTACCAGTGTGATCGCTGGTGAGTCTGCCTGTGTGACAGCTCACCAGCGATCAGATAACGATGTCCCAGTGACCCCATCGATGGTCGGGTCACTTGGATATCATTATGTGTAACAGGACGTTTAGTGTCTGTCTGACTGCTAAGACTTACCAAGAAGCAGCCAAATCCAATGCTGAATGTACAGGTAGGAAGCACAGCGGGCCTTCAGTATAAAAGGTAGGAGATGCCCAGGTGCAAGACGCAGATGACTCAGCCACTCACAACACTCCAAAATGGAGGGGGGCAGCTGCTAGCACACAAATGAAGCTTGCATAGGGAGAGACAGTACATTGGGGGGGTTGGGGGTTCGCACATGAGAAGGGTGGAGAGAGACAGCACAAGGGAGGGTGAGACAGTCGTCGCCTTCAGCGTCACAGACCCCGTCACCATTGTGACCACACCACCGTCCCAATGCAATGGCATCTGGCCCCCATCAGTGATAATACTATTGATTATTGTATCATTATTTATTATATAGCACCATTAATTCCATGGTGCTGTACATGAGAAGGGGTTGCATACAAAAGTGTAGATATGGTCTATAGTAAACAAATTAACAACGACAGACTAGTACAGGGGAAAGAGGACATTTGAATCTTTATCAAGCTTGATGAAGATTAGACTGAGCCCTCGCGGACAGGTTCCTCTCCCCTCCTGCACCTGTATGTTTTGACTGTCCACATATATTGTACTTGTCCTAGTCTAACCTTTCCACATGTAAAGCGCCATGGAATCTAATGACGCTATATAAATGAGAGGAAAAAGATTCCAGCGAGAGGATCTCCAGTTGCAGAATTTATTGTGCATGTATAAAAGCTTCAATCCATACAGTGAGGTACATGGTGCTTAAGCCAACATGTTTCGACATATAGTCTTAGTCATGGCGGTAGCTGACAAATGGGGAGGATGATAATTATATACTCACACCCCCTCATTAACCCAACAGCTGAATTGATAACCTAATCAGTGACATACATACTGATATTTTCAATTTTATATTTTGTATCAAATTACATAAATATATCAATACAATTTCAAGTCAATACTGTAAAATTACATCCTGTCTAATATTTAACCCATGGTGTGCTCTTGTTCCTAGGCTATAAATCCAATAGGATTCTTTCTGTAACAGGCGGCGCCTGATGTCCGCCCCTATGGGGAGTGGTTACTTTCTCAATACCTTGGAATTTCAGTGTTTGGGTATTGCCCCCATGTTTTATTTGAAAATGTCTAGAAACCGCCGAGATATTTAATGCTGAGCGGTTAGTGCTGTCAGATATGTGCCTGCAAATTCTTCTCTTCAGTTCGCCCGTAGTGCAACCCACGTACTGGATGTTACATACTGTATCCCACTAAATAAATCACATTAGTTGTGTAGCAGTTGATATAGGTTTTAATTCTATTAATGCTGCCATTATGATAGGATGTAAAGTTGTCACCTCTCAGCACGTGGGTGCAAGCAGTACATCGCGTGCACCCGCATCTATAGAAACCTTTCAGGGGCATCCAAGAGGAGTTTTTACTGATCATTGAACTGAGGAAAAGGCTAGGAGATAGAATGGAACCTAGTGTTAGAGCTTTTCTGGCACTATACCTGACCTTAGAATCAGACAGGATTTGGGCAAGTTTTTCATTACGGTTCAGGACCGGTAAGTATTTTTTGATGATGTTAACAACATTAGTGTAATGTGGGCTGTACATGGTGACAAAAGGGATAAAATTTGGTAGCATGTGGGAATTCCTTAAATTAACATTCTTCTTTTCATAAATCAGGTTATCCCTATCCATGCTATCCACAATTCTGACTGCTCTGTTTAAAATACCTCTGGAAAAACCACGATGTTCTAACCTCTGTAAAACCGCCCTTGATTCAGTCCTATGTCTGCTGGTCACTGCAATTCCTCTTGGTGCGGATCCGCTCCCCAACAGGGATATTTTTATCATCTGTTGGGGAAGACAGGATTTGGCATTTAGGACCGAATTAGTTGCAGTGGGCTTTCTAAAGGGGGTCACAATGACAGATTCAGTCAGGTAATTCCCTGTCAGGCAGATATCCAAAAAATTGATGCTGGTACTATTGGAAAAATGTGACTTTTAAGTTGAAATCATTGATATTAATATATTCCACAAAATCACCGAGTGCTTCTGGGGGACCCTTCCACACTATTAGGGTATCATCCAAATATCTTGCATACCAGGCTAGGTATGGGTTAAAAGGGTTTCTGTCATTAAAAATATACAGGTCTTCCCATATCCCCATTACCAGATTAGCAAGAGTTGGTGAAAATTTGGCCCCCATACTGACACCATATAAATAATGAATCGAAACGTTGCCACTATCCACAAGGGCCAATAAAGGTCTGTTACTGCAAATCTTTTGAGTGCTGCCTGAATTTTTTGACAAATAATAATCAAGCTGTTTAGATAGAACGTTATAATAATTCATAATATTATTCAGACCATACTACATTGAATTACTGTACCCAATTTATTATGTATTTTAGGAGTCTGTCCATTTTATAACAATTCCACCAAAATGGGCACAGACTCCAACTTCATAGCCCTTATCACCTGGTAGGAAAAAAAGCACCAAAAATGCAACACGTTTTTCACACGTCTTTTAGTGGAGGTTTGTCACAAAACTGCAGCAAATCTTTATGCCAGCAAAATCAATGAGTTCTGAAGATTTGTGCATATGTTGCTTTCTATTCCCTTAAGGCCCCGTCACACCAGGCGATGGGCCTGGGGATGTTTGTGGCACCACACCAGCGTCGTCATCCCCCGTTTAGACGGGGCGACACCTCCAGCCCCGCGCCAGTGATCTGTCAGGCGGCATCGCCGCCAGGGTGTCTGGAACCGCTAGCGGCGATGCAGGACAATGGGAGCCTATGGCTCCCATTGCCTGACAGGTCGCCGGCGCCCAGTTACATGGGTCGATGTGTGCACATCGCCCCATGATGGTTGCCGGTTTCAGAGCACTGCTCTGAAACCAGGCGACCGGCCGGCACCGCCGACATCGCCTCTTTACATGAGACGACGTAGGGGCGATGACACCAGCGATAGGCCACGTCGCCTCTGTAATGGGCGGCGATATCGCCCCGTGTAACAGGGGCTTTACAGATTTGGTTCTGAAATAAATCTGCAGCATGTCAATTCTTGGTGCATTTTTGTAGCGTATCTCCACCCGAAATGGACACAAAACGTATGGAATAACGCATGTCAAAAAATGTGTCAAACTAGGCAAAAATGCACTGCACTTTTGAGTTTTTCTGCCAGAAGATGTAGATCTGATGCAGAAATTTCTGCAACCAAATAATCAACAGTTGCACGACGCCTAATCTGGCACTGAATTCAATGCGTTTATCTGCAGCTCCAAGGCATCATAATGTACCAAAGACACAATACGACTGAGGCTTTTTTTTGTGTGTTTTGTCATAAACTTTTCAGGCATTTGAGGGTAAAATGTTGCAAAAACGCAGCTAGAATTGACATGCTGCAGATTTCTTTCTGCACCAGATCTGCAAAAGGGAAAAAAAATACCAAATTCAGAATTCTCAGACTTTGCTGACGTACAGATTTGCATGCAGTTTTTGTGACAACTGCACCATCACAGAAAAGCCTCAAATGCGTCATGTTTCTAGTGCGTTTTTCTGCCAAGAGATTCAGATTTGGCGCAGACTTTGGTCATTGAACTTACCTTAGGTGAACTCAATCACTGATGTCTGATTACCGATATGCGTGCACATTCCAGTAATCCTGCATTTATTTTAATGGTGGCAGACTACAAGTTTGACTTCAATGGTATTGATTAAACAGGTAATCCGGCACCATTGAACTCAATGCGGTGTTCAATGAGCTCACCTCAGGTAAACTCACCTGAGGTCACAGTTTGGACAATTTTTTTTTTTTGTGTCCCAAGGATGTAGCAGTGCCTGGATCATTGCGGGACGTTGCGTTTTGTAGATAATGTCAGACCTGCAGTGGTGTATTGGGACTTAATATATTGAGTTTTGTTTTGTTTGTTTTTTTTTTTTTTTTTACTTCTGTATTTTTAGTTAATTTTACTTATATGATTAGTAATGGGGAGCGGTCTCCTAGCCACTTTTCCCATTACTAATCCAGCCCCTTGTGGCAGTTTTTTTTTTTTTTTTTAATAAATCACAGCTGCATTAACCCCTTTATATTACCCCGACTGCAACTGAACAGCAAATAAATGTATCAATTCTGGGGTGGCTACAGGCTGCTATTTTTAGCCTGGATAGGACCCAATAACCATCGGCCTCCCAAGACTTAGAATACTAGCCCCCAGCTCTCTGCTTTGTTTTACCTGAAAATCAAAATTGGGGGGGACCCCACACTGTTTGTTTTTACACTCCACTTCGGGGACCAAGATGGCTAGTATGAGGGCAACCAAACACAGATGCCACCACAGAGGGTGGGTGTGCAGTCTGACTGCATCCAATCACAGGCGCAGTCAGAGAGGGTGGGCCAGGAAGCAGGAGAATATTCATATGTTTAATGAGAGGTCCCGGAAGTAGCGTGACCGCAGCACGGAAACGCATCAAGTATAATTGTCCTGCTTTAATCCCCACTTTGCTTCCTTTTGCAGCCCCTAAAAAATGTAAGCAGGTATCCAAATCCGAACAGTAAGGCCTCGGACACACTCTGAGTTACATGCGAGTCTCTCGGACGAGACTCTGAACAGGCTGGAGCAGTGACCCTGAACGTCTTCTCTCTGGACGGGGAATGTCAGCTGCTTGTGTTTCTGTGCAGCATCGCATTCCCCGTCCAGACAGGGAGAGGCCGTTCAGGGTCACTGCTCCAGCCTGTTCCGAGTCTCGTCCGTCAAACTTGGATGAGTGTGTCTGAGCCCTAAAACAACTTCCCTGATGGATGATTTTATGGACTCTATTTTGTACCTTTTGTAAAAGGTGTGGTGATTTAGTGGCTTCAAGTCTGAGTATCCTGTAGGACCTTCTTAGTTTATTTACGAGGAATAAGTGCGAAAAATTACCCCTTCCACATTCTATTTGTGGAACTGAAGATGTCACCCCTGCAGACTTTAAATCCTAAAGGCAGAACATTAGTGTGTTTCATAACCTTTTGGGTGTTAGGTGCGTCACACTCATACTTGTGGAGGACAGGAAGATAATCACAAATTTATTCCTCCTTGGGTGGATTCCAAGACCCACAACCTAAAGAAATTATCTGCCAATGGTTAAGGAATCTTGAGACACTGCCTCCTTCTATTCTGGTGTCATTGTCTATTTTGTCACTGATTCTGACCAAGTCAAACATTCTTTTCTCTTGCCACCTTAGAATAACTCCAGCAACCTGACTTTAGCTTCATTCTAGTCTGAGGGGGTTGGCTCTGTAGTGGTTGAAAGGATTTTCTACTTATATTCTTTGGTTTGGAGAAGGATTTCTTCCTATCCATTGTCTTGTCCAATAAATCGTCAAATACTGGACAGAACATACGGTATAGTATATTCTCCCCTAGAGCGAATGGAACAGAGTTTGATTTTAGAAGCCACATCTCCATTCCATAACTTCCGCTAAAGAGTTACACTCATTGTATTTCACTAGACCCAATATCTTCCCTCACTTAATCTTCGGTCTTCCCAAGACCAACTCCTTTCCTCCATACTATATTCATTCCTCACCCAATCGCCTCCAAGACTTCTCCCAAAAATCTCCCAACCTCTGGCATTCTCCGCCCCAACCCATACAATTATTCACCATGCTCGGATCCTTCAGAAGGAACCTGAAAAGCAATCTCTTCAGGAAAGCTTAAAGCCTGCAATGGCCACTCTGCCATCTTGCAACCCCCACCACCGGAGCTAGTGAACCTCTGACATACTGTCTCCTCTCCATTGTCCTCTACAATGTAAACTCTCAAGGGCAGGGTCCTCTTCCCTCTTGTTCCAGTCTGTCATTGTTAATTTTAGTGTAAACTATATCTATAAATTTGTATGTAACCCCTTCTCAAGTATAGCACCATGAAATTAATAGTCATATATAAATAATATACCGATGACCTGGCTGCCACCTTCACCTGCTTCTGGAAGAAATCAGCTAGGAAACTTCGCCTTCTGGAGGAGAGGAGCGATGCAAGAGAACACTTAGGAGTTCTATGGAAGTGGTCCTCAGTTCGTTCAGCCACTGGACATGATCTGCGATACACCCTGTAACCAAATTAGTCTTCTGTAATGATGCTTGTCCATTTCCGATCCGTGGGTTCCTTAACCTGACGGAATCTTCAAATGGCAATATGTCTCTTTAGCCACTCTGGCTACCTGGAATGTCAACTTTTTGAGTGTTTTGGACCAACATCAGTTGTTTATTCTTCTTTAACTGACATATATTTTCAGTAAGTCTGTTAATCTTAGCAACCTCATTCATACATATTCAGATTTGGCTATTTATGAACAGAACACACGTTTTTTTCTTAATTTAAGTGCTCTGAACATTTTTCATGGAACGTATCCAAGTAGTTTTCTCTATTCTCATCAACTAATACTACTTCTTAGAGAAAAGTTTTTTTTGTCTCCCAGGAATGGAGCCTCATTCATCTTCCTATAAAAATTCGTCAGATATGAACATTTCGTGGGTTGAGTGAGTGAGCGGAAGGTGCACACTGTGTAGGGAGGTGGTAACGCCGTCGTTACAATTTATAATTAGTAAACGCTTTGATTGAATATGAACCGACGCTGCAAGCGGCGTTACGTCATCGTGCACGCTGGTCCACGGTTGAAATGCTGTAACGCTCTGAGGCACATATACGCAGCGCCACAGGCGCTAGTCACCGCCTCGCCATACCCCGACGTGCGTCGGCTCTCGGCCACGCCGCGCAAACCCTCTCCTGTGGGTGCAGTATACCGAAGAGGGGGTAGAAAAGGAGATCGTCATCAGCTGCCAAGTAATAGGAAGGGAGTCTGCCACCAGCAATAGGATGACCTCCTGATAAGGGGCAGCAAAACACTTGAGATAGATGGTGGGGAGGAAAATTAGATCTTTTGTGTTTCCTGTACATAAGGTAGTCGACGCTGCGATATGGCTTCCGTATCACTGGCGAATTGATTTGAGCGCGCACGTTTCTGGCACTTTTTTTCTGATCGCTGTGGAACTCACAGCATTATGCGATCCTGCGTTCTAGAAATTGCCTGCAGAAGACCGGAAGCCATCTTCCCTTCCCACATCACCCGTCACACAACCCAATCGTAGCAGCGATGTGGGCATGCTGTTTTGATAGGGGCGTGCTAGGGTGTGTTTCACCGTGCCCCTATCACTGTGATTGGTGGACGAAATCTTCATACCCATTGGTCAGCCTTGCGTGAACGTACGGGTCATCAAATAAGGCGCATCAGACATCGCTCACCAATCGCTGCAGATGCGGCGCGAAGAAAAAAAACATGCAAGCACGCCTACGGGATTTACTTAGGATCGCTGTGTACGTTGCTATCTCCCTGTCACACGGCACGATCCCTTGAAATCACGTTGTGGATATCGCCTGATTTCACTCTAGGGCAATTGGGCGACGCCCCACCGGCGAGTTTTTTTTTTTTGTTTTGTTTTTTTTTCACCGTAGAATCGCCCAGTCACACGCCCTACGTACATGCGATGTGGTTTCCACATCGCTGAATTTGGGAATTGCCAGTGATCTCGCCGACGATATGGCAGCGTGTGACGGTACCTTAGGTACCTTCACACGCCGTAATATCGGCTGGCGACATGAGGCGATCTAACGTGCTGTGCCCGTTTTTCATGCTCGCCTCAGATCGCCGATGGCGTATTACATGCCGCAATCTCTCCCTGAAAGAAAGGGAGTGTCACCCCGGAAATCGCCTCACCCACAGCGGAACCAATCGGTGGAATTCACACGCCGCAATCCCAAAGTCAATGTGGGCATACATGGTCAGCGCTGCGAGGAGATAGGCGTGCCACAGTGTTTTACACAGCGTCCGATACACGGTCATTGGAGAACGAACAGCGTACGATTGGTTAGCCTGCTTGGAAGGCTGGCTAATACATGACGCCATTGAAGATGTGTGTGTTGCTGAACGGACAGCTCTTTCAATATGGCGCCCTGTGAAATGACAGCCAATGGGAACACAGTAGCCCCCACCAATCATCGCAGACGGGGCATAGACTACAGCACGCTGTAGCACGCCTACGGGAAATCATAGGCTATGCTGATTCCGTCACATCTCCCTATCACAAGCCATAACCCAGAAATATCCCTTCATGATTGAGGCAGATTTCAGAGCAGTGCTCAGGAATCAGACGAGAGGCGATTTATTGTCGTGAAATTCCTCAATCACACGCCGCAACTGTGAGGCAATTTCACGGCGATTGCTCCAGGGCGACATATCGCCTTTAGGATTCCCAGGCGAGGTTGCGGCGTGTGAAGGTACCATTAGGGAAGAGGAGGCAATCTCCTGTGGTGCTGTCATGGAAGGTGACTAGAGAAAAACAAGCTTTACAAGTTCTGTCTCTGGTAAAATACCAAACTTATTAGTCAACATGCAAATACCTGTGTCCTGTCAGCCTGTAGACAAAGATTTATTTCAGGGTGAAGACACTAGCCTCAACTGCTGCGTGTTTATGGTCAGTTATAAAAAGTCCCATCAAAAGCAAAAGGATTATCGAACGGCCTTAATTACTAAATCCATGGTATAAAATAAAATACTGCATAAATATGGCATCTATGCATCAAATATCCTAAAAATCCTACAAAGAATTAATGCCACGTTACACACACAGATTTCAGATATTGGTCACAGATCTCTGGTTGCAGTGAAATCATGGACTTACATGTATAAATGTAACAATGTGTCCATGATTTCACTGCAACCAGAGATCTGTGACCAATATCTGAACAGATATCTCTGTGTCTAACGTGGCCTTTAGTCCCTGATTTGTCCTGTTATGTCAGTTTGACAGTTTTTCTTTCGGTTTACACCACCCAAACTGCAGCATTTAACGACTGCTGATTGGAAAATATTTACAAACTAGCAATACGCCCGATGCTATTGCATCGGGAGGGCAATGCCTGTCTCCCATTGTGTGCCCTCTGTGCTGTCTCTCCCTGTGTGCACTGTCTCTCCCAAGGACTCTGCCTCCCCTGTGCCTTCTGCCTCCCATGTTCCTGCGTCCCATCATTGAGCCACACACCACTGCTGGCCACCTGGCCACCGAGCCACCACACAGTGCTGGCCACCAAGCCACTGCACAGTGCTGGCCAATCGCATTAGTTGCTAGCGGTATTGAAATGTGGTGCCAATACTGCTAGCAGCTCGGTATTGACCAGCTTTAAATCTCCCGCCAATACCGCTCACCTGATTGGTCGTGCACGACCAATCAGGTGAGCGTATTGGCGGGAGATTTAAAAATGCCCACCCACCGGGAGATCAGCGGCGAGTGCCGCTGACCCCCGGCAGCGGGAGATGAGTGGCTGCCACCGCTGATCTCCCGGCAGCCAGACGCTCACTGCCATTCCGCCGGAAGATCAGTGGCATGCGCCGCTGATCTCCTAGCAGTGAGCGGTGGGCAGGCATTTTTAAATCTCCCGCTAATACCACTCTGGTCGCGCGACCAATCAGCTGAGTGGTATTGGCGGGAGATTTAACGCTGCCCGCCTACCGCTCACTGCAATTCCGCTGGGAGATCAGCGGTGAGTGCCAAACTGGCAATTATGTATTTAGATTGTATGTAAACGGGCTACTCAGCGACTGAAAGACAGACCATGCTTAAAGGGAACCTGTCACCAGGTTTTTGCAACCTAATCTGAGAATAGCATAATATAGGACCCGAGATCCTGATTCCAGCGATGTGTCACTTACTGAGCTGCTCAGTGTAGTTTTCATAAAATCACTGTTTAAACAGCTGGAGATTATCATTAGCAGTCCTCTTGGCCTGCTGCCAAGTGGACTGGTATATTCATAGACTGCTAAATCTGCAACAGAGAAAACAGTAATTTTATCAAAATGACAGCAAGCAGCTCAGTAAGTGACACATTGCTGGAATCAGGGTCTCTGTCTCTACATTATGCTGCTCTCAGATGGGATGGCAAAAACCAGGTGACAGGTTCCCTTTAACGATAAACACTAAAGGCCACTTTACACACACAGATATGTGACCAACTTCTGAACAGATCTCTGGTTGCAGTGAAATCATGGACACATTGTTCCATTTTGTGGCTGTGTAGAAAATTGAGTAATGTGTCCATGATTTCACTGCAATCAGAGATCTGTTCAGAAGTTGGTCATAGATATCTGTGTGTGTAAAGTGGCCTTAAACGTTTTGCAATTGTTCAGTGTGTGCAGGCTGCCATAGTTCTTTTCTTGGCAGCGCAAATCCTGTTTACACAGGACAATGTGCTGCTGAGAACAAAGATATTTAGTACAGCACAAAAGATCATTTCACCCTATAAAAGACCATTTTGCTCATTTCTTGGATGATCAGCAGACTGTTTACACCAATAGATGTCAAGAAATTAGCGTTCTTTGCAAAATGTACACAGCAGGATTGTCATTAACTTCCTAAGTGCTATGCGTTTATAGTAAAGCTGGTTGACAAGCAGTATGGTCAGCATTTACAGCTTCCACAGGGGCAGCACTCCCTGACTCTAGAGTCACAACTCTCTTGTATTCCCATAACCCCTGGAGCCATTTAAGGTTAGGCTGACAAACAACTGGCTGACTATTATGATTATCCATTTCTTTTATATCTTTTTGTAGGTAAAAGGAAATTTCTATGATTAATGTAGACTAACTGTAGTACCCGGCCGGGTTAATAAATAACTAATGTTAGCTATAACAAAATAGAATTTGAATATGTCATATTAATGACCTGTAGGAAAATAGAAGCTGAGCTGTGATTGGTTGCTATAGGCAGCCTAATAAATCTCCAGCCAACAGTAAACCCTCCCCCTGGCCAGGCAGTATATATTACTTCACACATACACATAATAGACAGCTCATGTGACTGACATCTGCCCTAATTCCCTATATTGCACATGTGTTGCACATTGGCTGTTTCTAATCTGATGTTTATTTTTGGAAATTAAAGATGGCACACGTATAAGGAGAGTTGTGTTAGGCAATTTGTGCACATCTGCGTGTGTCCCTGGGGTGTGCGTATGTCCCTGTGGTGTGCATCCTTTTTGGTGGGGGAGGGGTGTCTCTGTGGTGTGTGTCCATCCCTATGAGGTCTGTGTATTCCTGTGGGGTGTGTATGTGTGTGTGTCCCTGTGGGGTGAGTGCATGTGTCTCTATAGGGTGTTTATGTGTGTGTCTCTGTGGGGGGGGGGGGAGGGGTGTCTCTCTGTTGTGTGTCTCTGTCTCTGTGTTCGGGTGCGTGGTGAGTATCCAATGTTGGGGCTCCACCTTAGCTGTTACTGTGTACATGTGGTGTGTATACATGTCGCAGTGCGTGGTGAATATTCCATGTTAGGGCCCCACCTTAGTGACTATATGCTGGTATATGATGTTAGTCTTTGGTGCTGTCATTAAGCCACTCTCATTCACAACTGTCAACTGGTAACTGTCACTTTCTCTCCATTATGTAGATAGGGCCAAAATTGTTTGGTGAATTTGAACGCGCGGGGTTAAAATTTCAACTCGCAACATAGCCTATGACACTCTCGGGTCCAGACGCGTGACTGTGCAAAGTTTTGTGGCTGTAGTTGTGACGGTGTAGATGCCAATCCCGGACACACACACACACGTAACTAGAACTGGCAGGGCCCCATAGCAAACTTTTGAACGGGGCCCCCTCCAAGACACGCCCCCAATGACACGCCCCCTTCAAGACACACACCCCTGATGGTATACAGCAGCCTCCCCAGTGGTAGGATACAGCAGCCTCCCCAGTGGTAGGAACAGCAGCCTCCCCAGTGGTAGGATACAGCAGCCTCCCCAGTGGTAGGATACAGCAGCCTCCCCAGTGGTAGGATACAGCAGCCTCCCCAGTGGTAGGATACAGCAGCCTCCCCAGTGGTAGGATACAGCAGCCTCCCCAGTGGTAGGATACAGCAGCCTCCCCAGTGGTAGGATACAGCAGCCTCCCCAGTGGTAGGATACAGCAGCCTCCCCAGTGGTAGGATACAGCAGCCTCCCCAGTGGTAGGATACAGCAGCCTCCCCAGTGGTAGGATACAGCAGCCTCCCCAGTGGTAGGATACAGCAGCCTCCCCAGTGGTAGGATACAGCAGCCTCCCCAGTGGTAGGATACAGCAGCCTCCCCAGTGGTAGGATACAGCAGCCTCCCCAGTGGTAGGATACAGCAGCCTCCCCAGTGGTAGGATACAGCAGCCTCCCCAGTGGTAGGATACAGCAGCCTCCCCAGTGGTAGGATACAGCAGCCTCCCCAGTGGTAGGATACAGCAGCCTCCCCAGTGGTGGTATACACAGGCCCCCCCCCTTGCTGCTGCACACCTCTCTCTCTTCTCTTCTCTCTCATTCTTCTTCTCTTCTCTCTTCTCCTCTCTCCTCTCCTCTCCTTCCTAGCGACTGTCGGCCTCCAGGAAGTAACTACACTTCCAGGTCAGTGGGGGACAGAGGCAGGCTGCAGAACATTCCCTAGGTAACAGGCCGGCCAGGGGGCGGAGACCAACTCCGCACAGAGAACACAGTGACACAGGCTACAGTGACAGTCTGGCGGCGGCAGCCCCTTTGATCTGTGTGTGGCCGCGGCGCCTGCGGCCGCTTTGAATGGATTCAGCAACGCGTCGCGGCGGCATCCACCTCGCCGGGGGGCCCCGTCTGGCTCGGGTGCGGGCGCCCCCCGGCGGGACCCCCACTCCCCCCATTTGACGGCCACACAAGTTATTGCAGCTGACCGATAGCATCGTAGCGGAGCTGGGTCCAGGGCCACTACACACACACACACACACACACACACACACACACACACACACACACACACACACACACACACACACACACACACACACACACACACACACCCCTTTATATATTAGACTAGCTGTACTACCCGGCTACGACCGGGTTAATAAATAACTGCTGTTAGCTATAACAAAATAGAATTTGAATATGTCATATTAATGACCTGTAGGAAAATAGAAGCTGAGCTGTGATTGGTTGCTATAGGCAGCCTAATAAATCTCCAGCCAACAGTAAACCTCCCCCCCCCCCCCCCCCCGGGCAGTATATATTACCTCACACATAAGACAGCTCATGTGACAGACATCTGCCTTAATTCCCTATATGGCACACGTGTTGCACATTGGCTCTTTTTAATCAATTTATTTATTTTTGGAAATTAAGATGGCACACGTATGAGGCGAGTTGTGTGAGGCGATTTGTGCACATCTGTGTCTATCTGTGGTGTGTGTGTGTGTATCCCTGGGGTATGTGTCCCTATAGGGTGTGTATATGTGTGTGTGTGTGTGTGTGTGTGTCCCTGTGGGGGGAATGGTGTCTGAGTGGTGTGTGTGTTGTGTGTGTGTGTCTGTTTTGTGCATGTCTCTTTGTGGTGTGTGTGTGTGTCCCTGTGGGGGGGGGGGGGGGGTCTGTTGTGTGTGTCGCTATAGGGTGGGGGTGTGTGTGTGTGTGTGTGTGTGTGTGGTGAGTATCCAACGTTGGGGCTGCACCTTAGCAACTATACACTTGCTGTTACTGTGTGCGTGTGGTGTGTATACATGTCCCCGTGCGTGGTGAATATCTCATGTTGGGGCCCCACCTTAGTGACTGTATGCTGTTGGTCTTTGGCACTGTCATTAAGCCCCTCTCATTGACAACTGTCAACTGGTAATTGTCAATTTTTCCCCATTATGTAGATAGGGGCAAAATTGTTTGGTGAACTGGAATGCGCAGGGTTAAAATTTCACCTCACAACATAGCCTATGACGGTCTCGGGGTCCAGACGTGTGACTGTGCAAAATTTTGTGGCTGTAGTTGCGACGGTGTAGATGCCAATCCCGGATATACACACACATACATACACACATTCAGCTTTATATATTAGATGTGATAACTGAGACATATGAATGATTGTAGATGCCGACACAACTGATCACCTGACACCTCCGTACAAAGGTTGTGAACAAGTGTATACAAATATGTGTACCCAGTTCAGTTTCCTAGAAGTATGCTGCAGATATGTGGACGCTCAAGATAGTAGTAGTTACTTAGACAGTCATGTTTATGTGCGCTCATGTTACAGATCTCGGATGAGAGATTCCTATAGCTTGTCCACCAATCAGAGCTCAGTATGAGGGGCACACCTCTATCCTCTTCGGCAGCACACGTGCTCTGAATCTGGCAGTGCACTCGATGGTTTATACCTCATTCAAAGGACATGTGTTATACCTCCCAACATCACAATATAGGGCATAACTGGCAGTGCAAAGCTTCTAATAGAAAATATGGACCACAATGAAGACATTCAGCCCATTCTACAAATTAGTAATGCACTTCAAAGTTTCACTTCAGTCAAACACTCAAAATAGAATATCTCTCCACATCCACACCCAAAAAGACACAATGACCTGATGGGGATATCCAAAACTTATTTCGAGGCGGTCGAAACAGAAAGGTGGTGTTTTGATTTTTTTGTTTTTTTTGGGTGGAAATCATTTTGGTAAACTCATTTTTCATTTCCTGAAGTGGCTTTTACCAGTTTTTGAAGCGTTTTGGGCAGGGCTGTGGAGTCTGTGCCCATTTTGGGTGGAGTCGGATTCGGGGAAATTGAGGAGTCAGTCGGATGTTTGGCTGACCGACTCATCAGCCCTTGTTTTGGGGGCTTTTGATTGGGCAGTTTCCTTGTTTGGTGTGAATTCCATCACAAGCTACTTACAAGAAGGGACATGCATGTTCCTTTTTTTTTTTCCCATTATACAGTTTTTTAAAAAACCTAAAAAGCAGATAGAAACAAGCCTTAAAGTCTAGTCAGAACAGCAAAGTAGTTTTACAACACAAAATGAATAGTAAGTATCTTCAAGAACTTTTATCTTTAGGTATTTTCTGAATCATACTTGTTAAAAAAAAAAAAAAAACCCTCAAACCTATGGGTGCACACACTACAATGCTTAAAAAAAATTCTAAAATGTAAAAAAACATCATATGCACTGTCAAGGCTTGGTGTACATATGTTCAGACTGTTTGAGTTTACTTTAACCATTTCAGGCAACAGGAGGTTTGAAGCGACTAAAAGATGTTACAGGCCTCTAGTCAATCTGGCATCATCCACTTAGTGGTTTAATCAAAAAAGTTCAAAAAACAGCCGGCAACCATGAAATGAAATGATGCCGGCTTGGCCTGAATTGCCTCTGACTAAACTCGGTGGGTGAGAGTCTAAAAAGATGTGAACTCATAGTGAGAGTTTGAGTGATTTCATCAAAATCATGACATCTCCATGATAAAGGTGTATGAAGATGGAGGCCGCCTCAGTAGATGGGCATGCACACCGGGTACGCGCATGCTCACTTACTGAGGCAGCATTTTGTTTGTGAGGTGCGAAGGGCTGCAGATTCAGGAGTCGGTTGCAGGGGTCGGCGGCACTGTTAGTGATACTATGCAAGGGACCAGTGCAGCTAGCGGGTGCGATATTTGCACACCCATCATTTGGGTGTACAAATATGGCTGCCACCGGCACATGATATGAAGACATTGGGACACAGGAAGTGGATGACAGACGGGACTTCACATTTATGCAAGTACATTGATGAACGGTGAGAAAGTGTGGGGAATGTACCTTCCCCTAGCAGTTTGCTTTACCCTAACTGGTAATCAAAAATAGGGGGGAACCCCACACCATTTGTTTTTATTATATATTAGGTTAAATCAGGCATCTATCAGAATCCCCCATCACTAACTCAGTAAGAGTAAAGTTAAAAACATGCACACACCTGAAAAAAGATATTTGAATAAAGATACCCCCACACTATCCCTCGTTTACCAATTTGTTTGAAAAAAAAAAGAAAAAAGCCAAAAATCTATTATCCATGGTGTAGTGGTGCTACAACATCAACCAAAATCCGCATTCAATCTATAAAGCGTCATTAAGAGAACGAGGCTCCAGAGCCCTGTCAGCGCAAAATCAGGAATTTCTCACATGCGATGATGCCACTTACTGACCAGTAAGTGATGTCACTGAATGTCAGAAATTCCAGGTCAGGTGTTGACTGGGAGAGACCTAGGGAGCCTTGTTCTGAGGGCAGATTCATAGGATGCCACGGGACCACTACACCATGGATTTAGTCGGATTTACATTTTTTTTTTTCTTTTATAAATAAATTGGTGAAAGAGGGATAGTGTGGTGGAGTATTTATTTAAATATACTATGTTTTTGTGTGTTACTTGCTGGATTAGTAATGGGGATGTCAGATCCCTCTCCATTACTAACCCCTAAATGCGGACTGACAATTCACAGCTGACATCAACCCCAAAAAATATTGCCCCAATTATTACACCACACAAGGACAATGGGGAAGCACCAAAATTGGTGAAATGAATGGATCCACCAATTCTGGGGTGGCTGCAGGCTGGTATATTTAGGCTGTAACGGGTCAAAAAACCATGAACCTTCCCAGCCTAATAATACCTGCCCCTAGCTGTCTGCTACCCCAGCTAATTATCAAAAATACAGGTGGGCTCACACCATTTTTTTTATTTTATTAAGTTAAATTAGGCTAAAAATACCCTTTAGTGCCACATGAAAATCACTAAAGGGTGCAAGTGTACTATACTACCTATATGCCTACTGTAATCTAAGCTCTCCTTCCTACATCAACTCAACCTGAACTGCAGTGTGCTGGCCATTGCATCTCCAGGTGTTATATAAACCCTGATGCTGTGATGCAGCTGGCCAATCACAGTAATTCCAGTAGCCAACATAGCATTACTGTGATTGATAGGATATCCCTGCATGTTTAGTGGCCAAAAACAAGCTGTGAAACATGGGACTAGGACTCTAGAATGGCACTTGAGCACCTGTTATTCTGCTGAGCATTGAGCTCTGAACCCCAATATTTATAGAGTATTGAACTGCGCGGAAAGCACGCTAGTCCATCATTAATGCCGTAGAATCAGTCCAGATACCTACATACACCGCCACATGGAAGAGGGGTAAGCTCCTTTGTCCAAATCATTGTAAAAATTAAGCTGACCTGTTCTGAAATGTCAACATCAGAGCACTTTTATTGATTCAAAAAACTTAGTAATTTTCATCAGTCTTTACATAAAGGTACCTAACATCAGATTTATGCTGCCTGAACTATGGGCAACAAGAACCAGAGATCAGCTCCATTATAGCATTCTTGTATGTTCCACTTTGAATGCTGTGGCCTTTCAGATGGAAACATATTGGAGCCGTTCTCTAGTTTTTGCTGGCTATAGTTCATGTAGCCTAAAACAGCTGTAAAATTCCCTTTAAAAGAAGGTAAAACTGATTATCTAGCTAAAGTATCCCTGTAAGTCACTAGAATTGTGAATTTAGTAAAGACGTTACATCTCTATTATATCCAAACCTATTTTTATGCTGCAGAATAGGATAGGAGCACATGTACGGGAGGTCGGGGTCAGCTCAGAGACTGTCTGTATTGTGTAGATTAGTGACACATTTCCAAAAAACCAAAGCCCTTCTGTGTAGTGTTAGTGGCTTTTCCCTTCTTGATCACGTCGCTACCCCTGCCCCCCCTTCTTGATCACGTCGCTACCCCTGCCCCCCCTTCTTGATCACGTCGCTACCCCTGCCCCCCCTTCTTGATCACGTCACTACCCCTCCCCCCCCCCCCCCCTTCTTGATCACGTCACTACCCCTGCCCCCCCCTTCTTGATCATGTCACTATCCCTGCCCCCCCTCTTTCACTGTGGAGCTGAATCATAGGCAAAAAAAAAATAAAAAATCATCAAATAAGTAAATATGTAAACAAATACAGCAAAGAATCACACAGAGCAGAAAAAAACCCACAAACAGACCCTACACAGCACAATATCATATAACCAGAGAACGCTGATAAGGGTGGAGACAAACCCAAGTGTCTCCTTCCCAGTAAGGACAGCAGTAAATAGCACTGCCAGCTCTACTGGAATCCACCTGTGCTGTCACTTGAATCATCAGTGCTGTCACTACACAGCAGGAAGAAGGGAATGTGGGCAGAGTACATGAATCACTCATACTATGTCCTCATACACCTGGATGTGCTATACATGTACCTATAGAACCACGTATACCATACACATACTATGTCCTCATACACCTGGATGTGCTATACATGTACCTATATAACCACGTATACCATACACATACTATGTCCTCATACACCTGGATGTGCTATACATGTACCTATAGAACCACATATACCATACACATACTATGTCCTCATACACCTGGATGTGCTATACATGTACCTATATAACCACGTATACCATACACATACTATGTCCTCATACACCTGGATGTGCTATACATGTACCTATAGAACCACGTATACCATACACATACTATGTCCTCATACACCTGGATGTGCTATACATGTACCTATAGAACCACGTATACCATACACATACTATGTCCTCATACACCTGGATGTGCTATACATGTACCTATAGAACCACGTATACCATACACATACTATGTCCTCATACACCTGGATGTGCTATACATGTACCTATAGAACCACGTATACCATACACATACTATGTCCTCATACACCTGGATGTGCTATACATGTACCTATAGAACCACGTATACCATACACATACTATGTCCTCATACACCTGGATGTGCTATACATGTACCTATAGAACCACGTATACCATACACATACTATGTCCTCATACACCTGGATGTGCTATACATGTACCTATAGAACCACGTATACCATACACCTACTATGTCCTCATACACCTGGATGTGCTATACATGTACCTATAGAACCACGTATACCATACACATACTATGTCCTCATACACCTGGATGTGCTATACATGTACCTATAGAACCACGTATACCATACACATACTATGTCCTCATACACCTGGATGTGCTATACATGTACCTATAGAACCACGTATACCATACACATACTATGTCCTCATACACCTGGATGTGCTATACATGTACCTATAGAACCAGATACTATGGCCCAATACATGTACCATGTGCCCATACAATCACACATACCTCACACTATCATGTTCCCTACCCTTGTATGTAGCATATACATACATTGTACCTATATGACCACACTATGCCCTTATACCCACAATATACCTGTATAAGCATAGTATACACATACCGTCCTCATACCTATGTGTGAAATAAATGTACCCTGTCCCTATACAACACACACATACTCTAGGCACTACAATGGTATGCTGTGCTCCACCCTGTGTCCTGTACAATGCCCCATCCCCAGCCGTGTTACCTATGTGCTTCTCAGGCCGGACACTGGCTGTGTATAGTGCGGTACAGGAGGGGAGGAGGGCAGCCGCTGTCACCCGAGCTCAGTGTGTGAGATCACATCAGCTGTGGCCTGACTCTCGCCTGTTTTCGTTTCTCATCACGTGACTCACTCCAGGAACTACGGAAAGACAGCGAGGACAAACCTCTCCGGCACGCTGCTACCTTCTGTGTAGGCATACAATAATCTACACTGTGAGCGCTACACAGGAGGAAATAATCTGCTGTACATGTCACATGTTGGTCTACTGCGTGATCTGTGTGTGAGACATGGCCTACTGCATTGTGTGTACATGTGACATGTTGGTCTACATGATCTGCTGTACATGTGTCATGTTGGTCTACATCAGGGGTCTCAAACTCGACTGGGTTGGTGGGCCGCACATAAAAAAACATTTATAACGGAGGGCCGCATCTCTTGTAGGACTGAGGGTACCTTTACACGCCGCTACAACAAGGTGGAAACAACCGGGTTGATGAGACAAATGTATCTTGCACCGCCAAATCAACCCGAGGTAGCGGCGTGTAAAGGCGGTTGATTCCACCCGTCACTCGCGGCACCTGTTTCAGAGCCAAGCTCTAAAACAGGTTGATTTCAACCCGGTGGTTACGGCGTGTAAATACGGTAAGATTTATTCGTCACCTAGGTAACTCCCCGGGGCGTGACACAGGCTCCGGGAAAACACCCCTCTTCAGCGATCATTGGAGGAAGCTCCTGCCTTACGATTGGTTGTCGCTGCATAGGGCGGCATATTTAAGGAGCTGACCAGTCACACTACACAATTGCTCGAGCGTCATGTATTAATCAGCCTCCTGCGCTGGCTGGCCAATCATGATACTATTGCTTTGTCCTATCAGCGTACGAACGTCTCGTAATCCACAACTCTTGCACGCCTATGTGTTGTCCCTGCTGTACCAGGTCCTCCCATATTACCTTCTGTCACGGCATGTAAATGAGGTAAGGTGCTCTACAGAAGGTAACTTGTGTCACCCGGCGGTGCATCCAGAGATAGATTCAACCTTCTGTAGAGCACCTTGTAGCGGCTTGTAAAGGCGGTGAGGGTACCGTTTGTAACCGTTGCTGCGTGCTCATGCACGTGAAGCACCCGGTTGTTTCCACCATGCTGTAGCGGCGTGTAAAAGGTACCCTAAGTGATAATTTTAGTAATACCAGAATTTTTTGCTCAATGTTGTAAAGTACAAATCCTGATCCCTTTCTTGTAGTAATGTCCCCATCCTGTAGTAATGTCCTTTTCTACTGATGTCCCCCATCCTGATCCCTTTTTCTAGTGATGTCCCCCATCGATCATAGTCCCCTTTTGTAGTGATGTTCCCATCCTGATCCCTTTTTCTACTGATGTCCCCCATCCTGATCCCTTTTTCTAGTGATGTCCCCCATCGATCATAGTCCCCTTTTGTAGTGATGTTCCCATACTGATCTCCTTTTCTACTGGTGTCCCCCATCTTGATCCCTTTTAGTGATGATGTCCCCACCCCGATCCCCTTTTATAGTGATGTCCCCCATCCTGATCTACTTTTTATAGTGATGCCCCCATCCTGTTTTACCTTCTTATTACACACTCAAATACACACTATCACACACAAACCCACACACAACCCCCCCCCCCCCCACACACACACACATACTCTCACACACACTCACACATCCTCATACACACTCACACTCATACACACAGTGAAACTCGCACAACTTTCTTATACACACATCCTCACTCACACACTCACCCTCACACACACTTTTCTCACTTTAATGATGCATTGCTCCAGTGCAGGGGGCCGCCGCGGTCCCTGCTGTACTGACTTCCGGCCTCCGCTGCGCTATGACTTCCTCCAGCCGCCGCTCAGATAAGCGCTGTTGCTCATCAAGATCAATGCAATCTGCCAGCCACTCATTGGCTGGCAGCTTGCATTGATCTTGCTGAGTGGCAGAGCTTGTTAGTGCTGCGGACAGAAGACATCACACAGCGGGGACTGCAGCGGCCCCCTGAAGTGGGTCAAAGCATCATTAAGTTGTCCAAGGTGCTGCGGGCCGCATAGTGAAGCCCCAGGGCCGCATGCGGCCCTTGGGCCGCGAGTTTTAGACCCCTGGTCTACATGATCTGCTGTGCATGTGTCATGTTGGTCTACATGATCTGCTGTACATGTGACATGTTGGTCTACATCAGTGATGGGCAACCTTTTGAGCTTGGTGTGTTAAAATTCGCCAAAAAACCGCGCATAAATCGGGAGGTGTGTCACCTTGAGAGAAAAAAAACAAATTTTACAATATTTATAGTTTAAATAACAAATATGTATAATTATTTAACTTACCTGCTTAGTGACTTCTTTGTTAATCTGTCAGTTGGTTTCTTTTGTTGGTCTTGCTGTTATTTAACTTGTGTGGGGTGCCATGAAGTAAGGGCCCTTTCACATCAGCGTTTTTTTTTCAAATTGCGGCAGATGCGGTGAAAAAACCGCATCTGCCGCGATTACCGCATACCGGCTGCACTTGCGGCGTGGTTGCGGTTTTTGCCATGCAAAGTATAGGTGTACTTGCGGCAGGTGCGGCAAGTGCGGTTTTGCACTTGCGGCAGGTGCGGCCGCGAAAAAAACCGCGGCGTGGAGGTAGGGGGCTGCGTACCCCACTAATGCTTTTAAGGATGTTTGAATAAAAATCTGGAATTTTAACTGCAACAAGTCTGGTGCCGGAGTTCCTTCAATATTTGTTCAAGTGAATGGGAACCAGCCATTACTTCGAGCACTAACAGCCTCTGGAAGCCGTGGTGAGCAAAATACCCCCTTCCCCTTCCCTTATACTAACCCATACAATGTATAGGCGGACTTGCGGCAGGTGCGGCAAGTGCGGTTTTGGCACTTGCGGCTGGTGTGGCTGCGAAAAAAACGCTGATGTGAAAGGGGCCTAACACTTCAACGGATCCTAGCAATTCTGAGATAGTTTTGTTGTTAGTGGTAAATGTAAGCCGATAACTAATGTATATGTGAAAAAATAAAAACATTTTAAATTTTGCAATTTTAAAATTTTGAATTTTTATTCTGTTAAACCAGAGAGTTATGTGACACAAAATAATTAATAAATCACATTTCCCACATGTCTACTTTACATTAGCACAATTTTGTGAAAACATTATTTTTTTGTTAGGAAGTTATAAGGGTTCAAAGTTCATCAGCAATTTCTCATTTTTCCAGCAAAATTAAAAAAAACAAAACATTTTTTTTTCAGTGACCACATCACATTTGAAGTCCATTTGAGGGTATACATGACAGAAAACACCCAAAAGTGACACCATTCCAAAAACTGCACCCCTCAAACTACTTAAAACTACATTCAAGAAGATTATTAACCCTTCAGGTGCTTCACAGGAACTAAAGCAACGTGGAAGAAAAAAATTGACATTTAAATTTTTCCAACTAAAATGTTCTTTTGGCCTCTTTTTTTTTTCCTTTTCACATGGGCAAGAGCATAAAATGCATCCGAAAATTTGTTGTGCAATTTCTCCTGAGTATATCTATACCTCATATGTGGTCATAAACCACTGTTTGGGCGCACGGCAGGGCTCAGAAGGGAAGGAGCAACATTTACTTTTGGAGCTAATTTTCCATTCAAAAAGTCAAATTGCGCTCCTTCCCTTCTGAGCCCTGCCGTGCGCCCAAACAGTGGTTTATGACCACATATGAGGTATCAATGTACTCAGGAAAAATTGCCCAACACATTTTAGGATCCATTTTATCCTGTTGCCCGTGTGAAAATGAAAAAAATTGAGGCCAAAAGAAATTTTTTTTTCTTTTTTTTTTACACAAAGTGTTTTTTTTCATTTTTACGCATCAATTTGTGAAGCACCTGGGGGTTCAAAGTGCTCACTATACATCTAGAGAAGTTCCTTTGGGGGTCTAGTTTCCAATGTTTAGGCACTCAGAGGCTCTCCAAACGCGACATGGTGTCCGCTAACAATGTGAATGGAAAATTCGCTCCAATAGTTAGCGGACACCATGTCGCGTATGGAGAGCCCCTGTGCACCTAAACATTGCAGCTCCCCCACAAATGACCCCATTTTGGAAACTAGACCCCCAAGGAACATATCTAGATGCATAGTGAGCACTTTGAACCCCCAAGTGCTTCACAAATTGTTCCGAAAAAATGAAAGTACTTTTTTTCACAAAAAGTTCCTTTTCATTTTTACGGATTAATTTGTGAAGCACCTGGGGGTTCAAAGTGCTCACTATGTATCTAAAAAAAGTTCCTTGCGGGGTCTAGTTTCCAAAATGGGGTAACTTGTGGGGGAGCTCCAATGTTTAGGCACACAGGGGCTCTCCACACGCGACATGGTATCCGCTAACAATTCCAATTGTTAGCAGACACCATGTTGCGTATGGAGAGCCCCTGTGTGCCTAAACATTGGAGCTCCCCTACAAGTGACCCCATTTTGGAAATCAGACCCCTGAAGGGACTTATCTAAATGCATAGTGAGCACTTTCAACCTACAGGGGCTTCACAAATTTATCCGTAAAAATGAAAAAGTACTTCTTTTTTTTTTCACAAAAATGTTCTTTTAGCCTCAATTGTTTCATTTTCACATGGGCAACAGGATAAAATGGATCCTAAAATTTATTGGCCAATTTCTCCTGAGTCAACCAATACCTCATATGTTGTGGAAAACCACTGTTTGGGCGCACGGCAGGGCTCGGAAGGGAAGGAGCGCCATTTCATGCTCCAAGCGGAAAATTAGCTGAAATCGTTAATGAACACCATATCGCATTTGGAGATTCCCTGATGTGCCTGAACAATAGAGCTCCCCCACATGTGAGATTTTGCACTGATGATATGGGGCTCCGCTGTATTTTTGGTCACTAGCACAAATTCAACAGGCAGGTACACGATCACTGGTGTTTTATAAAGGATCCAAACCAAATGAAAGTTTTCCAAAATCTCTGGTGAAAGTAGAAGGAAGTGGTTTATAAACAAAAAAGAAAAAAGTTTAATTTTTGGGTGGGAATTACTCATGTTGTCGTGGAGGGTACGCAGAAAGAGAATTACTTCTAAGTCTCATTCCATTTTCTCTCCTTATCTTCCACAACAACACCACAGGAGTAATACCAAAGAAAATAATTAGGGAGAGACTATTGCTTGGAGGACTTTCCTTCCAAAGGCTAGATCACTAGAACTCGTTACATCTAGCCTATAGTGCTCAGTTAAGATGTGGACTAAGAACCAGGTGGCTGCTATGCAGATCTGCTTGATGGAAGCATCTATCTTTTCGGCCCAGGAGACAGACATGACTCTGGAGGAGCATGCTCTCAGGTTCTCTAGAGGGGAGAGCTCTTAACTACTGTAGGCTAGATGGCCTTCTTGATCTAGTTGGCTAGAGCTTCGGTATGCCTTCTAGCCCTTATTTTGTCTCCCATATGTATATAAAGATTATCTGTTCTCCATGCCTGAGTTTGCTGGAGATGATAAAGAATAGTTCGGCAAACATCTCATGCATGAAATTCTCTTTATCATTCTTTGTAATTTTGACAGGATGGAGAATTATTTCTTGACACTTGTGGAATCCTGATGATATCTTCGGTAGAAAGAATCATACTGCATTTAGACCTGTCTATCATCCAATATTTTCAGATAGGGCTCTAAGATGGACAAGGCTTGTAATTCACTGATTCTTCTTGCAGATATAATGGCTGCAAGCGTTTATTCAAAGACATAGACGTTATAGGCTCAAAGGAGACCCTAGTTTATCCTGTCAGGATGATGTTCAGATCCCATAGGAGAAACAAGTTAGTTCTTGTTGGTGAATACAGGAAGCTGCTACCATGAATCTTGTAACCCATCTGTCGTTTGCTAGATCTTGGTCAAAGTAAGAGCTGAAATCTGCACCTTAGGCTGCTTTCACATCAGCGGTTTTTGAAATTCGTGGCAGATGCGGTGATAAAAACGCATCTGCCGCGATTACCGCATGACCGCTGAACTTGCGGCACAGTTGCGGCAAGCCCCATGCAATGTCTATGGGGCTTGCGGTAAGGATGCGGCAAGTGTGGTTTCGGCACTTGCGGTTTTTTCGCGCCGCACCTGCCGTAAGTGCCAAAACCGCACCTGCCGCAAGCCCGCATATACATTGCCGCAAATGCAGCCGGTATGCGTAATCGCGGCAGATGCGTTTTTTTTCACCGCATCTGGTGCGATTTAAAAAAAACGCTAGTGTGAAAGTACCCTAAAGGATACTAGGTTTCACACCTTTTCTAGACCGTATTGCAAGTATTCCAGTATTTTTAGCGATGTTTGGGTCAAAACGGATCTGGAGGAGATAGGCCAGACTAGGTTTTGGAAGATCTTCCATACCTTCGCATAGATTAAATTTGTTACTGGCTTTCTACTATTTTTTTTTTTTTTTATTTTAAGGGTTTTTACTGCCCTGTCTGAAAAGCCCCTCATTCTTAAAATCCCAGCTTCAGTAATCAGGCTCATAGATGATTCTCCTGGAGTCGGGTGGAGGATTGGACCCTAATGTAGAAGGTCCTGTGTTGCGGGAAGTATGACGGGTTCTTCTGCTTTCATCATATTCAGAGTTTCGAACCAACTCCTCTTGGGTCAGTAGGTGGCTATGAGGATTGCTCTCACTTCTTCTATTCTGATCTTCTGGATCGTTCTTGCTAGGAGAGGAATTGGAGGGAAAGCGTGAATTACAGGGTGGGCCATTTGTATGGATACACCTAAAAAAAATGGAACAGTTGTTATCAATTTCCTGTTTGTGACACATTGGTATATGGGAGGGGGTACTAATGTGCCATAAACAGGAAGTTGATGTCACCAACCGTTTCCATTTTATTTAGGTTTATCCATATAAATGGCCCACCCTATAAATGGCCCACTCTGTAGTCTGAATCTCCATGGGTGAGCAAGAGCATCTACCGCTACACACTGACCTAATGGAGAGAAAAATATTGAACGGTCTTTGAATTTTTTTAGTTTGCGAATAAGTCAATGCCTGTTTGACCTAATCTCTTGGGTATTATCTGAAACCCCTCTGTATTCAGACATTCCCGAGAGAAGATCCTTTCTGCTTAAATAGTCCACCTGTACCTTCGTTTGACCCTTTGGGTAGAAGGCTGATGATGATAAAAAGTGGCACTCCGCCCAGGAGAAGATTCTTAATAAGAACGCTCTTAAGCTTTTGTACCATGTACCCTCTTGATAGCAGAGGTGAGCCACTGTATTAACATTGTCTAAGAAGATCCTGACATGTTTTCCCTTAATTAGGGACCTTGCCATCCTGAGGGCTTCAACTGCTTGAAGCTCTCTGAAATTTGATGAACAATCACTTATCTTTTGAGGCCAGACTACCTGGAAAGCTACCTGGTAGACTATGGCTTCCCAGTCTATTTTGCTGCCATCAGTAAAGATTGTCACCATAGGGGAGTGTATCCAAGAAATCCCATTCTTTAAAGTGTTTGGTATGATCCACCAACTCAGTGATGATCTTACTTGTGTGGGTAGCTGAATCTTCCTGTTCAGATCTGTGGGTAATCTGTTCGAGTGAGATTGGATGTGAGACTGGAGGTACCTTGTGTGAGCCTGAGCCCATGGTATCATCTGGATGCAAGAAGTCATTAGCCCCCAGAACTGACATGGCTGAACAAATAGTCAGATTTTAGTTTCTGGAGTACTAAGTGCTTGGATCTTACTATATCTTCGTTGTCTTAGGAAGAAAGCAACTCTGTTTTCGAGTGTCCAACAGACATCCTAGAAATATCTTCACTTAGGAAGGAGCCAAACTTGATTTTTTTGAAGCTGACTAACCATTCCAGAGATGTTAGTATCTGGATCAACTGTTGCACCTGTTGCTTCAGAAGTTAACTGTTAGGAGCTTTTACCAAAAAAGTTGCATAGTTAAGGGACTGTGATGCTCTCTTGTTTCCTGATGAACGCCATAACTTATGCCATCACCTTGGTGACAATTCGAGGGGCTGAGGATAGTGCGAACAGTAGAATGCTGAACTGAAAATACCGGATCCAGGATTGCAAACCTCAGAACGTTTTGGTGTGCCTGATGTATTGGGATGTGGTAACGCGCATTGTGAGGTAGCACTTACTGAGCATGTTGGGGAACACTCACTTAGCCGCACAATTAAAGCACGTAGTAACGTTTTCTATTCACACAAGTCCAGCCGGTTCATTAGACACCAACTATAGTATAGTCTAACTCCATGCCTTGACAGGAATATTACACACTCAGTCCAGAACCTTTCAATGGCAGCTACATCTGCCAGGGTTTGGATACATCCCTCAACAAGGTAACAACATCAATGTCCATTTTACACAGTCTTTTACCTTTTGCGGGGTCTAGCCACTTTTATCAGCTCTTGTCCATCAGAGCTGTAGCTTTAAGGCCCTCTAGATACAGTTTCCAGTCCTTGTGCCTTCCAGAGATGACTGCTTCTCAAACTCCAAGACCCAGTCTCCTGACCATGTGTTTTTCAAACACCCAGAGGCCAGCGCCACTCTTAGGCATTCTCGTTTGCCATGTGGACCAAGCAGGACATGCAGGACCTTACTTACATCTCAGACCATGTGATCCATCAGTAGTCTAATATTCATGAATCACACCTATGGGAGGTATGTGGATGTTCAGTCCCTCCCATCACTTCTGAACATCCTATGAAACCAGCCCTTAAAATAATATAAGATTCTTGGTACTATAAGTCCCAGTGAACTATCTTGTTTCATATTGCGACAGATCTCAGTCTGTGCAAACCTACCATCCACCTACATTGCTGGTATACCTCACAGCATTCTGAAGGTTAATGGTTGCTTTCTTTCCCTATTAGAGAGATGGTGGACTTGAGAGATTTCATCTTGAATCACTTCTAGGTCTCACATTAATTCAGGGGCTTCAAATTTCTGATTGTCATACACGTCCCTCCGGGCTTCATTATTGGGAGGTGAGAAAAATGTCCATCCCCCATTTCCTCTTCTGGAACTGGTATAACTGCTCCCAAGGATAATATATTTAATGTCCTTCCAGAGCATCTTCTGTAACATCCGAGATAGTAGGGTGGTTACATGTTGAGGCAGACAGAGGAAATTCTTCGGCCCTGGGGAGGAAGTTGGAAATCCTGCCCCCTACTTGACTGGCGTCACTTCCTTGCTTGTTGCTGAGAAGAGAGAATGCTCTTTCACTTGCCTCCTTTTGGTTAACTCCAGCGTCCCCCTTTTTCTCTTATTCTTGTATTGAGGAGTATGGAACTGCGACTGATGGGCTTGTTGGGGATAAAAGGACTTCTGTTTGGCCTTAAGCCTTTCTTGTCTGATGCTTTCTCCAGAACCTAGTCCGATACTGAACCAAACACGCATTCCCCCTGGAAAGGGATAGAACACAGATTGGTGTTTGATGCCATGTTTTCGCTCCATGATCTCAACTGTTGTGAATTCATTAAGGAGGAATTCTGGTTGTGAGCTCCCGGTGGTTGTTGCTGGTAATGCAGCTGGCCGTGTGTTGGAGAATTCCACAGCTGATCTTGATGATTGGCAGTCAGGTTCAGATTGGAGCATATAGTGGTTTGAAGCTGATCAGTCCTTGCCAGTTGTGAATGTTCCTGGAGGTGTCCACACCTTTTCCTGGTTTCTCCTGGTCTGCTGAAATCCTTGCAAGCTAAGTGAATGGTTTTTGTTACTTTGTGGCGCACATGTTGCGTGCTTGTGGATCTGTTTTCAGTTTGTCTAGTTCTGAGTTGTGGGTTTGAAATTTAGTCTGTATATTTGTTTACCTGCTCTGTTAGGACATTTTCTTCCTGGACAGAAATTGCTATTCACTGTTATCTGCTATTTCCAGTATTGTTGGTATTGGTACTTGTTTGTTCTAGTTTGATTCACAGATGTTCTGCAGATATAGAGTGCAGCGAGTCTTATTGTCAAAAATTACCCTGAGTCCGCTATCTGCTGTTGGAGATTTTTTGATACTATTGCGGTCAGTATTAAAATACTATTCTATCCTGTCTTTACTATCTAGCTAGTGTGGCCTATTTTGCTGAACTCTATATTCTGCCTGTGTGTCTCTTCCTCTCCTGTTTCCCAGTTAATATATCTGTGGGGCGCTTGCTGCTCTTTTGGGGTTCTGCTCTGAGGCAAGATCGCTTTTCCTATTTTCATCTCTAGGGGTAGCTAGTTCTCCGGCCGTGTTGAGGTGTCTGTCATGGTTAGTTACATCCCACGGCTACTTCTAGTTGTGGTATTTAGTCAGGTGTCACGGTCAGTATAGTTACCAACTACTTCTGTGGAATCTTTGTTACTCCTAAGTCATCGGATCATAACACTCAACTATAAAGCCCGTCTTGTTGTATTTGCCAACACCGAAGATCTAGCCACAATTCTATCTGATTCCGCTGAGACATTTGCTGAGAAGCCAGTGGCCTTCTGTAACAGAGGTAGGGAGGACAGGAGATCCTCTCTGGGGCGCGTTTTGCTAGATGGGATTCTAATTGCTTTAACCATCTATACATAGGCCTTATGTAGGAAGATGCTATATTTGTTAAAAAAGGGGAGGTTGATTCCCAAGATCTCTTTAGTAGACTATCCACTTTCTTATCCTTGGGATCTTTGAGTTGAGAAGAATCCTCAAATTGTAGGGTTATCTTATTGGCCTCCTTGGCTGTCTTATATATCTACCTTGGGAATGTCAGAATAGAATTTAGCAATAGAACTAAAACTATCAAGCGGAAATTTCCCTTTTAAGCCGCCAGGTGTGACAAGGTGTCTCTCATGTTGTTTCCATTCGTCTAGGATTAAAGAGGACCAGTCACACACACCCCTTTCAGGATTGCAATCTAAATGCAGCACTGAATACAGCATGTCTGCTGCATTTAAGCAAGGGGTCCCTCATGTGTCTGTGTGCTGTTTACTCCAAAAAATAGCCTTAGGAAAACTCAGAAGCCATGAGGGCATTTCCTGTGGCTGGATTAAGCTCACTTCACAGGGGCCATTCCCTCCCCTTGCCTCATGTGTATGCAGCCATCCTTGCCTGTTTCACCTCATGCCCCTGACATCAGCGCCTTTGCCCGCCCTGCTCCTTGTTATGCTGTATAATTACAGTAGGGTGGGAATCTGGCGCCTGCTGGTGCTGCAGCCATTTGTGCCCTGATACCCTCTCACCTCATTGCTGTGCCTCCCCCTGGTCCCCTGGCCCCCCCCCCCCCCCCCTGGCTCTGATCGCGGCGGGGTTCGGCTGGTAACTGCGTGGCTCTGCTCTGAGCAGCAGCCGCGCCTATTAGTAAGACGGCGTACATTCGGCTGTATTGCAGCCGTACGTTTCTAGCTCTGTGAATCTCGCTACGTAGTTTGCTCAGCTGGTGTTTACAACATCACTGCGCAAGCGCGTCGGACGGTTGTTTAGTGATGTTGTAAACCTCAGCTACACAAACTCCACACACGAGGCAAAGGGGGGGGGAAATTGCCCCCGTGAAGTGAGCTTAATCCAGCCACAGGGAATGCCCTCGTGGCTTCCGAGTTTTCCTAAGGCTATTTTTTTGGGGTACACAGCACACAGACACATGGGGGACCTTCTGCCTGAATGCAGCAGACATGCAGCAGATTGGATTTGGATTGCAATCCTTAGGGGGGGAAGTGACAGGTCCTCTTTAAAACCTGGATATTATCATGGACAGTAAACACTAGTGTTTTTTTTTTTTTTTTTTTTTTTTATCTTAACACCCCCCAAACATTTAATCTTGGACAGTCTGAACCGACTTTCCCTCTTCTAACTTCATGGTGTTCCTTTTTTTTTTATTTCTTTATTACGTTTTCTTTAAAAATCTCATGGGGCTTCACCGTATTTTTGGATGCCAGCCAGGTACAGCAGGCAAGAACGGGTTGCCCCAGCTGCCTAGTTTTACCTAGCTGGAACCCAAAAATATAGGGAAGCCCTTTTTGTTTGTCATGGAAAAAATTAAACCAAAAAAAAAAAACCAAGTGAGGCTTTTTGGTTTCCATCCAAGGGTGGATGGACCTCCAATCAGAGTGCAGAGAGTGAGTCATGTGACAGCTCTTCTGCAGTCTGCGGAGAGCAGAGCTCAATCCTGGATCAGCGTGCTCCTCTTTGAACTATACACCAGCCAGCGATGACAAGTCAGCGGGGAAGACAAAAACAGTTGTACTAAATTTACTAATTGGGAATCTTCTGGAGGCATTTGTTCACTCAAGATTTTATTTAGGGCTGTCAGATAACAGAGAACTGAATGCACATGTAAGTCACAATTTTCAGATTTATATTTTTTAAATAATTAGAAAACCATATATAATTTCTTTTACACTTGCTACTTTTTGTTTGACATAGAACATAAAATCCAAATAAAATTAACTTAAATTTGTGGGTGTAACAGGAAAAATGTGGAAAAGTTCACAGGATATGAATAACTAGATGGTGGCCCGATTCTAAAGCATCGGGTATTCTAGAATACCTTGTAAACAGGAGTGAACTGCATGACACTATGACTGACAGCCTTGTAAACAGCAGAGAAGTGCGTCACACTATGAGTGGCAGTTGAAATTGCGCGCCAATATACCAAGCCATGCTCCGTTTATTGGTCGCCGCCAGCCACGACGACCAATCAGCGCTCTTAGTGCGTGTTTTAAAACACACTTTGCTGATTGGTCACCGCCGCCCGCGGCGTGTGTTTTAAAACACGCACCAAGTGCGCTGATTGGTCGTCGTGGTTGGCGGCGACCAAAAAGCGGAGCACGGCTTGGCGAGGATTTGAATTCCGGCCGCCATATATGAATACCCATAATGTGGGCGTTCAAATATGGCGTTCGGGGTACTACCGCTGCAAGCTGATGCCGGTCATCTCCTGGCTGGCTCGCTGCAGACCTATGTGCAGCAGTAGATGAGCCGCAGCTACCGTCGGATCTCCTGACGATAGCCGCAGCCAGACGCGTGTTTCCTGGCGATAGCGACGCCGATGCATCGCCAAGTTTCAGCTTGGCGCGAGTTTTGAATGCGCGACTGTTTTGCATACGCTTCGCTCACTGGTTGCCGCGCAATTTTCTGGACAGACATGATTAGGCAATTATATTGTAGATACCTGCGGCGGTGTCTGTGTGCGGCAATGTGGGTGTTCAGTCACCTGGCGAGACTAATCAGTGGGGGCAGGATGGAACCAGCAGTGCCGGTGTGTGGCAGTGTCGGTGTTCAGTCGCCGGGCGAGACTATTCTGCAAGGGCAGAAAGGAGCGGGGCAGGATGGAGCTAGCGGTGTTGGTATTGTGTGAAGCGGTGTCGGTATTCAGTGGCCGGGCGCGACTAATCAGTGTGGGCAGAATGGAGCGGGGCAGGATGGAGGCGGGGGGTCAGGATGGAGTTGGGGGGGGGGTTTGGGGGTTGGTGGGGGGGGTCAGGATGGAGGCGGGGGATAGGATCCCCCTCGCCTCCCTCTGTTCTCACCTGTCTTCTCAGAATCGCACTGTCCAGCGGTCATGTGACAAGGCGGGCTATGTGACGTCACATCAGCCTGCCCTGTCACATGACCGCTGTACTACAGAGTGCGTCGTGCGACTCTGTAGCTGGCTGGAGAAGACTGGTGAGAACAGCGGGAGGCAGCAGGTACCTGTGCCGGGGGTTGGAGTGAGCCGGCGGACAGGTAAGTATCCTCACTGAGGCTCTTTTTATTTTTACTATGGAGGAGCAGGGGGCCGCAGGGAGCGCGGGCAGGAGAAGCGGGGGGGGGGGGGGGAGGGGCTGTGAGGAGAGTCACGTGGTGTGCAAATTTTGAATTTGTGCGTCGCGGCTCTTTTGCATACCATACTGGCCACTTCCGTCTGCGGCGCGCGACTTCGGCCTCAGACGGAAGTGGCCATTAGGCAATTATATAGTAGGTTTTTAAAGGTACTGTATCAAATGACTGAACCAGCCTTCATTATTGAGATGGACTGGTTGGGCAATACTTATGACTTCACTCCAGCATAAATTGCTTGCTTCTGAATGTTTCTTGATAAGAGGCTGCTATATCTAATACACTGTCTAGTGCTCACCATGGACTGAATGGCACTCCATCCCTGAACTGATTGTGTCTTGACTTTCAGGCTATAAACATTATCTGATAACACTTAGGTTATGGCAATTGATGGTCTGAGTTGCGATTGCGGATAGATCTCAGCAATACAAATTGCAGCAGAACTGAACGTGGTTTAATGCTGTATATAATTTGCATAATGACGCACTTTCCTCGACATTATTGTAGACAACATGATGAATTTCTCAGAAACCACTTAAATGTTCTTGCAAGGAGCAGACAATAACAAAGGCAGTCCATATCATCATTTTACTTTCATGAATTACCCATTTACAACAATGAGATAAAAAATATTACACTTTTCTTAACTCTCCATCCATAAGAGGGGTGTTGTCATGGATGCATTTTCTATATCCAATTTTCCTTTTAAAGGCAAGTGCCAGTTTATTTTCTTAGGACTTGGGTATTAATTTGTGAAATCACTTACTTCCCTTGGTGTTTGCAAATGTGTTTCTATTCAAAATTGCTGATATTTTTCCAAAAGTGCTTCAATTTATGAAGAAAGATTAAAAACTATTTATAAGCCATAGACGATCAACATCATAATTTGTTGAAAGTACCCTGATTCCAGACTCCAATCACCCTAAGCTCAATCAAGCAGGGCTTTTTGATTCATGTGTCTTTAACGACGTGTTTACTCCTGTTTCATTTTATGTACAGTTATACCTCCAATTTTCATTGATTGTTTTCGGATGGTTAATTGGCCGAAAACTGAGGCAATTATTTACAAATGAATCAATATAAATCCAATTAATTTGTTTTACACACTTCAAAATACATATGTCGTGGGGGCCCGGGGCAACAGTCTATACATCACTGTGGCGATCCCCAGAGGTTGTAGCCCTGACTGTGTAAAGGGAGTTATTTTCAGGGCATAAAGTAAGGTTTGTATACGTTTCGTGATGCCAACTGCGAGTGTTGTCCCCAGGGGATAGGAGGTGAGGCAGCTAGGTGGATTACTCCCCTCAGCAGGAGCAGGCCCCTGAGGGTTGTAGTAGATGGTGTAAAATATGTTGGAGGTTGTAGTAGGGAGTAGAAGGGTGGAATGATCGCAGGAAGGTAGCAAGGACACAGTCTGTTATTAAACTGGAATACCAAGTAAAAAGGTAATTAACAGATCTAGGGTACTGGTTCACCAGGCCAACGGTCTGGTCAGTCTAAAGGCCACGTTACACACACAGATAATTGTGCAGAGATTGTTCGCAGATCTCTGGTTGCAGTGAAATCATGGACACATTGTTACATTTGTACACGGCCACAAAATGTAACAATGTGTCCATGATTTCACTGCAACCAGAGATCTGCGAACAATCTCTGCACAATTATCTGTGTGTGTAACGTGGCCTTAAGAAGTACTAGGGACCACTATGATGGATGGGTATATGACCTTCCAGCTGACTTTCTCCTTTGGTTGATGTTCTAGGTACTCTACACTTCCCCATGTGCCTCTTCCTTTCTTGTGTCTAATAGCAGGTAGGTAGGCGACCTGGACTGGTGAGACCCCGGACCCACACCGGTTCTCTAGCTCTTTGACAGTCACTGTGCCTCTTTTAGTCCCATAGTGCGGCTACTAAGCTTGCAGCCCAGCAATCTCCAGTTTACTGCCAGGCATTATGTCTTGACAGCTTGAGGTCCTTAAAATACACACAATCATTCACCAATAATTAAAGATCTACTGGCATCACCTTTGTGTGAAGGTGCAGCAGATTTTCGCTAATGGTGGGTTTACACTCAAGGATATCATCGATATCGTTAGTGCATCCACGTGACACACATTGTTGGTGCATGAATTTTGAATCATCGGTGAGATGTCACACGGCACGATATGTCTGCTGACGCACAAACGATCCAACGATCTTGACATCATTCGAAGGAGGCAGTGAACGATGTTACTTATAGTTACCTGCGGTCACACAGCAAGCTTTTCAACAATGCGAACCTACAATGTGGGCGTTCTGTGTCATGTAGGGCAGGATATAGGCGTGCCAGGTATTATTTTCCACCCACCCTCCAACTGTTATTGGTGCCCACATCTCAGTGACCATTGGTCAGCCTTGCAAGGGAACTTGGCCACTACATTTCCGCGTTAACACTGTAAACATGACGCCATTCATGTGTCTCATTTTTGTGACGCCACAGTAGTTTACACAGGCGTCGCATAATACGAAATTATTTGGTAACGCCAGTGCAAGCTGCTGGTGCGTCATTAAAGTAGAACAAATGAACGCTCGTGTGTGCCCTTTTGCAAAATCATTCGCTGATTCTGTCTGTGTCCCAAGCAATGTTTTGAACATAGCTGTTTACAGTTAACACTTTGATATGTGTATGCAAATGTAGATGCATGTTCCTATGTGTTTTGGGTGTATATATATGTATGCTTATGCCAATGCATTGCAATTGGCTATGTATGTTTATACACATGTCAACACACTATCCTTATTTTTAGGGGTAGAGCTAGAGAGAACAAACGTATTATGGATGCTAATTTTTAAATTTCAAGTAATGACAATTGTTTTTCTGTAAACAAATATTTATTTTCTATTTTTTGACCAATTGTGAACACACTTTAATACTTAGAATCAAATGTGTGGAACATATTACCAATAATGTAAAGCTGAAAAAAAATTATACTAGCTTTACACAGTGTGGTCACATTCTTGTTAAGGGCTATTAGCAAATAACTTTCTGCAGCCTGACGACTTTATGTATGTGGTGTGGGTAAACCAAGAAGTGTCCAACATGTTCACCATGTAGATTCGTTGGCAGTGTTGTGAATGCATAAATCCTTTTTTACAATGAAAATGTCCAAATCGGGCAGGGGCGTCATCAGTAGGTTGTGTGTGCAGGACAGTATACAATAGAGTATGATCTGGGGAGGAAGCAAGTATATGTTAATTATATTGCAAATTGTGTTTTTGCGCCAGTAATGTTTACATTATTGCATGCACTTACATTTCTCTTGTTTCTTCTGTCCTTTGTTCCTTTATGAAGGGGGTGTGCTGATCACAACATGCTTCTTCTTTTGAAACCCTGTCACTGTCAACACAGACAAAATTAAGCGAGCCCACACCCCAACATCAATGCAAGTCTTTACATCTAAAAGGCCACATGTATGTTGGCACACTCATGTTGTCCACGCCCCACAAGTGGCAACATTCCTCATGGCCTTTAATTGATGCTGTTGGTAAATAGACACTTTTATGGGATCACGCTCATTGCTTTTTGTCTGGAGCCATTGTACGTAGTCTTGATGTAGTCTGGCTTGGTCACTTTTCAGCAGCTTGTGGTCTTGTGGCGCATCTTGACACAGCATCAGCTTCTAAAGGGTTGGCACTGGACTGTATGATCATAATTACTTGGCTCCATAAAGTACCTGTTAAAACAAACATAATGCACTTGTAAACAATGAAACACATGTCACCTACATACAAGTCCAGGGCCTGTGGCCTTATACACTTTCCACACATGTCAATACCTCACAATATATTAACTTCATGTAGTAATGGATATAATCCATGCTTTCAGGCCCTTTGCGCCATTAGACAAATCAGAATGGGCGGATGTTTAAAAAAACAGGGTGTATATGTCTTCTATGGTATTCAGCCTGTGGTACTCACTTGCTATGCTACGTACTGTTGATGTAGTCTGGCTTGTTGACTTGTCTGTAGCCTGTGGTTTTGTGGCCCATCCTCACAGAATATGAGCCTCGAATTGGTTGGCACTGTAGCATATGGCCATCAGTACTTGGCTCCATAAAGTACCTGTGAAAATCAACATGATGCACTTTATCAAATCCACAAACAAAGGAAGAAACATCGTAGTCCAAGGCCTCTGTTATTCTACACTTGCCAGAGATGTCACTAGGTCACAATATACACAATATATTCACCTCATGTCATACTGGATGTAATGTATGCTTTCATGCTCTGTCTAAATACACAAATCACACATGGCGAAGGTGATCAACAATCACAGTGCATTTATATCTTCTATGTCCTTTACACTTCACCCTGTGGTACTTACTTGATATAGTATGTAGTGTTAATGTAGTATGGGTTGGTCACTTGTCATCAGCTTCTGTTGGTGGGGCACATTATCACCGACCATCAGCATGGAAAGGGTTGCCACATTACTGTATGGCTATCAGTAGTTGGGTCCAAAAAGTACCTGTGAAAATTAAAATAGTGCACTTTAAAATATTTAAAGACACATCCTCTACATGTCATTTGAGGGCATGTTTCCTTCCAACTTTTACACACATTTTTTACAAATTAAAATATATATTGCACATTATCTTGTATTGATAATACAATATGTGCCGTTCGACTGTATGTCACTACACAAATTACACTGCACAGAGGTTGTAATACAGACAAAAATGAATGTCTGTAAAAATAATCTCTATGTTGACCCTGTGGTAGTCAAGTCCTGTTGCACAGTATTCTCTTTCCTTTGAAGGTTACCATAAGAAGCTACAGGAAGAAATGGCATTAACTGCTGACCCATAGTGTAACCAAGTATTTTTGGGGTCAAATGTGTCGTCGCCTTGCCTCTTATTTTTTTATTTTTTTCCTCTACATACAAGTCTACTATAAGGCTGTTAGCAATAACATTTATTTGTGCCTGCATTGTTGAAAGATGTAATATGTTTACTTTGAAGCAAGTGTGGGCCAGCGCTGGGATTGCAGGTCAGGAATATGTTGAGCCCGGTAACAGTTCAAACAGCACCCGGTTTTATTGCTGATAAATACAGCGATGGCACAAGCTGCCGGAATCCGGGTCGCAGCCGGGTACACAGGATACAGTACACACATAAAGTAACCCGGTTCCCTCAGGTTATGCGCTTTCCGATATAGGTCGCCCCGAGCTCCTAGACCGTGTTGTTATAGCACACGGCCCCTGGAACTCTTGACCTCTACTGTCTGTCTCTGCTGCTCCTTTAGCTTAGAAAACAGCTGTCCGATCCAGCTGGGTGAAGAGCGGGGGGTGATTGGGGGGGTTTGCTGTCGGATCCGGTGGGGACACTCACCGCGCACAGTCATGTTGTGTCTTTGCAGCAGCTGCGGCCGCACAACACCATTTGATTAAAGGGGCAGCCCAAAATTAGGGCAAAACCACCAGCCTGGGGCCAGTCTGCCCCTGCCAAATCAGCTCAAACCATTCTTTACTGGTTCACTGAGGGTTATAGTCGTGGATTTTGGAGGCTTTCACAGAGTCTGTTAGAGACATCCCTCCAGTTACTTTCCCTGTCGCTTCTCTCCCACACTAGAGTATGGTTACTGGTCCCCAGACCTATTGCTTTAAGTCCTTGTTGCCTTTTGGCATCTTGGACCTAGCTTTGGGACAGAGGTTAGGCTCCTTGATGGGTGTCGTGGCTCCCTTATGAGGGCCCACAACGTGCTGGTCTGCAGTTTGGGCTAAACCTAATCAAACCGCCTCGGCTCCAGAATACCAGTGTTGACCTGGACACTCCAGGTCCAACTAGACCTGGAGTGTCCCCCTTCTTTGTCTGCGTCACCACTCTCCTTAGTCATAGCTGCAGGGCCCCCTGCTTCCGTCCCTTCTCCTCTTCTGTCACCGTCTGACTGACTTGTGTGAAACTGTCACTCACGTCTCCCGCTCTTCTAAGCTCCTCCCCCCTGGGACCTACTGAATTACAGTCCCCTGTACTATGATGTCTTATGAGCGTGCTTGTGTGCAGACTCTGGGTTTCCTCCTCATCCACAACTACAGAGACACCACACCTTCTGTTTGGGGTGCAGTACCTCCCTGTGGCGTCCCGCCAGAGGAGCACCACACTAATGTCCCAGCCGCCGCTGCAACCGCATTCTCCCGGATCCTGGCCTAGCTCTCTGAGTACAGCTCAGTCAGCATGGTGGGGGCTGGGAGCAATGACATCATCACTGAGCACCCCGCTGTGCTGAGACAGAGAGGGCAGGAAAATACTGAGGAGAAGAGACCAAGTACAGTGGTGGGATACTATTGAGCACTATGTGATGTACATAATAATATAGAAGGACTTTGGGTGCATTATACTATATGATGGACTATGGGGGGTGTATTATACTATATGGAGGACTGTGGGGGTGTATTACACTATATGGAGGAATTTGGGGGTGAATTAAACTATATTATGGACTTTGGGGATACATTATACTATAGGTAGGAGTTTGGGGTGCATTATACTATATGTAGGGTTTGGGGTGCATTATACCATATGGAGGACTATTGGGTGCATTATACTATATGGAGGACTGTCAGGATGCATTATATTATATGGAGGACTATGGGAGTGTATTACACTATATGAAGTACTGTCGGGATGAATTGTACTATATGGAGGACTGTGGGGGTGCATTATTCTACCTGGAGTAATTTGGGGGTGCATTATAATATATGAAGCTAATTATACTATATGGAACCCATAATAATATTTGGAGGTCTCTGTGGGGGGCAATGTAATACTTGGAGGGCTATGGCTAGGTTCACATCGTTTTTGCTGTCTGTTATAACGGAAACATTAACGGTTTCAGTTGTAATAGACAGCTAAAGTGAGTCATTTTATAGCGCATACGTTTTTGATACTTCAAAAATGTATGCGCTGCATGACAGTGATAGAAAATATGATAGAGAGAGAGATAAATAGGATAGATAGAAATATAGATGGCAGAAAAGCATTAACCATGTCCTTACTCTGTCTCCCCGCTCTGTCTGCTGCTTCTTGCTGCTCCCGGGCTGATGGCCGATTCATGAGCATAAGAAAGCAGCAGACAAAGTGGGAAGACAGAGCAGGGACACTGGTAATGAATTTCTAGCCTCTATATCCCTAGCTCTTTCTATCCTATTCATCTATTGTAAGCGCAGCATAATGCAATGCTGCAAAGGCAAATAAAATAATGGGATGCATTAAAAGAGGCATAGATGCTCATGAGGAGAACATAATTTTACCTCTATACAAGTCACTAGTGCGACCACACTTAGAATACTGTGTACAATTCTGGTCTCCGGTGTATAAGAAAGACATAGCTGAACTAGAGCGGGTCCAGAGAAGAGCGACAAATGTCATTAGAGGACTAAGGGGTCTGCAATACCAAGACAGGTTATTAAACTTGGGGTTATTTAGCTTAGAAAAACGAAGGCTTAGGGGTGATCTTATAATAATGTATAAATATATGAGGGGACAGTACAGAGAACTTTCTAATGATCTCTTTACTCTTAGGCCTGAGACTGGGACAAGGGGGCATCCTCTACGTCTGGAGGAAAGAAGGTTTAATCATAATCACAGACGCGGATTCTTTACTGTAAGAGCAGTGAGACTATGGAACTCTCTGCCACATGCTGTTGTAATGAGTGAGTCACTACTAACATTTAAGAAGGGCCTGGATGCCTTTCTTGAAAACTATAATATTACCAGTTATATATACTAGATTCTTTGATAGGGCGTTGATCCAGGGAATTAGTCTGATTGCCATATCTGGAGTCAGGAAGGAATTTTTTCCCCCAATGTGGAGTTAAGTGTTGCCACATGGGATTTTTTTTGCCTTCCTCTGGATCAACATGTTAGGCTATGGGTTGAACTAGATGGACTTAAAGTCTTCCTTCAACCTTAAAAACTATGTTACTATGTTCCTATGTAAATTTGCACAAATCTGTAGCAGTGTTATGTTGCGTTTGTGTTGTAATGGACTAAAAATACACTGCTGACAGCATTTGCCAGTGCATTTCAACAAACGCATACTTGCAAACACATGCCTATTTTGTCATGCGTTAGTATGTGTTTGTTCAATGCAATTCCTTAACACACAGCACAAACACAATGTGAGCCTAGCTTATGAGTAAGCCTTTATACATTTTGGAGGGCTATTTGAGGGCTGTGTTGGGGGCCATTATACAGTGTGAAGAGGTTTTGGGGCCATTATACTGTATGTAGGTTCATTATACTACATGGAGGACTGAGCTGGGATCATACTTGGGGATCATACTGTGCTGGGGTAGTTGAAGAGGGTACAGTAGGGTCATCATACTGTGCGTGTAGAGGATACAGTGTTTAAGGGGCACTTTTGGCATCATACTTTATCGGGACAATAAAAGGCAAATCTAGAGGCTTCAATAGGAAGAAAATTACTTTGTAAAGGCCACTTCTCACACACAGATATCTGAGTCCAATATCTGAACAGATCTCTGGTTGCAGTGAAATCATGGATACATTGCTCCATGTTGTACACAGCCACAAAATGGAGCAATGTATCCATGATTTCACTGCAACCAGAGATCTGTTCAGATATTGGACTCCGATATCTGTGTGTGTGAAGTGGCCTTAAGGGCTGAAAAGTTTAGATATGTATCTATCTGTGTGACCCAGCAAAATATTCTTATTCTTGACAGGGGGAATCAATTAGAACTTCTAATATGGGACACCATGATTTCAATGTACGCTCCTGGTGCAGGATGCATTGTCCCTCTGCTGTAGGACTGATTGGCCATAATTTACACACCATATCCAGTGCTGCCCCTTGGTACATACAGGCATCCAGCCAGGTTTCTCCCGAGTGATTGTTGGTCAGTAGCGCTTGTCCAACCCTTCCTACTCCCACATCCCTTACTCAACCCAATTTGAAGGCCCCTGCTATTATCTGTGGATAGCCCTATGTGCAGTGCTTGTGATTGGCTAATCGTTTCAGGAGGAGGCGTGGTCTGTTGGGGAAGACACGCCATTTTACCAGCTTAGTGCAGTGGTTGCTTGTTAATTCTCAGACTGCAGGTCATTATATGTGGTGTGTGGACGATGCTGCATGGTGATATGTTTGACTATAATCCTTGTTCCCTATTGTTCTGGGTGGTTCTTGTATGTGCGTGTGATGGCACTGCCATCCTTGTATTTGTGGTTCATCTCTTTTTTTTATTAATTATAGGAAAATAAGATATAACAGTACATTCCATACAAATGGGTAAAAAAATCAAAACATCAAATGAGGGATACACTGTTAAGTCACAAAACAAATAGACAATCAATGCACAGACACGAGGTGACATACCCTCCTCAATTGTAGGGTAATTTTGTATCTTATTCAAAAACCTTTTTGTATTAGGGGGGCATAAGCCCCCTTTCTTAATTATGGGACCTCTGAACTAAAGGGAGTTGGTAATCTCTCGAAAAATATAATAGTATCTGACTCCATTTAGTCAAATTAAGCAGTGATAAACGGGCCACTATTGATGTAACGCTTATCTCTGTACTGACAACATAGCATCTGTAAAGGTTAGGTCCCGCAGCGTCAACAGGAAGGTCAGTCCCTCTTGAATAGATTTGTCTCTAACGGAGTTCCCATAGTGACAGGTATGAAGCTCCTATTAATATTGTTTGAACTTTCATAAAAGGATAAACCTTCAGGTAATCTCTAAAACTCAAAACTAATAAACAACCCTGAGTGGGTAAAAAGAGAATTAAAGAAGAGAAGAGAAAAGAGATATTAGGAGGGAAAAAAAATAAACTGGGTTAATTCAATCAGGTCTAGGTATGAAGGGAATAGGTCCAAAGAGGGGAGTGAAAAAGGGATATAGGGGACCTCGAGCCCGTGCCGACCACTTATCTAACTGTCTAATCAACCTCAGAGGGGGTCCTTCCCGGGGCAATCGAGTCTTGCTAAAGAATCCATTCAGTCCAGGTCACTGAGAATTTGTCACGAGAACCTGAAGCATCAACCGCCAATTCCTCCATTCTAAATAGGTCCGTCATCTTCTTGAACCAGTCAAGTAGGGAAGGCACCTGAGGGGTTTTCCTGAATCTCGGAATTAGTGAACGGGTGGCTGAGACGCAGAAACTAAGTATATCCTTCTTGTTAAGCCCAATGGGACCCGGAAAGATGGATAATAGAGCTATTTCAGGGCAACACTTAACCTGTTTACCCGTTATTTGTGTATAAGTACCGAACACCTCAGACCAGAACCGCTGGATCTCATCACAACTCCACCAAATGTGAAGCATCGTCCCTGGTGCTTTCCCACAACGCCAACATCTGTCTGAAATTTCAGGGAACACACGGTGTAAATCTACAGGGCATCGGTACCACCTGGTGAGCACTTTGTAACTCTTCTCCATCCTTGTATTTGGATATAATTTCTACAGGATAGATATAGATCTGTATGAACCAGATTTATTTTTGCTGATAAGTAAATTTACTAGCGGGGAAGGAGGATGGGGGGGTATTTTGAAGTTTGCCCCAGGCAGCACAGAGGCTAGGTTCACCCCTGATGGGGCCGGCTGCAGGGAGCGATGGAGAGAGGTGGGTATGACATCGCCGGGATAGTCGCAGCATTCCATGCAATGAAAGCGTGGAAAGCACTGACTATTCACACAGGGACCCGCTCACTGCACGCCTGTCTTATGCGCGGTTTGCCTGTTCCAGCCCCGGACACTGCTACAGAGTGACCCCTGACCCCCCACCCACCCTCTTCTCCCCTACTGTACAGCTACTAGTTTCAAATTATAAGATGCACCCCCACTTTCCAAAATTTGGGGGAACAAAAGTGCATCTCATAATGCGAAAAATACGGTACACCTTTTTCATTTTTCACTGTCAAAGTGTACCTATTTCTATACATCTGCTTACCTTCTTCACGACCTTTGATGTAGTTACATGAATGGCTGTGTCCCAGCCTTAAATGTGGGCTTTCAGCGTGTGAGCCTGCTTCTTTCCCTGATCTGATCAGCTGTCATGTCCTATGACAGTCGCAGTTGGATCGGAGTTCGCTTGTGGCTGTTAACAAGTAAAATCCCACTGTCAATCTCACCAGCGGGGAGCGCATCATTCCCCAATACCATCGGCGTGACTGTGGGGTGCCGATGGATTGTCATAATAGCCGACAGTCAGCTTGAGCTCCTGTCCCGGTCTGTCATTGCAATGCTCATATGAACGCTGGCTGCAGGTGTTCATAGAAAGACATAATTTTTGCTGTACAGGGCAGTGCTGGTGCTCTTCTCTGTACAGCACAAGTGATTGGATGATTGCACCTTCAAATAAATACAATAAAAATGAAAAAAGTTTATAAAAATATGAAAAAAATATAGAATACACAAGTTAAACATCCTCCTTTTGCCTCATTTAAAATAAAATAATTAAATAATACATATATTTGGTATTGCCACATTCAGAAATGTAAAATTATTCCAATCAGTAAAAGGTGTATGAAAAAAAATTAAATACACCACAATTGTGTTTTTTTGGCTGTTGCAGCATAGCATTAACATGCAATAAGAGGCGATCAAAAGTATCAGCACCAAAATGGTATCGGTAAAAGCGTCAGCTCCGTGCATAAAAAAATACCATCCCTGCCATTGTATTCATATCTATTGGCACTGCTTCTGTTGGTTTGTTACCTGCTAGATCTCTCTAGTGTTTTATGGAGTGCGCTTAGGTCAATCTTCAATGCAATCTATGAAAGCCTCGTTCTTGTCTTGTCCTGGCTCCTAATAGTCTTGCATTAAGAGCTGGTGACCGTTATCCCTGAGCAGTCAGAAGTTGCATTGACAAGATGGCTGCGCAGGACTGGAGCAACACCGATAAAAGGTGAAAACATCAGAGGGGGAGTACGGTATAAGACAGGGGGAGGGACCATAGTTTAAATGCACCACTCCATCGCCGAAGAAAACACACAACACTAAATTGGACAATTATAATATGCTTATCTCTGAAGCACTGCAGTGTTTGGCTGCATTATTTCAGCCAGGTATGTTTGACTCCGTGTTTGATACATGCTGCTTGCGGATGTATCAGACACTGTTAGGTTCACTTTAAATATCACTATTCTTATTATAGTATCTCTAAAATAATGAATTGGTACATTTACCTGTCAGCATCCTAGAATGCAAAAAATATGGCCCAACTCATATGATCATATGGATTCTAGTTCAAATGACAAAACATGAGTTTAAGGCGGCCGTCACACGGTTCAATTTCTTGAACGATATCGTTTAAGCGATCTGCTTTTTGATCGCTTAAGCGATATCGTTTGTGCATCGCTGCGTGCGATCAAGCGATCTTACAATGTAAAATCACTTGATCGTGACATCGCAGATGTGAGAGCCGGAGCTCATATCAAGCGATAAACGCTTGTCCAATCTGCTTCATCGTGGTGTGTGACACCACGATGAACGATCTCCCAGCGGCATAGCCTATGCTGGGAGATGGTATCTATGGTAAACGTCGGGTTACTAAGCGCTGCGCGGCGCCTAGTAACCCGATGTGTACCATAGTTACCAGCGATGCCGCTGCTCACATCGCTGGTGAGTCTGTCTGTGTGACAGCTCACCAGCGATGTGAGCGATATCGTTAGCGATCGCGCGTGCACGTGATCGCTAACGATATCGCTCACAATATTGTAGCGTGTGACGGCCGCCTACGGGCAATCTGACAGCATAAAATGACTGGTCAAACCATGCCCTAGCACTTTGCAGGGGACCCAGCCCTTAATCAAAATGGTACCTTTAGTGTCCAAATCCATTACGGGGCTTACCAAAACTTGTTTTTTGGTAAAGACAAATGAGGTCTCCTGTGCACCTTCCCACCTACTTGTTACCCAGCGCCTATAAAGTCAAAGCTGTCAATCAAGCAAGAGGAGAGAGGTGAATCTTGGTTAAATTGGCATCTTGGAAATTTCATAGTTCGGTTTTTAATTTGTTTTGTGGGATATTACATGCTTCATAGAATTCACGGGACATATAATGGCTTTTAATTACAGTAACAACATAAAAGACTTGCGCTTAATGGGTGAGCACAACAAATAGAAATGGTGGAACTTAATAGAAATGTGTAAACTGCGGTATACAAAATACATTTAAAAATTAATAGCAAAGCAAACGGAAGACATCTGAACATCTGCCCATGCTGTAAAGGCAAATTAAATATCATCGGAGCTCCATCTGCTGTGGATATAATGAAAATACAGCTGCGTTACTGTCTCGTTCAATATTAACCGACCTATTATACCAAATGCAATTTTTCTTACTACAGCATCATAACATTTTTACTATTGCAGAACACAATGTTTCCAGGAATGCCAACGCTTAATTTGGGGTTATAACTTGTCTTAAAGCTAAATAAGGCTAGCTACTATCACTGCACAGTCTCAGGAATACAAACATATGACTTTGTACAACCTTCAAGTAGTAAATGCCAAAATATGGTGTCCATAGAAGTGTATGCCTTCAATTTCATGTTTAATTCTGAGAAATGTGTTTTTTTAAAGATCTCCAAAATATCAGACTGCATAAAGTCCACTTCTCTGTATGCATGGGAACCAATGCCGCAGTTCTCTCATCTACTTGGGCTAAGCTCACATACAGTTGCATCTCAATGAATTAGAATATCATCAAAAAGTAAATTTTTTTTTTCAGTAATTCACTACAAAAAGTGGAATGCATATACTAAATACTGTGTTTCCTTGAAAATAAGACATTCCCTGACCATAAGACCTAGTGGGGGTTTTGTCTAGCTGCTTAATATAAGCCCTCCCCTGAAAATTAGACCTATTAAAAAATGATTAGGCTACGTTCACACGCTGTGTATTTGCTGCCTCTTTATGCACATGTATTGCCGACCAGCAAACCGATCAGATGATGTCGGGTTCAAGGATCTGAATCTGATGATACATCAGTTGATTGTTTAAAAGCCATTTAAAATGATCACCTGATGCATCAGTACAACAGTAGAAAAAAACAAAAACGCTTGCCTCTGCAGACATGTCCGTTCACCTGCAGGACCTGCCGGTAATCAGCTGACAGCTGATCGTTTAAATCAGCCGGCTTTTTATCGCTGGACTTAAACGATCAGCTGATGCTGTAAGGTAACAGCATCAGCTGATTACCGACAGGTCCTGCAGCTGAACGGACGTGTCTGCAGAGAGGTGAGTGTGGTATTTTATTTTTTAACTGTTCAATTGGATTTCACTTTAGCAGCATATGTACAGGCAGCCAGAAGGTGCCACATATACTCTGCTAAATCGAAAGTACATCTCACACGTGGGGTAGGAACACAGGGTTCTTCCTCCCTCCCCATGTGACATCACATCCTGCTATTCCTCCAGTGCCTGCGCTTATAGGCCCTGGAATACAGCAGCATGTGAACAATGATGCGGAATTCTAGCGCTTATGATGAGACCTATGGAGGAAAGCGTGCTCTATTAAGCACAAAAAAATTGACAAGTTCATTCTTTTTAAGCGTGCGTGGAATTCTGGGGGAGTCGTCCAAGACAACCATCTAATTAATTTGCCAGACAGTTATAGATCTAGCGATATGTGATTTTGTAGTTGCCGCTGAGGCTTCCCAGGCCTTATTTGTCAAAGACTGACTGCCTATTGAACTCATACTGCTTCTGTTCACCACCTAAAGTAGGACTGAGATCAGTCATTAGAAAACCCAATCCCTAGGATATTTTGGAGGGGCATCAGATAGGGATGAATCCTCCCTGTATAGCACGGCCTGATCCCGTACAGTCGAGCACAGCAAGACATGGTAGAGCACAGCACAGTACAACAAGGCCTAGCATGGCACAGCACGGCACGGTCCAGTTCAGCAAGGCACCGCACAATACTACTTAGTACCGCAAGGTACAACATAGTACAGCATCACACCGCATGACACAGTACAGTAAGGGACAGCCCGGCATAGCTCAACACAGCATATCACAGCCTAGTACAGAATTGTACAGTACAGCACATCCTAGTACAGCATGGTACCACAAGGCATAGTACAGCATGATACAGAAAAATATGGCACAGTATAGCAGAGCATGTCCCAGCATGGCAAATTACAGCCTGGCACAGAATAGGCCAGCATGTCCCAGCCTGGTTCAATACAGCACGGCATGGCTCAGTATGACACAGCAAAGCACAGCATGGCACAGTATGGGATAGCATGGTACGGCATGGCTAAGCATGGCACGGCCTGACCCCGTATGCCATAGCATGGCCCAGCAGAGCCCAGTATGGCACAGCTCGGCACAGCATAGTATGGTATGGTACTGCATAGTACAATACGGCATAGCACAGTATGGTACAGCATGGTACAGTATGGCACAGCATGGTACGGCACGATATAGTACAGTATGGTACAGCATGGCACAGTACAGCATGGTATGGCACAGCCTGGTACGGCACCACACAGCACAGAATGGTACAGCATGGCACAATACGGCATGACACAGCAAGGGACAGCATGGTATGACACGACACAGCCAGTATGGTACAGCATGGCATTGCATGGTACAGTACGGTATGGCACAACATGGCACGGTAAGGCATAGCATGCATCACAGTTCAGCATGGCATGGCACAGCACGGCACCACCTGGTACAGGATGGAACATGACACATCCCAACCCAGACCTGTACAGTGTGGCACCACCAGCTCTTACCCCCAGGTAGGTCAGGTCCCCCGCCATGTCCTCCTGTTCCTCTGGCACCCACTGACGGCCCGCGCTTGAATTTCCCGCCTGAAACCGCAGACCAGAAGTGCGTCATCCTGAACTTCCGGTTTGGCGCTGAGCAGTTCCCGCAGCCGTGAGAAGCCGGGGGCCACTGGAACAGGACGCCTAGAGCTTCCGACTACGGAGGAAGAGGCAGCCGGAGGCTCTTGCCCCCGCAAGGCTGAGGGACCCCTAGCAGGGAGTGTCGGTCCCGGGACCCGCATGACGGCGGGAATGAGCGAGCGCCAGCCCCCCCGATCCCACCAGGTCCACCTGTAAGTAGATTCAGCGCTCATAGCGCTCCTTCAGCCAGTGCTACCCGCACCAGCACTCTTCTGTACTCCCTGTCCTGTGTAGGGACAGAAAAAACACTGTGGAGGTGGGGTTAGGGGAGGGCTTTTAACCTTTTGTGCTTCCTGTCCCTACAGAAGGATATGGGATTAATCCTCCTATGGTGCTGTCATGGGGACGTACTGGAAAAAGGAACTAAAATAATGTGATTGCATAAATATGCACACCCCTAAAATAATACCTAGTTAAAGTACACTATAAAGTTAAAGTAACATTCAGTCTTTTAGGTAGGAGTCTTATCTGCATGGCTCATCTAGCATTGGCAACCTCTGCCCAGTCTTGCAAGCAATAGTGCTTCGAATGTCAGATTGCAATGGCATCAGCTCATCCACAGACTTTCAGTTGGATTCAGGTCTGGGCTCTGGTTGGGCCATTCCAAAACTATTCTGATTATGGAAAAACCATTCTTTTGCTGATTTGGCAGTAGGGTCATTGTTGTGTTTAAAGGTGAAATTCCTTTTTATCTTCTAAGCAGAGCCCTGAAGGTGTTAAGGCAAAGCTGAATAATATTTGGAAATGTTCTAAATTCCTTTCTCATCAACAAAAGCCACAGCTGCCGAAAAACAGTCCTGAGGCATACTACCTCTACCATGCTTCACTGTGGGTATATGTGACGACCGTCCGCTGTAAGGCTGAGCTGCTGGTAAGGCAGCACCCCGAGAAACCCCGAGACCCTTAACCCCTATACAGGGATCTGGAATTATAGCGGAGCCCAGGGGGTAGCTGCCTATGGGAGCAGCAGAGCAGGGAGGTCGTCTAGGAAGGGAAAAAATCAGGAAGCGAAGAACGTAGTCAGGAGTCCGAGTCAAAACCGAGAGGGCAGCGAAGGTACAAAATCGTCAGGCAGTAGCAGAGTCAAAAATCCCGGCAAAGGTCAAGGGCAAAACCAAGAGGGCAGCTAAGGTACAAAATCAATAGGCAGAGGCAGAGTCAGAAATCCAGGCAAGGTCAGACACAAAACTAAACACACACTATCACTGGGGAACCAAAACTATATCTGGCGGCCTGCAAGACAGGCTCCAATGTATTTGAAGGGCGCGGTTACCTCCCATAGGCTGGAGCTCACAGCCTGATGACCTCATCCGAACCGCCCCTAGAGCCAGGCCAGATGGAGATGCACGACTGGCTCCACCCAGCCCACCTCTGACAGAAGAACGCAGGCTGCGCCTAACGGACACCTCTGCAGGGCCCGCTCTTCTGCGACCAACACCACCCAGAGGGGAAACACAGCGGCGCTCAGCGACAGAGGCAGACGTCGCTGGAGCAGGTCCATATGAGGACAAGGCCTTCCTATCACCAGCACCACCAGACGAAGGAATCCGGCTCCTCCCAGCGGCCGAGGCAGGAACACCGGCCACCGAGTCCGATGGCGATGTGACAGTATGGTGTTCTTTTGGTGATGTGCAGTGTTAAAGGGATCCTGTCACCTCCAGAATGCCTCCTAAGCTACCAAAACATGTCCCTGCAGCATCCTATCACTAATCTCACACTCCTTTTGTTTCCTAAAAGCATCCTGTGAAAGTGCATAAAAACGTTTTAATACTTACTCATTAGTGATTATAATTAGCAGGGGCTATATTCTTTAGCACTTAGGGCGTGTTGTTTTGCAGGCTCCAGGATCCACCTTCTCTCTGTCTGTGTTGCTCTGCTCGTGCAGGCTTTGCCCTCCCCCCTCTGTCACTCACAGAATGCAAATCATTAGTCCTGCCTTCAGCTCCACATCACAGCAGAAGCTGCACAGAGAGGCTGTATCATTCAGGCTGCAAAACAACACGCCCTAAGGGCTAAAGAAGTGCTCTCAGTGGGAAAACACAGCAAAAGTATGCTGCGCCCAGAATCCTGATTGTGGGCAATGACAGCTTGTTCTCCCGCAGAGAACACTAACTTCTCTGCAAGAGGAAAATGCTGCGTCTGGAATATTACGTCTCAAGATTTTGGGATTGTGAACACTTGCCTTAACTTGTTAGCAAAGAAAAAGAAAACACTTATAAATTTTCTTTTCCTTTTACCAACATCATTGTGGTCAGAAAGACTGTGTTCCGCCCATAGGGCTTGTCTTTTTTGGATCAGAATCTCTCATTTACGTCTAAAGAAAAACAAGCAGCTTTGCAGGGCTTAATAAAGACAAAGGACAATACATCACAATGCTTCTTATCAGGAGTACCAGCATGAAATGACCAAAAAGGTGTTCACTTATATTATACAGGGTAGGCCATTTATAGGGATACACCTAAATATAATGGGAATGCTTGATATCAACTTAGTTTGTGACACATTAGTATATGGGAGGGGGAAAGCTTTTCCAGATGGGTGGTGGCCATGGCGGTCATTTTGAAGTTGGCTATTTTGGATCCAACTTTATTTTTTTCAAAGGGAAGTGGATCATGTGATATATCAAACATATTGAGAATTTCATAACAAAAACAATAGTGTACTTAGTTTTAACATAACTTTTTATTCTTTCATGACTTATTTACAAGTTTCTCTTTGTTTACAGCCATTGACATGCTGCAGAGGTTAACATTTGAGAAGCACATAGAAATTATGTTGATGTCTGGTGAACGCAGTACCTGGGTCATTGCAGCAGATTTCAATGCAAGACACCCTACGAGACCACCCATCTCCCATGCTACAGTTAGCAAACTGTTTGCCAAATTTCATGAGACAGGTTCAGTGTTATATTTGCCAAAATGTGGAAGCAAGAAAAACTGTCACTAACGAAGAAACATCAGTGGCTGTCCTAGCTTCATTCAGCAAGATCCCACAGCATAGCACTCGCAGCATGTCACTGAAGAGTTCAAAACAGAATGGGCGCAACAGCTCAAGTCAAAACATCATTATTGTAGGGGTGCCACATGTCAACAGAGCAAAATGAACACTGAAGAGAAAGAATTGACAATGGATGCAGCACTCCACAGAGTCAAAATAATACAAAACAATCAATTTTATTAAGGCTGCATGACCACACAGATTAAAAAACATTTAAAAACACAAATGAAAATACAAAAACCACATGTTGCCCAAATGGGTAGGGGCCTCTGCGGATGTCAATATAGAACAATACCAATCCATTACATGCAAATAACAAAATAAACAAATGTAAAAAAAATGTGTACAATCACTAAGCAGTGTCCAAGTTGTGAAAACACTGAATGTGAGCATAAAAAGCCAGTCTGGATACACACACTCAAAAAAGCAGATAATGCTATAATGAAGACATGGCTTTGAACATAAAATGAACTATACAATCATGCCAATGTGTAAACGATGCATGTAAAGGAACTGTAGGGTACCACCCTAGGCGAGTCAGGCTGCTACCAAATAAGCCCTTGTATCAATTTCACCCCATAATTCTAAAAATTCCAGAGGAAATTGCCGTGTCAGAAGGGGATAGTGATGGAGTCAAGCGGAGCAGCAGTCTAGGTGTCAAGGGTAAAGTAGCCAAATGGGAAGTGACGCTGGGGCCCCAGTCCCACGCATATTGCCGCTGTATAGCGGCTTCGTCAGGGAGGTGTGGTTGTTTTAGCGGTGCATGGACCTTAAATATATGAATAATTAAACATTCGTACCTGCTGGTGAGACAGTTGCCAAGCAATGCTGGGCAAACAGGAAGTGACGTCCTGGAAATGGGGATGTCGCGTGTACGGCCGCGTCAGTAATGTACCGCCCCTCCATTATGTCATTAAGCTAGATGCCGAAAAATCTATGCGCATGTGCGGAAATGTCATAATACGAAATGAGTAGTACCCCGCATATATTGCAGGGGAAAAGGCACAGGGATTGAACGGCCATGGTATAGTGTGCACCAAATCCCAATAAAGTATCTGTTATAGAAGTCATATGAGAGTCTGAGCATGAGTAGAGAGATGGCCATATGTATGGGGAAGATGCCCAACCATGGGAGGTAGTCAAGCTGGGGCAGAAATGTTACAACCCTCCACTCCCTGCCACCTACAGCAAGAGTAAAACATAGACCATATCCATATGTCAACGTGTGGAGGTTCATCTGTCACAAACAGCAGGAAAGAACGGCGTAATTAAATAGAACCATGATCACTTCATTATGAAAGTAGACCACTGGTATTAGTCCAGGAGAGACCTGCCTATCTCAGGGTGCACCCCTAATTACCCAAATATCTACCTATGTAAGACAGTATGCTCACCTATGGACAAAAAACATATACAGTTAGGGCCAGAAATATTTGGACAGTGACACAAGGTTTTAGCTGTTTACAAAAACATGTTCAGAAATACAATTATACATATAATATGGGCTGAAAGTGCACACTCCCAGCTGCAATATGAGAGTTTCCACATCCAAATCGGAGGAAGGGTTTAGGAATCATAGCTCTGTAATGCATAGCCTCCTCTTTTTCAAGGGACCAAAAGTAATTGGACAATGGAGTCTAAGGGCTGCAATTAACTCTGAAGGCGTCTCTCTCGTTAACCTGTAATCAATGAAGTAGTTAAAAGGTCAGGGGTGGATTCCAGGTGTGTGGTTTTGCATTTGGAAGCTGTTGCTGTGACCAGACAACATGCGGTCAAAGGAACTCTCAATTGAGGTGAAGCAGAACATCCTGAGGCTGAAAAAAAGAAAAAATCCATCAGAGAGATAGCAGACATGCTTGGAGTAGCAAAATCAACAGTTGGGTACATTCTGAGAAAAAGGAATTGACTGGTGAGCTTGGGAACTCTAAAAGGCCTGGGCGTCCACGGATGACAACAGTGGTGGATGATCGCCGCATACTTTATTTGGTGAAGAAGAACCCGTTCACAACATCAACTGAAGTCCAGAACACTCTCAGTGAAGTAGGTGTATATGTCTCTAAGTCAACAGTAAAGAGAAGACTCCATGACAGTAAATACAAAGGGTTCACATCTAGATGCAAACCATTCATCAATTCCAAAAATAGACAGGCCAGAGTTAAATTTGCTGAAAAACACCTCAAGAAGCCAGCTCAGTTCTGGAAAAGTATTCTATGGACAGATGAGACAAAGATCAACCTGTACCAGAATGATGGGAAGAAAAAAGTTTGGAGAAGAAAGGGAACGGCACATGATCCAAGGCACACCACATCCTCTGTAAAACATGGTGGAGACAACGTGATGGCATGGGCATGCATGGCTTTCAATGGCACTGGGTCACTTGTTTTAATTGATGACATAACAGCAGACAAGAGTAGCCGGATGAATTCTGAAGTGTACCGGGATATACTTTTAGCCCAGATTCAGCCAAATGCTGCAAAGTTGATTGGACGGCGCTTCATAGTACAGATGGACAATGACCCCAAGCATACAGCCAAAGCTACCCAGGAGTTCATGAGTGCAAAAAAGTGGAACATTCTGCAATGGCCAAGTCAATCACCAGATCTTAACCCAATTGAGCATGCATTTCACTTGCTGAAATCCAGACTTAAGACGGAAAGACCTACAAACAAGCAAGACCTGAAGGCTGCGGCTGTAAAGGCCTGGCAAAGCATTAAGAAGGAGGAAACCCAGCGTTTGGTGATGTCCATGGGTTCCAGACTTAAGGCAGTGATTGCCTCCAAAGGATTCGCAACAAAATATTGAAAATAAAAATATTTTGTTTGGGTTATGTTTATTTGTCCAATTACTTTTGACCTCCTAAAATGTGGAGTGTTTGTAAAGAAATGTGTACAATTCCTACATTTTCTATCAGATATTTTTGTTCAACCCTTCAAATTAAACGTTACAATCTGCACTTGAATTCTGTTGTAGAGGTTTCATTTCAAATCCAATGTGGTGGCATGCAGAGCCCAACTCGCGAAAATTGTGTCACTGTCCAAATATTTCTGGCCCTAACTGTATTTCTGCCACGAACCAACTGTATGCCAGAAACCCTCTTGCCCAGCCTATCAAGATGTAGAAATATATATCCCCAAGGATGGATGTGTATAGCTACCCAAAAAGACAGCTCAAACAAAACAGATTTTGTGAGTAGAACTTTATCTAATGGAAACGGCGCAACACGAGAAGTGGTTGCCTGCCGACCGTGCATGTGATAATAGGCAACAGATAGGAATCTAGACAAAAACTAATGAACCATGCACAAAGTGAACAAGTCTGTAGGACCGTGTTCACACCACCAAAAGACTGAAACACAAAAAAGTCAAACAAATGTGTAAAAATACTTTGTTGTAAAGAAACACAGTAAAAAGCAAGTGAAGTAAAATACAGAGTATTTAGTTGATAAACTAAGCTGCTCTACCAACTTCAAGGTAACCCGTATCAGAGCAGTCCCTATTTGATGTATTTAAAACTTGACCATGTGTATTGGTACCTAAAATGAGCAGGATCCAGACAGGTCCAATGTCTGACTTGGGACTGACTACAGAGGACAGCTTTTTATGTGCAGGGCTCAAAGGGGAGGGGTGGGAGACTCCCCAATGTTGCAGAAACAAGGAATAATTTAGACAAAAACTAATGAACCATGCACAAAGTGAACACGTCTGTAGGACAGTGTTCACACCACCAAAAGACTGAATCACAAAAAACAAAACAGTCAAACATCACTTTGTGCATGGTTCATTAGTTTTTGTCTAAATTATTCCTTGTTTCTGCAAGATTGGGGAGTCTCCAACCCCTCCCCTTTGAGCCCTACACATAAAAAGCTGTCCTCTGCAGTCAGTCCAAGTCAGACATTGGAAATGTCTGGATCCTGCTCATAGGTACCAATACACATGGTCAGGTTTTAAATACATCAGATAGGGACTGCTCTGATACGGGTTACCTTGAAATTGGTAGAGCAGCTTAGTATACATTTTTTGCAAAAAAAACGTATCAACTAAACACCCTGTATTTTTTTACTTTTTCAGCAGCACTTACTTTTTACTGTTTTTTTTACAACAGAGTATTTTTACACGTTTGACTGTTTTTCGTGATTCAGACCGGAATCTAGGGTGACATATCGTAGTTATATTTGTGATCTCAAATGGGAACACTCCAGGGCGAATGGAAAATGTAAGCATGAAGATATCACATTAAATGGAGACATAGTGACCCCCCTTCAGGAGGAAAAGCTGTGTGTCTCCATTGGTGTTGGGACATGGGAAAAAGGAGATAATACAAAAATGCAAGCATATTGGTACCCGTAAAAAGGTAATGGTGTGATGAGACATGGCTCAAGAAACAAAATGTCTCTCAGAAAAAGTCAATTGTAAACCGTGTATTCCAATGACATCCAACGATACGATTCCACCACGGTTATCCTCAGGAAGGGGTGGAGAAAGACTTCAAGTGGTGTTTATCAATCCAGTGGAATCCCATGAAGGAAATGGCTGTGAAGGAAAAACGAGAATGGGACAAAAATCAATGTAAAATATATGCCCCTGATACTCCCAAAACCCATGAATTGTTCCCCAGGAAGCCATTGAAGTGTAATTCCTCATTGATTCTTCCTGGGGAGACCGAAACAAGGAGAAAAATCCACAATTCCAACTGCAGTAGCTGTTTTCTCCTATTGCCCCCCTTATATTGGATTGTAGTTTATACAGACCAATGACTCTGCTTCCGGAAGGGCGACCCTGATGACAGGACAGAAAATGGGAAGTGACCGAAGTAAGTGTCAGGCCTTTGGCTAAGTCACTGCTGGCCAATTGAATGGTTGACACGTGTTTTTGGATACGCTTCCTCAATTCCTGTCCCGTGATGCCCAGATACACTTTATTACAGGGGCAGACAAATGCGTAGACAACATAATGTCTTGCAATTGATGTAATGTCTCGGTGCCTTTTATTGTTGCCAGGATTGATGAAATGGTCTCTAGTGGAGGTCATGAGGGGACAGATATTGCATGAGCCGTAGGGGAAAGAACCACTCAGGCTAATGCCTCGGCCAAGCTTGTTTGTTGGCCTTTTAAAATGGCTCTGAACTAGCTGGTCCGCCAAGTTTGGAGCTCTTCTTGCAGTGATTGGCCGACGATCACTTATCAGGGGTCCGATTTTAGGGTCCAAACACAAGATATCCCAATGGGTTTTTAAAATGGTACCCACCTTTGTCCATTTATTATGGTAGTCCGTAATAATCCTCGGAGTGCCATCCGGTGGTCTCAAATGTTGTTGGAGGGAATCCTGTGAGCAAACCTCGGCCCTCTTAAATGCTGAGGATAATACCCTTCTAGGTTACTGTCGAGCAGAGAACCTGTTAGTGAGGGCACACGATTGGAGGCGAAAATCCTCCTCAGTTGTACAATTATGCCTTACCCTCAAAAACTTCCCTACATGAATGCCCCTTTTTAGATGGGTTGGATGGAACCTGGAGTAATGCAGCAGGATGTTCGTTGCCATTGATTTCCTGTATAGATCTGTGACCAGATGCTCCTCCCGTACAGAGATCTTCAGGTCCAGAAAGGTGGTCTCTGAGTGGGACAAGTTAGATGTGAGAAAGATGTTGAGAGTATTGGAGTTCAATTCCTCCACAAATGCCCTACATGAGGCCTCGTCCCCACTTGACAGGAAAAACATGTCATCGATATAATGGAACCAGGCTCGGACTTGGCTCTAAAAAAATGTCATCTTATACACTACTCGCTCTTCCCACCAATCTAAAAATAAGTTAGCAAAAACAGGCGCACAATGTGCCCCCACAGCCATTCCAGAAATCTGTCGATAAAAGCAACGATCAAAGATGAAGTAGCTATGGGGCAATAAGGAGTCAAGAAGGTCGATAAGGAATGAGTCATGGAGCCTATCTGTACCAATCTGGCCGTTCAGAAAGTACGTGATTGCCTCCACTCATGATGATGTTTGATGTTTGTGTAAAGCGGTTCAACATCACGTCACAATCAATGTACCTGTAGGAATTTGGAGGGCTTGCGTCTTCATGATGAAATCCGTGGAGTCCCTGATGAACAGACCAAGTTCTGGACCAATGGTTGCAGCCAGGTAGTGATCAATGTAGGAGCCAGCCTTTTTGCAAATGCTTCCAACACATGAGATGATGGGTCTCCCCGGTGGCTTTTGTAAATTCTTGTGGACCTTTGGGAGAAAATACAGAGTGGGTACCACTGGATCAGGAGTCCTCAGGGGATGATGGTGACAGTAATGATGATGATTTCAATTATTTGACCCGGGAGATTGAGAGTAGTCATAAATTGGACACCAGGGTATGGTGGAATATTAATATTTGGAAGAATATCTGAAACTGTCAATTGTACAAGAGGTTTGAGAGTACAAATATTCCCTGCTTGGGAAGATGACATTTTTTCAGAGCCACATTCGAGCCTGGGTCTGTTATATCAATGACGTATTTTTCCTATAGAGTGGGGATGAGGCCTCATGTCGGGCATTCATGGAGGAGTTGAACTAAATTACTCTCAAAATCTTTCTCACATCTAACTTGTCCCCCTCAGAGGCCACATTTCTGGACCTGAAGATCTCTGTACGGGAGGAGCATTAGCTCACAGATCTATATAGGAAACAAACGGCAACAAACAGCCTGCTGCATTACTCCAGCTTCCATTCAACCAAAAAGGGGCATTCCTGTAAGGCAGTTTTTGATGGTAAGGCGTAATTGTACAACTGAGGAGGTTTTTCACCTCCAATCGTGTGCCCTCACTAACAGGTTCTCTGCTCAACAGTATCCTAGAAGGGTATTATCCTCAGCATTTAAGAGGGCCGAGGCTTGCTCACAGGATTCCCTCCTCCAACGTTTGAGACCACCGTATAGCACTCCAAGGATTATTACGGACTACCATAATCAATGGACAAAGGTTGGTACCATTTTAGAAAACCCATTGGGATATCTTGTGTTTGGATCCTAAAATCGGACCCCTCATAAGTGATCAGCTGATGATCACTGCAAGAAGAGCGCCAAACTTGGCGGACCAGCTAGTTTGGAGCAATTTTAAGAGGCCAACAAACAAGCTTGGCCAAGGCATTAGACCAGGGGTGGGGAACTCCAGTCCTCGAGGGCCGCAAACAGTACAGGTTTTCAGGATTTCCTTAGTATTGCACAGGTGATAACATAATCACTTGCACTGGTGATGATTCCAATCCCTGTGCAATACTAAGGAAATCGTGAAAACATGAACTGTTTGCGGCCCTCGAGGACTGGAGTTCCTCACCCCTGCATTAACTAAGGGTTCTTTCCCATGAATGATTTTATAAATTTCATTAATAATAAAGAACAAATTTTTGAAGACAAGCACCGGTGGTTTCCACTTTACGTTCTTTCCCATGTGCCTCATGCAGTATCTGTCCCCTCATGGCCTCCACTAGAGACCGTTTCATCAATCCAGGCGACAAGAAAAGGCACCAAGACACTACATCAATTGCAAGACAGATTATGTTGTCTACGCAATTGTCTGCCCCTGTAATAAAATGTATGTGGGCATGAGGGGACAGGAATTGAGGAAGCGTATCTAAAATCACGTGTCAACCATTCAATTGGCTAGCAGTGACTTAGGCTAGGGTCACACTTGGCATGCGGTTTTTAAAGGTCTTTAAAAAATGCATGCGCTTTGCCATGCATTTTTAAGGGTGCCAAATAGGTGTTTTTTAAGTCATCTGACTCTAGTGTTTCCAAAAATGCATGCAAAAACGCATGTGTCACATGTATAACATGCAAAAACGCATGCGTTTTTCCCTAGACACATTTGTGGGATGGGACATGTAGATATTTGATGGTAACAATCACTAAGCCACACCCCGCACCCAATAAAAAGGGTAGTAAAAATGGGGGTGTTGCCCATTGCCATACACTTAGTTGTCTCATGTTTGGTCTGTGTGTGCGCTCAGCTTCTGATGGATGCATTGGTATTTGAAATAGAATTCCTGATTCTGTGACGTCGCCAGCCGAGACATCAGCTACACACTCGATTGTGGGTCCATGAGGTTAATCTGTTGTGACCTCAGCATGGAGCATTCCATGTGCTCTACAACCAACTCTGCAGCTTCCCTCGCAAGTTCCAGCGCTATCTGAGGATGTCAATCCCCACCTTTGATGCCCTCCTGGACCTAGTGAGTGGAGAGCTGAGTCACAAGTACACCCATTGCCGTAAGGCCATCTCACCTGCTCAGCGCCTCGTTGTCACACTGAAGTATGTGTTTCTGGGCTATTTGGGGATGTCATCTCCCCACATGATACATATATGTTTTAAGCTGTTGAGTGGGTAGTCTGGTCCTATTTCGAGTGGGGATGTGATATTGTGCTGTGGGTTCCATGCACACAGCCATGGCACATTAATTTTTGGCAGGGTTACACTTCATGTATGGGGAAGACATCATGTCTGCTGTTTGGTTGTCAGGCGCTCCCTGCCAACCCAGTGTTGATTGTACATACCAGACACACCTAGTGTGTGCCATTCTTGCCTCAAGCCGTGTGGACAGGGAAAAGCTGGCTGCAGTGTTGCCGTGTCTGCTGTGTGATAGCACACCCTGTGATGCAAGCAGTGTGACTGGTAAACACAATCCACATTCCTTTGTCTCAGCACGCCTAGTAGGCAAGTCACAGCTGTGTAGCCTCCCTGCTCATTTACTAAATGGAACATGATAACTGGGAGCTGTGTAGTGGAGGATTGGGACCCCAGACAATTCTATTATGGGCACATTGTGGCATGTAACAGGTCCCACTGTGGTCCACAGACAAAGAAGATACTTAGCAAAGTCACTGAGGCTGCATGCACCACACACACACCTTGCGTGCACGGATACCAGTGTCCCTTGAACCAACATGTGTGGTTGTTAGGCCTTAACCTCTGGGTGTTGGTTGTGGGCTTGTTATCCCTGCACGCAGGCTGCCGTCATCCTGTGTAGTGTTACCTGTTGTATTCATCTTGTTGTGAACAGTTGCAACTCACCGTGGTGCATCTTTTCCCCTCCTCATATGCTGAGTTTTTGTTAAACTGTATGAGTAGCTCTGTCCTTGGGGCCATCTGTTCCAATGCAACTTTTTGCATGCACCTGGTCATGTGTGTGTGACTACCTTATTTTGATCTTTTTTTTTTTTTTGTGTAGGTACCTGGCCACCGGTGAGAGCTATGCGTCCTTACATTTCCAATGCCGAATTGGCAGGTCAACGATTGGTGGAATAGTTCCCGAGACATGCGAGGTATTATTGGCCAAACGAAAGCCTATTGTGATGCCGCCACCCACAGAGCAAATTTGGCGTGAGAATGCTCGCCAGTTCCAGGAATTGGCTCAATTTCCTAATTGCGTAGGAGCTGTACATGGAAAGCATATACACATTCGAAAGCCCCCACGGTGGATCGCTCTATTTCAATTACATGCGCTTCCACTCCATTGTGCTGATGGCTATAGCGAATGCACAGGCACGTTTTGTTGCAGTGGACATTGTGGCCTATGGACGAGCCAATGATGCCCGTGTCTTCAAGGCCAGCAACATGGAAAAGTCTTGTACCAGGGACGATTCCATATACCCCCACCATCAGCATTACCACACGTGCTCATTGGTGATGAGGCCTTTCAGATGCATGTGAACTTGATCAAGCCCTACAGCAGCCGTGACCTCAACACACACATGGACCAATTTCAACATGCGCTGAGTCGAGCCCGGCAATATGTCGAATGTTCTTTTGGAATACTGTCTGTAAATGGCATGTGTTTATTATCCACTATACAATTAATTCCCCGTAATGTGGACAGTGTCGTTAAGACATATGTCTGCCTACACAACTATGTGTCGATAAATGATCCAGAAGTTGTTGTGCCCTCTGACTGGAACTGTGAGCTTCTTGCCATCCAGCCACAAAGCATTTGTGCTCCTAACTCGGCCATAGGAAGTCCACAATGAGTTTGCAGATTATTTCATGATGCTAGTTGGACAGTTACAACCTCGGTGATGTCACGTCTAATGTTTATTTTTGTGTGAAGGTGCCACATTGTCATTACGTTACATTTAACCCCAGCTGCGGGTGTTTTTTTGCTGTAAGTATACAATTTTGAGGACTAAATACATTGGCAGTATTTGTATTTTATCACATATGTGTGTGTTTGACTTGAATGGTGTGTAAACCTACATTGGGCGCTTAGGCAATGATAATGTGCAGCTATGCATGACGTATGTTGGGTCAGTGTGCACGAGGGTGCCCCATAGGTAGGATAATGTGTTTGCCGCAATTAGGACCTGTTACATTGTAATTGTGGCTGGCCTGCAACACTACCTGTTTGTGATAGTTGTAAAGTTGAAATACAATCAGGAGTACCTGGCACACAAACACGCACAAAACACCCAGGGCCACATGGCAAGATGGCTACATCATGGGCTTCAGTGTTGTGTTAAGCAATATTGATGTCTGTCCCTGTACCAGAAGGTGTTTGTTGGCAAGCAAGTTGTTGACAAATAACCCATGCAGATCTTCGGCCCAAAAGAACACAACACCATGACATGAACATCCTCCTCCTCTCGTAATCCACAGCCAAATATTACGAATCAATAAACAAACGCCAGTATTTGGAAAATACACTTTGTGCAGCAAAAACTAAACTGAATCAGGCAACCGCCTAAACACGGCCATAACACCTGTTAGTGTATGTTAACAAGACAAACATATAATCATCTTGATTAACCTTACAAAATAAATGATTCCACCTCACCACCCTCCTCACAGTACCATAGTTAATGCCAATGGTATTTTTACAACATATTTAGACACTAATTGTGCCATCTCTATCTTGAAGGAGGCTCTGTCTGCAATATTTAGCGTGTGGAGGTCACCCAAAACTGAGAGGAGAAAATGCCTCCACTAACATACCTCGCCTAGGGTTGGTGGGGCAGGCTGGAGCCTACATAGCTCAATTTGCTGTGTGACCATGGCTTGGCACCGGTTTTCATTTTCCTGGAGCCGATGTACAGCGTACATTATCACTACATCATGTTCCACGATCTGTGCGTAGTTTCTTCGCCGTGTCCGAGGGTGGGTAAGTGGTGCAGAGGTAGAACCAATGGCCACATTGCCAGGTCTGGTGTTGCTTCGCCCAGATGGTGGTTGCGTTATGCCTATGTCTGTATTTTCCTGGACATGATGGGGCTCCTGTTGCACACCCTCCTCCCCACTGCTGAGGTGATCCTCCATTTGAGGAGGTGGTGCACTGCAGTGCATCCTTTGGGTCACAAAAAGACAAAACATTAATACAAAGTCCTTTGCACATTCATCAGGTACACATGAACAGTACAGGAAAAAAAACATACATTCTCTCCTCGGCAATGTGTTCAAGGAAGCCCAACATGGAGTGTGCTTGTGTCTGTGTCAGCTTAGCCCCTGCGCCACTCCTATACATACACATTTGCCTGTGGTCTTAATGTAGGCGTCTTTGATGGACCGCCATCTTGTTCTTGTGACCTACATACCGCCACAATACAAACAAAGCACATTATATTGCCGCACATTCCCACAACACAGTAGTGTTTACACATGTACATTGTACATGACACACGTTAATGTGTTGTGGACACGACCTAGCTCATGCTGCTCCTCACGGGACAGATCAGGGTACTCCAGGACACAACTGCGGGAAGATGAGGGCCCATACCTGTCGCCGTTTGAGTACATCATCATGATGTGGATGAGATGGGTCCCACAGGGCCTCATGGTGCTGCTTTAGGTTTATTAGCCCATCATTGTCGATCTTTTTTTTTCCCGGATTGGCCCTTGCCCTGACTCCTTGCACTTGTTGACGACACCTACATTAAAGGAACAGAAACACATTCCAGACAAATTGAACTCACACACATGACATGTGTGAATTATGCCATGAGGCGCTACAACAACCAATTTTAAAACATGGGGAAAATGCTCCACTCAGCAACTTTGGCCACAGGTAGTGGCCACTACACACTTGGTGGTTTGATGGTCATGATGTTTTATATCAGTGTACCCACCTTGGGAGCTGCTGGCACACTAGTCCTGGCAGTTAGTGCTCGAGCTCTAGTGGGTGTTGTCTGGACTACGTTCTGCAGAGAGATATGAAATGTTTGTGGCGTGTGTGTACAGGGTTATGGGCACATCACACACATGGCTATCTGTACCCACACTGTTCACGGATGTGTGTTTGCAGTTATTTAGAGAACACAAATCCTTTCTGTGAACCCTCATAAGCAAGGTACGAAGTACCCATGTTTTGTGGCCAAGCACACATCAGGGAACAATGTCACCACAGAAATGTATAACTGACGTGTCCATGTTTGTTAAACAGCACAACATGACACACACGAGTCAGCATGTAGCTGGCTACCTTATGACGGCCCTGTTGGGTCTTCTTTTTTGTTTTCTTTGCTTTTTTCCCAGCCTTTTTCCCCATTTTCACAGACGTGCTGTGCTACAAATTGTGATGGTGACAAAATGTTACTACTAAACACTTACAACAAGTAGAAAAGAAAACACACAAAAAATAACACACTCACACACAATTTGCCCACTAAGGGAATGGCAGATTACACAAACAAGGGCTGGAAAGTTCCAATGATGCTTGCCAAACATTACGCCCTGCACATGTCACCATGTGTCCAGGGACAGATATGAGGCAGGACATGGCACGTTTGGAACACATGCACGCATTAAAAATTGGCCCCTACATTTCTGTAAAACATTGGCAATTTTACTCCTAAAAACACCCTCAAGACAGTAACATTTGGCACATTTCACTTACACGTTTGGCGGGGGGCTCCGAACAAGGCGAGCTTGATGAGGAGCTCTGGCAAAAAAAGGAATATGTTGGAACATGATATACACAGGGTGACATATGCGTAAGAATACTTGAGGACACATAAGGCAAGGTGGGAACAACTGACATATGCACAAACACTATCAGTAATGGCTCAAGTCACCCAAGATGGCCACATCATTTGATACGACGATATGGGCCAAAATGCTGAAGGACACTGGGAGCTACGTGTTTGAGGGCACATGACAGCTGCTTGATGGGCAAACACATGCACACACCAAATAGAATTGTGTGTCCTAAATAACAGGCCTTCACTTTATGACTGTGCGCACATGGCTGCAGCTACATAACACACTATCAGAAGTGCCTTACATTTTGTGGACTACGAATTATGGCCCACTTCACAACACACGCAAATGTGCAGACAATTGTGTATGGGGTAAGGGAGCTGAGGACAGGAGTCTGGAGCCATGTTTCATGGGCAGGTACACATGAAGTGATGCAGCAAAGGCCAATCACACACACATTGTGTGGAGATGTGTTGCACACGAGTGACATGTACGCCTACACATGTGAAACACAACATGCTTCAGCCTCAATTTGTACAACAGTGTAAACAAAATATACGTCTGTGTGATAGCAACTCATAGAAGAGGAAGATGAGTATATCAAGCCCTCCAGGGTCACCATCTCCATAGAATAGGAGTCAGACGACATCTAGACAACACATGTAGAAACATTATGTGAACATGGCTGCCACAGCACACAATCCCACAAAAGTAATGAAAGCATGTTTGCCAAACATGTGTACATACCTTGGATGATGATGCTGGCCACCTTCACTGAACACACCTGGGGGATGGTCAGCCTTCCTCAGGCCTTTCCCCCTATTTATGGCCTTAATTGCTCAGATGAGGATGATTTGCATTTTGCCCACTTAACATACCCCATTTCAAAAACGCATGCGAAGTCTTTTGGACACATGCGTTTTTGCATGCGTTTACCATAGGGCCCCATGTTACAAAAACGCATGCGTTTTTGAAAAAGTCCCAAAAAACATTGCATGCAGTATTTTTTGGTGCTAGGCCAAAAACTCATCCCAAAAACGCATGGTACATTTAGACATGCGTTTTTGCTATTGGGGCATGTGTTTTTTGCATGGGGGCCAACGGATGCGTTTTTGCATGCGTTTTCACAAAACGCAGGTCTCAAAAATGCATGTAAAATCTGCAAGTGTGACCCTAGCCTAAGCCAAAGGCCTGACATTGACTTCGGTCGCTTCCCATTTCCTGTCCTGTCATCAGGGTCGCCCTTCTGGCAGCAGAGTCATTAGTCTGGATAAACTGCAATCCAATACAAGGGGGGGCAATAGGAGTAAACCGCTACTGCGGTTGGAATCGCTGTGGATTTTTCTCCTTATTTCGGTCTCCACAGAAGGAATCAATGAGGAATTACACTTCAATGGTTTCCTGGGGGACTAGTGATGGCTTTTGGGAATATCAGGGGCATATGTTTTAAGCGGCCATCACACGCTACGATATCTTGAAAGATATCGCTTGAACGCGCCAGATTAAACATCGCTTGAACGATGTCTGTGCGTGTGACGGCAAGATACGACGAACGATAAATGATCAAATCGCAAGATCGAGATCTGAGCTCCGGACCTCACATCTGACGATGTCGACTCAATAGATAAACAGAATCGACGTGTCTAAACAACCGATATCGTCTACACGTTAGGAACTGCGCGATGCCTAAATCTAGCATGTAGGCGTGGCAGGAATTTCTTATTGCGTCGCCTCCTCAGTTGTGATTAGTTAACCTTAATGGTTTCGGATTGGCTGCTTCTACATTAGCTCGCATTAGTGGAAGATGATGCGTTCCCATTGGCTGTCCTCACAGGGCGCCATTTTTGAAGAGCTGTCTTCAGCACCACACATAGGCGTCGGCTGCACTATCACGCATTGTCATGTACAACTTAATGTGCACCCACAAGTTCGTCAACCTGATAAAATAACCTGCGTGGTACATGAGGCAGCTATAGTGTTCACCTTGTCATACACCCAATCTTGACAGACACCGCGCACACAACGCGGCGCTACGTCACGCCCATGGAATATTGTCCCGTAGGTGCCGCAGAAGTGGTTATTGGCGTGTCACGCCGCGTAGGGCGCCTTTAAGTTTTGTAACGTCACGCAAGGGGCGGTCCTGACTGAATGAAGTTGGTTTGTTTCATTCCGCCTGCAAGGTGCTAGCTCCTCCCATGCACATTGCAGCTCAGTTATGGCCGCAACACGCCGCGCTGCCACGTGGGGGATGGCGGTTTCTACCTTTTTCAGTAATAAACGTATTTTTTGTGGTATAGCACATCGTGTTTACACATGTACATTGCGAGGCACATCACAGGACATTCTGAAGATGAGGCCGCCATGTTTCCAAGGACATCTGACCAATGAGGACGCAGTACTGACCACCAATGATGTAGTGAGGGGCGCGGCTTGTAAACCATGTAGCACGCCTATGTGCTCCAATTTAACCTTGGAAAACGCCCAAATTTACCCCAACATCGGTTACGAGGTTTCTGTGTGACTGTTTGCTAAACGATGTGCACAGATGATAAGTGCATCGCTCATACGACCGCTGGATCGCTGCATCGGAGAATCGTCTGAGCGATATCTGTGGGTGTAGCGTTGTGATGAACGATCTCACACATCGGTCAGGCGATGTGCAAATCCAACATCGTTTCTAACATCGTTATCTATATCGTAGCGTGTGACGGCCGCTTTACATTGATTTTTGTCCCATTCTCATTTTTCCTTCAAGCCATTTCCTTCATGAGATTCCACTGGATTGATAAACACTACTTTATTATTATTTATTTATATAGTGCCATTAGGTTCCATGGCGCTTTACATGACAATAGGGGAGACAAGCACAATTACAATAACTCTAGACAATCAGGACAAATAGGTACAGGAGGGGAGGGGACCCTGTCCACAAGGGCTCAAAGTCTACGACTTGGAAGTCTTTCTCCACCCCTTCCTGCGGATAAGTGATGGAACCGTATCGTTGGATGTCATTGGAATACACAGTCTACAATTGACTCTTTTTGAGAGACGTTTTGTTGTTTGATCCACGTCTCATCACACCATTACCCTTTTACAGGTACCAATGTGCTTGTATATTTGTATTATCTCCTTTTTCCCACGTCCCAACACCAACTGAGAAACAGTGACCCCCATTCAGGAAGAAAAAACTATGCCTCCATTTGATCTGATATCCTCATTCCTCCATTTTCCATTCACCCTGGAGTGTTCCCATTTTAGAGATCGTAGTTATATTTGTGATGTCACCCTAGATTCCTGTCTGTTGCCTATTGTCAAGTGCACGGTCGGCAGGCAACTCCTTCTCGCATTGTGCAGATTCCATTAAATAAAGTTCTGCTCACAAAATATGTTTTGTTTGAGCTGGCTTTTTGGGTAGGTATACACATCCATCCTTGGGGATATATATTTCTACACACTTTTATTCAAGTTTGCTGGTTCATGTTGCAGGGAGGGGGAGAGGCAGAGGTGACGACGGCCCCGTTTCACGCTCCTTGCGCTTCAACGGGTCCCGGTGAGTGACCCATTGAAGCGCAAGGAGTGTGAAACGGTGCCGTCGTCACCTCTGCCTCTCCCCCTCCCTGCAACATGTAACCAGCAAACTTGAATAAAAGTGCAACGCTGACCGGTGAGTGCCGTCTTTTCTATCTGATTTGTGCTGTCTGCGTCTTTGGACTGGCACCACAGTTTATTGTGACCAGCTCCATCTGTGGGGATTGCTTGAGACCGTTGCACACACTGGTGCCCCATTCCTACTTTTTTCATTTAAAATAGAACAATGTGTCCATGATTTCACTGCAACCAGCAAATTGCCAGTGAAATTGCAAGCAATATTGCTGCTTGTGACGGTACCTTCAGAATTATCATTGGGGTCATCTGAAGGCAATTTTCTGCGTTGTGAAGATATGAGATGTGCAGCACCTAAAACAACGAGTACTGGAAGCCTGTTCTAGTATTTCTTCTGCGGTGTTGACATCAGTGTGTCAAGAGTGGGAGAAGAGGGTTGCATTGACAATCCAACACAATGGGCAGCACTTTGAACACATTTTATAAGTGGTCATAAACTTGTAAATAACTCATGAAAGAATAAAGTTACCTTAAAACCAACCACACCATTGTTTTTCTTATGAAGTTCTTAAGTTTGAGGTGTCACATGACCCTCTTCCCATTGAAAAAAAAAAGTATCCAAAATGGCCGTTATGGTCACCACCCATGTGGAAAGGTTTTCCCCCTCCCATATACTAATATACCACAAACAGGAAGTTGATATCACCAACCATTCCCATTTTATTTAGGTCTATCCATGTAAATGGCTATCCCTGTAGTAATTGTGTTCACATTAGAGTATGGATCCAGACCAACCAACAACACTAAGCGATCGGTAATTCTTTACCCGATTGGTGGTCATTTAAAAGCCTGTTTGCACCTGTTGACAGTGCCAATAATGGATTAGTGTACATAAACTGTCATTGTTCTCAGCAACGCAAGTTCTGTTTTCAATGGACCGCTGAGATTTATTTTTAAGATTGCCTAAATTATTTCATCCAACAAAATAAGCATTTTTCTGAGCAAGATTATTGTGAAAGAAGCATTCCTTAGATCTTGCAATGTAAGGCTACGTTCACACATTGCGTATTTTGCTGCTTCTCTTCTTTTTTTGCTGCGTTTTCTGTATTTACCTGCGTTTTTTGCTGCGTTTTTTTACGCGCGCTTTTTGCAGTGAAAATGCAATTCTGGATAAGCAGCCCAGCCAAACCTATTGATTTTGACACAATCCATTCATACACTGCGTATTTGTGCTTTTTTTTTTATGCGCTCGTTTTCACTGCAAAAACGCGTGCGTAAAAAGAATCACCATGTCAATTCGTTCTGCAGTTTTTCTCTGCGTTTTTCCATTGTCCACATGATAACTGGGCTCTGAAAAAATGCAGAAAAAAACGCAGTGTGTGAAAGGAGCTGTGTATTTCACAAAATACGCACGTAAAAAAGCGCAGCTGCGTAAAAATACGCAGTGTGTGAACGTAGCCTAAAGCACATTAACTCAAGACAGCTGAGAAGGTCCACACAGGCAGCAGGGGGTCAGAAGTCACTGATTATTTGAGCAACAATAAATAATTAAAAAGAATCTCAATGATTGCTAAAAAAAAAAAATAATCAGGTATAAGCTGCATGTCACTTAGAGCTGCATGTGTTTACCAGATAGAAGACCGTCTGTTTTCCAAGCCTCCGCTCCCTGGAGATATGGCAGAGTGTCAGAATCTGAGGCAACAATTGCATATGACAGTTCTGAAGAGTAGGCCATGAAAACAAACAATATACCAGTTCATACGTAGCTTTTACCTTTTGTTGCTCCTAGAAGTGACCACCAGTTACCACATGTATATTTTCTATAAAAAGAAAAACTCATCTACATTTGGCACCCTAAATAGATAGTTTTCATATATATTTTGTTCTGAAAACAATTCAAAATATGAATATTTTACATGAAAAAAAGAGAATTTTGTTTACGTACCGTAAATTCTTTTTTCTTGAATCATCAATGGGAGACCCAGACAATGGGGACAATGGGGTTTAGGGCGCTGCCCTCCGGAGGTCACACTAGGTACTACAAGTTTGTAGCACCGCCTCCTCCGCTTATAAACCCCCACCGTAGGAGACATCCTCAGTTTAGTCCATAAGCTGCGAGGAGAAATAAACCACACCCGAAACATCGGGAAGAATGCCGTGCACAGACGGTGTAACAACCCGGAAATACTGTCTCAACAGAGAACAGATCAAATGCAAACATGCAACGGAACAAATGGGTGGGTGCTGGGTCTCCCATTGATGATTCAAGAAAAAAGAATTTACGGTACGTAAACAAAATTCTCTTTTTTCTGATCATCATAATGGGAGACCCAGACAATGGGGATGTCCTAAAGCAATACCCCAGGGCGGGAAGAGTTCCTCAACAAGACGGATAACACATGGTTCCCTTTTAAAGGTGGGCAACCGCCGCCTGGAGAACCCGCCTGCCCAAACTCGCATCCGCAGAGGCATGGGCATGCACCATATAGTGCTTAGAGAAAGTGTGCAGGCTGGACCAAGTGGCCGCTTGACACACCTGTAGAGCAGAAGCTCGATGTCGCAAGGCCCAAGAGGCACCTACAGCTCTAGTAGAGTGTGCCTTCAAACCCACCGGGAGAGGCAAACCAGAAGACCGTAAGCCTCCTGAATGGGAGCCTTGATCCATCTGGCCAAGGTCGACTTTGAAGCCGCGGACCCCTTACAGCGACCCATCGTGAGGACAAATAAGGAATCCGAACTCCTAAAGGAGGCGGTCCTGGACACATAAATGCGTACAGCTCTCACGAGATCCAGAGTATGGAGGTCGCGCTCAACCTGATGAACGGGAGCGGGGCAAAATGATGGGAGAACAATCTCCTGGTTCAAGTGGAATGTTGAAACCACCTTCGGCAAAAATTCAGGCCGTGGGCGCAACACCACCTTGTCCTGGTGAACCACCAGAAAGGGTGACTTGCACGAAAGTGCAGCCAATTCTGAGACCCTTCTCAGAGACGTAATCGCCACCAGAAAGACCACCTTCTGGGACAGACGAGAGAGAGAGATGTCTCTCAGTGGCTCGAACGGCGGTTTCTGCAATGCCGCTAGGACCATGTTGAGGTCCCAAGGGTCCAGGGCCGCCTGTATGGCGGAACCACCCGAGACACCCCCTGCAGAAATTGGCGGACCTTCGGGAGGAGCGCCAAGCGCCTGTCAAATAGCACGGAAAGTGCTGATACTTGACCTTTCAGAGAGCCAAGGGATAATCCCAACTCCAAACCCGACTGTAGGAAGGCCAACAATGTCGGAATAGACAACGGCCACGGTGAGCGACCACCAGATGCACACCAGGTAAAAAAGATTTTCCACGTTCTGTGGTATATCTTCCTGGAAACAGGTTTCCTTGCCCGATTCATAGTGGCAACCACTGTAGGAGAGAAACCTCTGGATGTCAGCAGCCAGGCCTCAAGAGCCATGCAGTCAATCTGAGGGCCCTGGAATTGAGGTGGAAGAATGGGCCTTGCGCGAGAAGATCTGCGCGCTCTGGAAGAGCCCACCGGTGTCCGCCTGACAGTTGCCACAGGTCCGGGTACCAGGACCTCCTGGGCCAATCTGGAGCCACTAGAATGGCTACTCTGCATTCCGTCCTGATCTTCCACAGGACCCTGGGAATCAGAGCTAGAGGCGGGAACACATATGGCAGCTGGAAGCTGGACCAACTCAGGATCAGGGCATCCGCCCCCAGAGACTGAGGATCCCATGATCTCGCCACGTATTGGGGCACCTGATGATTCAGCCGTGAGGCCATCAGATCCACGTCCGGAGTGCCCCATCTGCCGCAGATGTCCCGGAAGACGTCTGGATGAAGGGACCACTCTCCGGCGTCCATCCCCTGTCGGCTCAGATAGTCGGCCTCCCAGTTCTCGACCCCTGGGATGTGAACTGCGGAGATCAGGCAGCCGTTTTCCTCCACCCAAGCTAGAATGCGGTGGACTTCGGTGAGGGCCTGAGCACTTCTGGTCCCTCCCTGATGATTTATGTAGGCGACGGCCGTCGCATTGTCGGACTGTACCCGAATGGGTTGTCCTGACAGGAATTTCTGAAACGCCAGGAGCGCCAGATAGACCGCCTTGATCTCCAGCACGTTGATCTGCAACGCCGACTCCGACTGAGTCCAGAGGCCTTGAGCCCTGTGGTGCAAGAACACCGCACCCCAGCCCTTCAGACTGGCGTCGGTGGTCACCACTAACCATAACGGTTTTAGGAAGGACCGTCCCCGTGACAGATGATGTGGCTGTAGCCACCACTGTAGGGAATCCCTGGTTGGTTGTGACAGCGTCACCAGCCGATTCAAAGAAATCGTCCTCTTGTCCCATCTGCGAAGAATCTCCAGCTGGAGAGGACGGAGGCGAAACTGTGCGAACGGCACCGCCTCTATCGCCGCTACCATGCGACCCACCAGTCTCATCAATACCCGTAGGGATGACTGTGGAGACAGGAGGACATTCTGCACTCCTGATTGGATCGCAAGCTGCTTGGCTTGAGGTAGGGACACCAGGGCCGAGTCCGTGTGGAAGTCCATGCCCAGATATGTCAATGACTGGGTCGGAACCAGGGTCGACTTTTGAATGTTGATAAGCCACCCGAACCGTTCCAGGGACTTCATGGTCACCTCCAGGCTCACCCGACAAAGGTCTTCCGATGGCGCCCTGACCAACAGGTCGTCCAAATAGGGTATGACGGCGTGTCCCTGCGCATGCAGGAGAGCCATCATGGAGGCCATCACCTTTGTGAACACCCGTGGTGCTGAGGCTAGCCCGAATGGCAGTGCCACAAATTGGAAGTGCTCTTCCCCCACTGCGAATCTCAACCAGCGCTGATGAGCTGGTGCAATGGGGACGTGAAGGTAAGCGTCCCTGATATCGATGGACGCTAGGAAGTCTCCCTGTGACACAGCCGCGATCACTGAGCGCAGGGATTCCATGCGGAACTTCCGAACCAACACGTGACGGTTGAACAACTTGAGGTCCAACACCGGGCGAAAAGAGCCGTCCTTCTTTGGGACAATAAAGAGGTTGGAGTAAAAACCCCTGAACCTCTCTTCCGTGGGCACAGGGACCACCACTCCGTCTCTGCGGAGTCCCTCCAACACCAGGTGAAAAGCCTGAGCCTTTTCTGGGGATGGAACCGACCGATGGAATCGGTGTATTGGTCGTGACGTCAGCTCTATCCTGTAACCTCTTGAGACTACGTCTCGAACCCACTGATCGTGAATGTGAAGAAGCCACTTGTCCTGAAAGCGGGACAGGCGGCCCCCCACCTGTGGGGAGGCAGGATGAGAGAGCGAGTCATGTCGAGGCGGGCTTGGGGGTGGCAGCCGCTGCCCCCGCCGGCTTCTTCTGACGACTCTTGGAACGCCACTGAGTAGCAGGCTTGCCCCCTCGGTCTGAGCGAGTGGACGCCGTTGATGACTGTGAACCGGAGCGAAAGGACCACTGCTTAGGGTTCCTTTTCACGGTGTACCGTGGCTTAGGCTTGTTCTGCGGTATCTTAGACTCAGCAGAATCCTTTATCAATTTGTCCAGTTCGGTGCCAAAAAGCCTGTCACCAGCGAACGGAAGATTTTGTAAAATCTTCTTAGATGTGGCATCTGAGTCCCAAAGACGCAGCCACAACAGCCTGCGGATCGCAATTGCATTGGCCGAGGCCACAGCAGAGCGAGTGGCAGTTTCCAAAGATGCCGTCCTGGCATAGTCCGCATAGGCCCTTGCTCTCTCAGTGAGAGCCAGGACCTCTGGACTGGACCTAGCTAGATCAGTGATACCATCCAAACAGATAGTAATCGCTTGTAGGGTCCAGACCGCGGCAAAATTAGGGGCAAACGAAGACCCCACAGCCTCATAGGAAGACTTGGCGAGTTGCTCGACCTGTCTATCAGTAGCATCCTTCAACGAGGAGCTATCAGAGGCAGAAAACAAGGAGCGCGCAGCAATCCTAGTCATGGAAGCATCCACCTTGGGAGACTGCGACCATTCCTGGAGCGCCTCCTGGGGAAAGGGAAAGCGATTGTCCTTAGTTTTACGGACATAACGCCGCCCAGGATGCAACCTGGGAGCTTTAATCACCCTTCCGAAATTAGTGTGGTCCATGAAGGAGCCACTTGGTCTAGCCTCTGGCCGCAGCCATTGGTATATCTCCTTGGGGTGTACAGTCACCTCCTCAGGAGGAGTGACAAGACGCAATGTCTCATTGATGGAGGACACCAGATCCTCCACCCCATCTGGAGGTTCAGACATAGACCCAAGAGTAGAACCCCCATCATCTTCCTCACCATCAGAGGAACGCTCCTCCTCAGAGAGAGTCTGGAGCTCAGGAGAAGCCTCACGGGCTCGCTTAGGGGGTCTTACAGCAGAAGTAAGAGACACCCGGGGGTAACTAGGAGGAGTAGCTGGGTTCTCCAGTCTCCTATGCAGTGCCTCCAGGGTTTGCGACATGGAGGACATCTGGGACAGCAGAGATTCATTAATCTTATTCTGCGTTTCCCATGGCCCTGGGATCACCTGAACCTCAGGGTATAATCCCGGATTTGCACTCAGTAGTAGCAGACCGGGCCTCTGGGCGTCCGCAGTTATTGCAGGACCCCTCCACCAGTGTCCCGTTGCATGTAGCGCAGGTAACGGTGACCACTGCCGCCTTAGCAGCATGCTTCCCAACTGAGGACATCTCCACAGTGAGGGGAATATAAGCCAAAGTTCACAAACAAACCGGGAATCCCGGTGGCTTACCGACCGCAGTAAAGCGGTAGGAGGAAGCGGTGTGTGTGTGTGACCTCCGCGAGTTCCGGTCTCCCTTGCAAGTGCAGACACGCGCTGCAGCCAGATCCCAGCCGGGAAGTGAGGGAGAAGATGGCCGCCGACAGTGAAGATGTGGGCGGAGCCAGGAACACGCGGGAAGAACACACAACACGCCCAGCGGTGATGTCACCATAAGGGCTGCCTCCTCCTCCTCCAGACTGCCTCAGCAATGGAGGTGCCGGAGCCCGCAGCGCGGGAAAAGAGTGTGAATATCACCACACACACTCTCAGACTGCATGTACACATAAAAACACTCGCAGTCTACAGCCTCAGCCCCTGTGACACACAGGGCGGTCAGCCAGGGCGACCCCAGCACAGGGTCACCGCCAGAACCGCGGACCCGAGGGTAACCGCGCGGTCTGAGTGTCATGACACCACAGTGACAGACACTACCCCCAGGCACACAGGAGACACACCAGGTGCCTCAGTGCCGGTCCGGTCTGTAAGCACCTTTAGGGAGGCCTCGGACGGGGGTACAGCACCAGTCCGGAGTGTAAGCACCATTTAGGGAGGCCTCGGACTGGGCTGGCTCCGTCCGGTCTGTAAGCACCATTTAGGGAGGCCTCGGACGGAGCGGAGCTGTGCAAGGCTCCAGGCTCCCCCTTACCAGAGCCTCCATGGAGGGATGGAAAGGAAGGAGCGCGACAGCGTACCGGGAGAACACTGAAGTGTCCAGGCTAAAAGCCCTCCGGTACCTCCACCAGCGTGTTCCGCAGAGGGTGAGCGGGGAGGCTGTCGGGGATCCCGAGCGGGACCATTTTACCTTGTCTTCATACGCCATCACGTAAGCTGTGAGAATGCAGTGAAGTGCAAGCAAAGCGTGATCCTCCGAGCACACTAAGTTTAAAACTGAGGATGTCTCCTACGGTGGGGGTTTATAAGCGGAGGAGGCGGTGCTACAAACTTGTAGTACCTAGTGTGACCTCCGGAGGGCAGCGCCCTAAACCCCATTGTCCCCATTGTCTGGGTCTCCCATTATGATGATCAGAAAATATATATTGCCCAATTGATTAAGTCTGGAATTGTGCACTCTAGTGTTATTGAGGTACCACTGGAGCAAGATGCCCTGAATTTATTAAGAGACCACACACCTCTTAATGACATAGGTTCAATTTAAAAAGGGTCATCCGTCGCCACTAGGGACTGGAATACATTTAGGCTATGTGCACACGGTGGGCGGGTTTGTGGCGGCGGCGGCTGGGCGGACCCGCCAGGAAGCTCCGGAGCCGTCCACCGGCTTCCTGGCGGGTATGTGCGGCGGGTGCCGGGCGGGTTAGCGCCGGCGGTTCTGCAGCGGCTGGAAGCAGTACATGATTCTGCTTGCAGCCGCTGCAGAACCGGCCGGATTATAGAACATGCTCATTCTTTGCTAACCCGCTGGGAACCCAGCGGGTTAGCAACGGATGAGCATGTGTAAACCGCCGCTGTGTGCACAGCGGGTGTCGGTTTACATAGGTTTCTATGTTAATCCAAACGCCGGTTTGGATTAACATAAATTTACATAAAACATGTAAACCGACCAGCAGGTTACACTGCTAATCCGACCCTAACCCGGCCAGTGCGCACATAGCCTTAAGGTGTAAAAAAACATCCACCATGGCAAAACCAATGTAAAAATGCCAAAATGAGCAAAACTAGTGAAAATAACCTGATGAATCAGACCCCGAATATGCGCGCACACACAAACTTTATTGTATACTGTTAATATGGTCTGTAAAATACTGGTGCCAAAAAAAAAAGAAAAAAAAAAAAAAAAAGGGGTCGCGTAAGGATTTGCACCTTTGAGGCCCATGTGGCTGTTGAGTTCAGGCGTTCAGAAATCAGTCTGTACATGACACATTAGACACACATGTTAAAGCAGCATTTGGTATTTCAAGTCAAATATAAACCATAGTAATAAATATTCTGTAAACACATTTATTCTATAACTGCAAAATCAAAGTTTTTCTGACAATTATCAAGAACTTTTAGCTTTTCATCTGATAACAAGTTTTCTTCTTTTAACTGTGCAATAAGCTCTTCTAAAAACCTCAGGCGACCAAGAGTGACATTTTCCTGCACTTCTAGCAATGCAATTTTGGACTTGAGTTTAGTTATGGTTTTCCAGAGACGTTTCCTGTCATGTCTGCAGTATGAATGCTCCATTTCTAAAAACTCATCACCTGTGTCTGAGTCATTGGAAGAAATGTGCTCCACATCAAGATTTTCCTCATGAGTGAATTGATAATCCTGTAGAATGGGCTGACTTGTCAAGATACTTTGTTTTTTTGCAATGTCTTCTTGGACAATGATGGTTATGACAGATTCTTCAGCTGAGCCCTGCTGCTCTATTGTTTGCTTAATAGCGGGCAACACCAGTGAGTTGTCAGAAGTTTGTGGTTCGTTGCTAAAATATACATGACATCTATGCAGATTTTCTGAGGCTGTGTCAGATGGCTCGGCTAATGGCTCTTCAAAAGGCATATAGTCCAGGGATGATGCATGATGCAACTCGTAAGTCATAGTCTGGCAGCTTGGCATTTCAGTCCCAGATTCTGTCGGTTTCCTGAAATGGTAATGCCATACATTAGTGTTCAGAGTATGCTGTCACCTTCAGGAATAAGGGTTTAAATGTATTGAAGGCATCTACAGTTAAAGGGTTAATTTGCAAAATATGGTTGTAGATTATCCTCACAATGCATAGTACAGATACCTTACTGGTCTCCCAGCAATCTAAAAAACTGAACTTTGCAGACCCTCATCCTGAGTAGATTCAGCACTCTTAATGGCTTTCTTCAGATGTCCTATAGATAATGCATTGAGTGGAGCTCAAGAATGTCAACACCTGATCTATTCAAGTCAGGAATCTGCAAAGGCCCCTTGTTAGGATCACTTGTGATAGTAGTGTTAACTTGCTGATCGCTGGATCTCTTATCTCCTATTTCACAACTTATTTTTTGGGAATAACCATTAAAGACTCACATTGCATGCAGGTAAAAGACAACTCTACATTAGTGATGAGTGAGTATCCTAATATTCACACTTGCTATAGTCGTAAAGAGTAGTTTTTAATAGTTACTTGTCCAAATATAGAGTACAACGCAAGTCAGTTAGTGGCAGCCCAGACACATCTGGCTATAAAACAAGTCTTTCCGGGGCAGAGCCATAGGGTGGGCTTTTAGTTATCACAGCATAAAACACCTTGCAGTGCCCCCCAGAGAGACTAAAGGGGGTGTCACACGCGTCAATATCGCCTGCACGATATCGGCTGCACGTGACGTTGCAGCGATATTGACGCGTGTGACATACTGCATCAACCAGCGATAAATCGCTGGTTGATGATCGCCAGGTTTCAGAACCAGCTCTGAAACCTGGCGATTGTCGCCCGGTGGACACGCAGCATCGCTGCGTGTGACACCGGGACTAGCGATATTCCAGCTCCCAGCGCCTGTCACAAGCGCTGGGAGCTGGTCTCCAAGGTACACTGCGGGTAACTAGGCAGCGCGCGCTGCCTAGATACCCGACTGTGTACCTTAGTTACCAGCCTCCTCCGCTCACCGGGTGAGCGGAGGAGGCTGGTAACTAAGGTACACGTCGGGTATCTAGGCAGCGCGCGCTGCCTGGTTACCCGCAGTGTACCTTGGAGACCAGGCTGCTCCCGCTTCCAGCAGGCTGGCAGCGGGAGCAGGACATCGTGGAAACGATATTTAAATCATTTCCATGATGTCACTGGTCAATTGATCGCTGGTGAGTCTGTCTGTGTGACAGCTCACCAGCAATCAGCCGTCAATGTCGTCAGCGATCAGATCGCTGACGACATTGACGCGTGTGACACCCCCTTAACATTCAATCTCCTCTCCCTGAGGTCCCAGCTCCCATTGTTTACTAAAGGGAGCTTTCAATTCAATATCAGATCGATCAAGATTGATAAATCACACATGAGGACCAGTGATAATCGCAGAGTAACAAGTATTGCGAATACTGTACTATTTGTGTGAATAGTAACGAATGCACTCGCTCATCACTACTCTACATACTTTCTTACCATACAGTTTCCATGTGCATGTGCTATATTTCTATACTCTTGATATAAAAGCTGAGGCAAATCTGTCCAATTTTAGTTACCATTTCATTTTCCAATAGCTCTCATGTTTTCTTACACTTTATTATAGGCGTCACTGCCCTTCCTCAAACATTTGGGAAAGCTAAACTCCTTTCTTACATAGCACATAGTGATGTTACTTGGGCTGCCTTCGCATCACGATTTTGCTGCATCCGAGTGTATCTGTGTCAAAACTTATACTCCTATCCGATTTTGCTCCCATGTATCCCTACGGGCAACGGATCGGATGTCTCCCTTAATGGCATCCGATTTTAGCACCATCCGTAGCCTGCTACGATTTTGGTCTCCATGACTCAAATCTGACACCACGGATCTGTATCGGATCCGTTGCGTACTGCGTTACATAACATGGGAGTCTATGTATCTTGGATCCGCCAAATATTCAGATCTGTAAAACAGATCCGATTTGCTGTACTGCGCATACTCAGAAGGTACAGCCCTATCTCGGGTGATGAGGAATCTGTGGAAAACACGGATCCGTGGGCATCAGTGGCATCTGTTGGCACAGATCCATGCCTGTCTGCGTGATCCTTGAAATTCAAGGATCACCACGGATGTGCAAAAATCGTGATGTGAAGGCAGCCTCAGTGAGAGCCAGACTGTCACCAAAAGGGCCCGAGTACATATACATTTATTAAGTACCTGTTAGCATCTGTCTTCTACTGTGTATGTATAGAAGGATGTCAAAAAGATAGTTACCAATATACACAAAAGCCTGCAGGACTCACATAGCAAGACTGCGTTCATTTCTTAGCCACAGCATCTATTTAGATCTGTACTATCATTGGGTGCTAGGGGCAACAAGGGCAAACTTTCTTCTAAGGGCCCTTTCACATCAGCGTTTTTCATAATTCGCGGCAGATGCGGTGAAAAAACCGCATCTGCCGCGTTTGCCGCATAACGGTTCCACTTGCGGCACAGTTGCGGTTTTTTCAATGTAAAGTATAGGCGTACTTGCGGCAGGTGCGGCAAGTGCGGTTTTGCACTTGCGGCAGGTGCGGCCGCGAAAAAAACCGCAGTAAGCCGCGGTTTTTTTCGCGGCCGCACCTGCCGCAAGTGCAAAACCGCACTTGCCGCACCTGCCGCAAGTACGCCTATACTTTACATTGAAAAAACCGCAACTGTGCCGCAAGTGGAACCGTTATGCGGCAAACGCGGCAGATGCGGTTTTTTCACCGCATCTGCCGCGAATTATGAAAAACGCTGATGTGAAAGGGCCCTTAGACAGAGAAAAGGGGGTTATTACATCACGTGTGGGGTGCTGGTAAGCTGTCATGGTCAGCCATAATTTTACTACATAAACGATTACACAGACAGTCAAGTTCAGAAAAAGGATCAAAATAGAAAAAAATCCTCAATTCTAAACGCTTTATTATGCCTAAAACAAATCAGTTGACTCTAATACTGCTGACTTTCTGGCAACCCAACCTGTATTTGCGCTCCCCTTGTTGTAGTGGACGTGTGTGGCTAAATGAACCTTTCTACAGGTTCAACTGAGGAGTTTAGCAAAGTGATGGAAAATTATAAGTAACAAACAGGGCATGTTGGGGCAATTTTGCTGAAATCATGAAAAATACCCTAATTTAAGGTGGTTTATGCCATTTGATAAATGTGGTGCATCTTGAGATTGCAGAGTCTAAGGCCCAATACACCAGAATTCTATGGAAAAACTGCTTGAAATGTAACAAATTCTACAACTTGACATTTTTTACTTTACCTCCGTCAACTTTGAAAAGAAGATGGAACTTAACATAGGGAACTTCGCCTGGAAATACAGGTAAATGCAGCATAATTTATGCCCCAAAAGTAGCATAAATTACGACATACAGTTCAGCCAGGACCTGGAGTATATTTCTTACAATGGTGCATGGCTACTCTCATATGTGTGAACTTATGAGGCATTCGCCTCAATGAATTTACTACACCGTCTACTAGCGCTCCCTTCATACAAAACACCAGTCGTGATGACTCAAGGTCTAACTTTACACTACCTAATGGTTGACTTACTTTGGTCCACTAAGCTAACCTAATTAAGTCACACCCACTTTCAAAACAGACCACACCTCTTTGCTTGCAAAAAAAAAAAAAAAAATACTTCCAAGATGGATAATAAAGGAGACGCAAGCCACACAAGTCTGCTTTGGAGCAAGGTAAGACTTCAAGTGCATGTATCTTAGAAAAACAGCCCTACTTAATACATTGTTGTGCCATGCCCCCTAGTCTTTTTAGTGGCTGCACACAAGTTATTAGATAGAGATGCTTATCCAATACTAGATGGGGGCTGAAAGCTATTGCATCAGGAGGGTGGTGATGTCACGATGGGGGCTGGTTCTATAGTGCTGGATGCGGCAGCTGTCTCTCCTCCCTGTGCTCTCTCCGGTGACCCATTTCACCCATGTGTCCAAAGATGATGGCCGCCTCAGTAACTGGGCATGTGAACCAGGTACGCACAATTACTGAGGCAGCGTTGTGTGTAGTGAGGAGCTGCAGGAGTAGTGGCAACAATGTCTCCGTCAGCTTCGGGTTGCGTCAAGTTGGGGGACAGAAGCACCACTGGTTGTATTTCGCAATGGGCCAATACTAATAGCGGGCACCATATATGCACACCCATCACTTAAGTGTGGAAATATGGCTGACGGTTGCACATGATGGCACGGCAGGATAACCTGACAAAAGTTGATGACAGATGCCACAAGTATATAATAAATACCATCCACATTTTCTAAAAACCAGGGATTGTCATCAAAGATATAAAAGCTTGATAGCTGATAAATGTTGCCCAATCCACAGAGAGATGGCACTTGATGAATAATTTCAGCCAGGTATGCTTAACCCAAACACTGCAACCTTTCAGAGGAAAAAAAAAAAAAAAAAATCTAAAAGCTGCTGAGAACCCAGCTTCATTGTAGACTAGCTGTACAGGCGAGTCACTGTCAGCTTCTCCCCACCTGCTGCCCTGGAGTGACAGGTCTCTGTCTCTCTACAATCGCATGCAGGAAAACCGGTCTACTTCAACCCGATTGCCTTTCTGGTTCATAGTTGAGTAGTCAACTAGTTTGGATCTATTGTTAATCCGCTGCCTCTGCCCTTCATATCCATTCTCTTTCAGTCGAGAAAGTCATGTCTTCTAAGAATCAATTTATGCATTTATACCAATTTCTCTTCTGCTTCTCTTAATTGGGTATCAAAAGCTAGTCAGCACATCATGGCAAGTATGGAATTGCCCATTAGTTGTCATGCAACAACTAAAGCTGTAAGAAAAGGATCCTAACATGGTGTATATTGCACACTGTCATGATTTGGCCATCTGCAGGCACTTAAAATGCCGTGCGGCTTGTTAATGCCCCCATAGACGAGACTGAACTCTGCCAACCCTGCTGATACTCTGTGTATGAGGTGTCTCACATCTTCTAATACTATTGTGTGAGAGATGGATCTCGGGTGTGGCAAGTGGACCGGTGTTTTATCATCAGGGCAGATAGCCGAATTGTTCGGAACACAGTCAACTAAATTCTGTTAGAGCTAGGTTCTAACAGAAATGGTTTCAGGTAGAGAAGCCTTGAGGTCACCCAAAAAAACATCACAAGAATGCAAAACCCTATGTCTACCACATAGTATTGATGGGAAAGTAACAACCTGCCATTGCTACACACACAATATATTGGACAACTTAAATCTAAACTATCCTCCTGCGCTGCAGATCTGCAGCATTGCCAGGGCCATCACATGGCCATGTGGTTTATGTGAGAGGCTTTTTTAAGTGCACTGCATAAGTATGCCAGAAATGTTCCATACGTGACCATAAGGTAAGAGGTAACCCTGTTTATTAACAAAGCTTACCTTTTCTTTTTCCATCACACTTAGGGTTCACACACTGAGTATTTTTACGTGAGTGCTCTTGCAGTTTTTGTAGCCAAAACCAGGAATGGCTGATTAAAACCAGCAGTGGTGATTATAGAAACAAGTGCTCCACTTTTGTATTTAGACTTTTCCTCTGATTGTTCCACTCCTGGTTTTGGCTACAAAAACTGCAACAGCACTCGCATAAAAATATGCGTGTGAACGCACCCTTACTTTCTTCATGCTCACATTTGCCCTTGCAGTTTTTGCTCCACTAATCCTTACTCTCCAAATAATCTCACCTTCTCTTACCACCCCCACCTGACCTCATCTGGTGATCTCTCCTACCAAAACACATAATCCACTCTCCTTTCTACTACTGGCGATGTATCTCACAATCATGGACCCCCCACAGCTGATATCCCACATTAATTCTCCCTCCTATTGCTCCCAAACCACTAGAAACTAAAACAATCTCTCCTTTATAAATTCTATTTTCTTGATGCCCACTCTACCGCTCCTCTGACTCATGACTGACACACTCAAACACAGCCTTCCCTACTACGCTGTTATGGTGGCTTTCACTTCACTTCCTTTCCCTGGCAACAGACATGTTGACCATGTGGGTCTTCTTTCTAACTGCACCTTCTAGCCAATCCCAGCTATAACCTCTCTTTTTTTGTTTTTGAAGAGCACTCTGGCCATCAAATCCAGACCTCGGAACTGCCTTTATTGACCAATTCTACACCTGGCTTCTCACTTTCTGCTGCCATTGCCACTATCATTATTGCCAACTTCAACATCTCTTATGGTACCTTTACACGCCGCGACGGCAGGCTGGATACAGCCGCTACTTCAAGTGCACGAGCACGCTCAAACGGTTACAAACGGTCAACGCACCCTCTTTACACGACGCCACAAGGTTCGCTACGCACGCTACATCTATAGCTAGCTACATCGCCGGGTGTCTCAAGTAGCCAGCTGTAGCTCATTTACACACCGCTATAACCAGCTACTATGGGCGGACCTGGTGCAGCAGGACAGCACATAGGCGTGCCACAATTGTGGATTACGAGCCGTCCGTACGCCGATAGGACGAAGCAATAACATCCTGATTGGGCAGGCAACGCAGGAGGCTGAGTAATACAGCACGCTCGAGCGATTGTGTAGTGTGACTGGTCAGCTCCTTTAATATGCCTCCCTATGCAGCGACTACCAATCGTCATGCAGCAGCTTCCACCAATGATCGCACATGGGCGCGGTAACACGGAGCCAGGGTCACGCCATAGCTACATTGCAGGCTGTCCCGAGTTCCCTTCCGTTGCCTCTTTACACGCCGATACAGCTCGCTACCATCGGCGATGTAGCCATCAGTTTTCGAGCAGAGCCCATAAACAGATGTATCTGTCGCCGGCTGTAGCGTCGCGTCTTCAGACGCCGCTACGACGGGCTACATTGACGCTACAAGCTACATTTGTAGCCTGTAGCGGCTGTATCCAGCCTGCCGTCGCGGCGTGTAAAGGTACCATTAATGAGATCTGCCAGTCTCAAAACTCCTTTTGCGTGCTTTATCTTTTGGTCTTATTCAGTGATGCACCACCTGCAGTCAGACGGACATACATTAGACCTTATCTTCACTTGCCTCTGCTCCCTATCTAATCATCTACTGACTTTCTTATCCCTATGCTACTGACCTGCCACCCATGTCCAGCAACTAGCACACCCTAAAGAAACCTCACACAAATAAAAACACACACTAATTCCATATCTTCACTCCAATAACTGTCAGTTTTCTACAATGCTATGCTCACAACAGCTATTGAGTCAGTCGTCCCTTTTGTGCATGGCAAAGAGCAACAAATCAATAGATAACCTTGACACAACAAGCACACTGAAAAGGCAAGTGTCCAGTGATGAGGACGACAGCTGGAAGAAAACTCACATGATTGCGTCACTGCATTCAGAAAAGCATCTTTTAGGGTGTGTGCCCACATACCGGCTTTGTGCCGGTGGGCGGCTGGGCGGACCCGCCAGGAAGCTCTGCAGGCGTCCGGTGGCTTCCTGGCGGGTATGTGAGGCGGGTGCGGGCGGGTGCTGCGGGCGGATGCACAGCGGGTTAGCGCCGGCGTTTCTGCAGCGGCTGGAAGCAGCACATGATTCTGCTTGCAGCCGCTGCAGAACCGGCCGGATTATAGAACATGCTCATTCTTTGCTAACCCGCTGGGAACCCAGCGGGTTAGCACAACAGATGAGCATGTGTAAACCGCCGCTGTGTGCACAGCGGGTGTCGGTTTACATAGGTTTTAATGTTAATCCAAACGCCGGTTTGGATTAAACATAAATTTACATAAAACTTATGTAAACCGACCGACGGTTTACACATCTAAACCGGGCCCTAACCCGGCATGTGGGCACACAGCCTTACATTCAAATCAGCCCTTACCTCTGCTAAACATGACTACTGCACAACCCTCATATCATCTTTATCTGACCACCCCAGTTGTTCAACATTTAACTCCCTCCTCTGCCCTATGACCCCTCGTGCCTCCCTCATTTCTGCTGAAGAATTTGTCACGCATTTCTGAAAATCTAAATTACTTACCTGTAATGGGTTTTTCCGGAGCCACGACAGCACCACCTGAGAGAGAAGATCGCCCATCCAAGACAGGAAACCTCTGAGAGAGGAAAAAAAAGGTGGTACCTCTCTTGCACCTTAGTTGGTTTACAGAGATCGAAGAGGAGTACCAAAAAACATTAGTAACAAACCACCACCAAAGAAATTATCAATCATAACACCCCAAATGTGAAACACATCAACTGGAATTAAGGGAGGGATGCGGTGGTGTTGTCGTGGCTCCGGAAAAACCCATTACCAGTAAGTAATTTAGAATTTTTCATCATCGCCACGACAGAACCAGCTAAGAGATTTCAGAGAAAAGAAAATTTATGGAGGGACCACCGCTTGAAGAACGCATCTACCAAAGGTCACCTCTTCAGTGGAAGAAAGATCAAGCCTGTAATGGTTGAAAAAGGTAGAGAAGAGAAAACCAGGGAGCAGACGACTGATCAACTCTAAGGGGAGGTCAGCCTTCTCTGCCCACGATGCTGCGACTACCCTGGTAGAATGTGAAGTGATACCCTCAAGAACATCCACCTGACTAGCAGAATATGCTAAGGCTATAGCCCCCTGTAGCCATCTTGCCAAGTTACCATTCTTTGGACCCGTCTCAAGTAAGCAATGCCCTCCTGACATCTAAGGTGTGTAAAACTTCCTCCTTTTGATTAGACGGATGGTCACAAAAGGAAGGGAGCACAATCTCCTGCACCTTATGGAAATGTCTAGCCACCTTCAGGAGATAGGAAGGGTTCAGTCTGAGGATGACCCTATCCTGCAAAATCTGAGTATATGGCCCCACCACTGACAGCGCCTGCAGGTCGTTAAGCCGTCTGGCTGACGTCAAAGTCACAAACAGGACCACCTTCAGAGTAAGGACCGTTGGAGAAGCTGAAGCCAAAGGCTCAAAGGATGGCCTCCAACACTAAATTGAGATCCCAAGGAGGCATTTTCGGACAGGGGACCAGAGTGGCTCATTTGCAGTACTGGATAAAACGAGATACCCAAGATACCTCAGCTAAGTCAGAACTGTTGCATTTCTAGTGTGGACTAGAGTGTGTGATTTGTGTGCAGGCATCCGCCTGCGCACAGATCACATATGGCAGTGAATGGGTGCGCATTGTCATGCGCAGTCAAGCGCAGCACCGTGCGCTCCCATTATAAAGCTAGGGGCTTGCGGTGCTGCGCTCACATTGCGGCTCCCTTCCGCAGAAGGCTGCGGAGGGGAACGCTAATGTGAAGCCACCCTTACTGCCTGGAGCTCCCGTATATTTGAGGACATCCAAGAGAGGTGCGAGTCCCGACCCCTTGTGTTGACTGATCTCGTAGGTGTGCTCCCCACCCCCAGGAACTGGCATCCGTGGTGATAACGTCCGAGACTGGAAGCACCCACGGGACTCCACTTGTGAAGTTCTCCTGAACTAGCCACCACCCCAGTGAAGCAAACGTCTGGGCTGAAAGACAGATCCGTGAGTCTAAGGTCAACCCCAGGACCTGTTTGTGTCTGAGCACTTCCACTTGAAGGACTCTTGTGTACATGAAGTGAGGGGGCCAAGAAGAGACATAGGTCTCCGTAATGTCAGTTGTGGAGTCACTACAATGGCCCTGACAAGACGCCTGAAGCAGTTGTTGCTTGGCCTCTGGAAGCAGGCAAAGATGAAACTGTGAGTCCAGAAACATCCCCAGAAACAGCTGTCTGGTGGTGGTGACTAATCTGGATCTTACTAGGTTGATAATCCACCCGAGGTCTAGTAAGGTGGACCGCCCAACCTGCAGGCGACTTATGTTGTCTTCCCGGTAGTTTGCCAATCAGTAGATGGTCTAAATAATGAATTATCAACATCTGCTGGTGACGAAGGTGAGCCATTACCTCTGACAAAAACTTTGTAAAAAATCTGTTGTAAAAAGTATTGAAAAATGGCAGAGGGAGCCCCCAATGTATAGGGTAAAACCAGGAACTGCTGGTGGAGCGGAACGGAATGTAGTAGGACGCGACCCTTAGGACCAGGACCACCATGAACAGTGTGGAAACAGCCTGATTGCCGACTTCAATGCTACCATTTTGATGTCCGCTGTGCCAGAAGGCCCCTCAGGTCTTTCCGATTGACTACTGACCCAAGCAAGCCGTCCGGCCGAGGAACCAGAAACAGCGTGAAACAAAATCCCCTGCCTCCTTCGCTAGAGGCACTGAAGTTACAACTGCTTATTGCCCCAGGGACAGTACGTCGACTATCAGAACCTGCATCCCTCTGGGCAGCTGACAGATGTTATTACCAGGGACTCCCTAAGGCTGAAGCCCTTCAGCAGCACCCAGTCTCTGATAATACTTAGAGCCCAATCGCAGGCATTTTTCGGGAGCAGGCTGGGAAAAATCAGGAGAGTCTACCTCCCACCCCAGAACGAGCCTTCACTTAGCTGGCTCTTTCATGGCAAGGGACCTCTGGACTGCGTAGGGAACCTCCGTCTGGAAAACCGTGAACTACTAAGGAACGACCGCAAAATGCGGAAGGATGGGAAAATGTGTTGTTTTTTTTTCTTTTTATTGTACTAACATGTTCTAGGATCTCATCCACGGGTTACCAAATAGAACATCCTCCACACAGGGCAAACAGCACAATTTAGCTTAGACTGAGGGTCCCCTGGCCAAGACTTCAACAATAAGGCAGGCGCCGTGCAGCTGTGATTGTTGATGACTAAGGGGGAGCTGTGCTCAATCCAACCTTAGCATATGTGTTTGACATATAAGAAGAGAACCCTTAGGGTATGTGCACACGGTGGGCGGGTTTGTGTCGGCGGCAGCTGGGCGGACCCGACAGGAAGCTCTGGAGCCGTCCACCGGCTTCCTGTCAGGTATGTGCGGCGGGAGACGGGCGGGTTAGCGCCGGTTTGGATTAACATAAATTTACATGAAATTTATGTAAACCGACCGGAGGTTTACACTGCTAATCCGACCCTAACCCGGCCAGTCCGCACATACCCTTAAACATCAGGGTTCTTCCAATAGTCCATAATAACATCGTGGATCTTACGGTTTAACGGGAAGCGATGTCTCTGTTTATATGAGAGACAACATTAAATCCTCAACCAAAGCCTGGCATGTGTGTCGACCACGAACAAGTAAAACTGATGTCGGAACATACCTCACCACTGTCATCCCACTGAGACTTGAGACCGAGTGGGAACCATCCCCCTTACAAGAAAGGCAAGAAAAAGAGAGTGTAAAAATACACATATCACATCACAGGGCACTTACCCCAGAATGAATACCGGCTTCAGAGGCTGCTTAGGGTCCATCCACTGAGACCCTTCTGGAAGGACTTGAGGCCACCACCCAAAGTCTGAGTGACCACCGCCAGTTCTGGCATCAGCGATGGCCGATAGACCTGCTCCATACTCCAGCAGGGTTCATGTGGTCACCGCTCCCTCCAAAAGCCTCTGAACCCGCTGGGAAACGGCCTGCACTATCCGGATTCTGGACACCGCCATCTTGGAATCCATTTTGCATGTGTGGGCCAGCGTCCGTTTTGGTTTCGCCGCCGAAGCGAAAAAAGCTGTCGCACAGCGGGAATTTCAAAATTACCGGCAAAAAATGCTGCAGCAGCTGTCATCCATCCTTCACCCAGGGCACAGCCGTGCACTCGTGCATCCTGGGCGGCGCTGGGGGTCGAGATGAAGCAGCCTGTGGCTCTCTGCCAGACACGTGCCGTCCACCACAAAAAGTCATTACCCGTGGAGGAGCTTCTGCCACCTGAGTTCGGAGCCACAGCCAGGTAAGACTGCCTCTTCCCTACCGGTCAGGCCAGGGAACCGCTTGTGCTTCATAGGTCTCCCACCTCCAAGACAGGAAACCTAAACGGAGCTACAGGAGAGGTATCGCCTTTTTTTTGTCTCAGAGGTTTCCTGTCTTGGATGGGCGGTCCCTCTCTCAGGTAGTGCTGTCGTGGCAATGATGGAAAAATACGCTTGTTCAAACTAGGCAAGTCTTTATTGCTCATCCACCTCTATGTATACCAGACCACTGCACTTCCTCCATAACCTTCTCTCCCAATATCACTGTAGGAAAGCTTACTCACCCCTATGCTCCAAATCACACATCACCAATTGTACACTTGACCCGATCCCATCCCTACCACCATGCTCATCCCAGAATCCATCTAAACAACCTATTGTTAACTTCTGGAACCTTCCATTCTGATGTTCAACATGTCATAAGCATGCCTATACTGAAAAAGCTATCCCTAAACCTGACCTCTCTGTTCACCATCACCTCATATTGCTTCTCATGTTTGTTTTCAAACTCTTTAAACATGTCAATGCTGAACTTTCGGGCAGACATGTTGTATTGACAACCGAAAGTGGACATGACCAACTTGGATTGTAGGCGTGACTAATGTTGGTAGGCGTTGCCTTTTGCACATGGAATAAAATTAATTTTTAAGACTCTGTGGCTCATGGAATTGTTAATAGAAGTGGGGGTTTAAGGGTAAGACCTGAGGCACTTGCATAGTTAAAGCAAACTAGTGGCGTGACCGGCTTAGTTGGTGGGCGTGACAGAATAACCATTCACACACTAATTGATCATGCAAAGAAGGGGGCTTTCACTCCTACCACCCCATCTGGGATCATAGCCCAGGCCCTTGCTTTTAAATATATACACCAAATGCATGACACTATAGACTTAAGAATTAATGTTTATTCCTTCAGAGACGACGGGCCATGCCTACCGACTAAGCTGCTCACACCCCAGTAATTTCCGACTACCATTACAGCATTAATGACAACTTTCCTCCCATCTACCTCACTCTTCTGACAACCTACAATCTGCTTCCACCACACCATTCCACTACAGCGTCCATGAGCAAATTACTAACAACTTAAGGTACTGTTACACACGCATCGTCGGCAACTCAGGTGTGTGGCGAAGTTGAAGCAAATCGCTAGTACATTGCTACGTGTGACAGGGCAACAAGTTGCTTGAGCGGAGATGCCAGGTTTATGAACATGTTCTGAAACATGGCGATGTTGCTCAGGCGATCTGCTAGTATCGCTCTGTGTGACACCGCAATAGCGATGTTGAAAGCAACTACCCCTATTCACTACATTGTTAAGGATGCTCGCTGGGTTGCTCATACCCAGCGAACGAAAGTTGCTTTCAACGTCCCAGTTGCGTTGGATACTATATCTCCCTGTGTGACATCTACAAGGCAATCTTGGAAAAGTGCCAAAAACGTGCTCGCTCCTGTGAAGTTGCCGACAACATTGCAGCAATGTTGTACATGTAACGGTCACTTTTAGACTGCTTTCATGTCAGTGTTTCTCGGCAGTTTTGTCGCATCTGCCAGAACACTTGTGGCAAAACTGTGTTCGGTCTAATTCATTCCCTATGAGACATGTGTACATGTGTGGCACCTTGCGGTTTTAGCCATGATCCGACCAATCTGGTACTTGTGCAAATGGACAAAAATGCTGCTAGCAGCAGCTTTTTGACTAGAGCAAGTGCCGCACATGTCCGCAAGTCCCATAGGAAATTAATTAGGCCGAAAGCAGTCTTGCCGCAAACGTTCCTGCAGGGCGGCAGATGTGGCAAAATGCCAGATCTACGCGAATGACAAGAAACACTATTGTGAAAGTAGCCTTACTCAAAGGGACTTGTCACCTCCTAAAAGCCACCTAACCTATCAATACATGTCCCTGCACCTTCCTATTAGCATTATAACTATCCCTCTCTCTGCTAAATGCTTGCTTTCAATCTGCTAAAAAAACGTTTTTACTTACTAATTAGGATGATAATGAAGCGGGGCTATATGCAATAGCCCCCCTGGCGTGTTGGTTTGCAGCCTGAATGATCGTTTATCACGCCCCGATGGGCGTGATATTTTAATAAGATTCCCATCTGGCCCAGCCTGCGTTGAAGATCGCTCTTGAGTTCGGGGTATAATGCGAATCATGTCATTTCCGGTTCTGGTGACGTCGGTACACCTTCGTCTCTCAGCCGTCTTCAAGCAGCGCATTGTGCATGCTTTATGGCATCACTGACTTAAAGTGCTCCTTCAAGCCTGCCAAAAGATGAAGGTGTACAGATGTCACCAGAATCGGAAATGAGGCGATTCGAGTCATACCCTGAACTGGAGAGAGACGTATGACGCAGGCTGGGGGAGAGAGGAATCTTATTAAAATATCACGCCCATCGGGGCGTGATAAACGATCATTCAGGCTGCAAACCAACACGCCCAGGGGACTATTGCATATATCCCCCGCTTCATTATCATCCTAATTAGTAAGTATAAAAACGTTTTTTAGCAGATTGAAAGCAAGCATTTAGCAGAGAGAGGGATAGTTATAATGCTAAGAGGAAGGTGGAGGGACATGTATTGATAGGTTAGGTGTCTTTTAGGAGGTGACAGGTTCACTTTAACAAAACCAACAATTCTCTTCTCCTCCTTCTAGATCCGTCCTCTGCTTTCCACACAGTTGACCATTCCCTTCCTAATACTCTGGGAATATGGACAGCAGAGAGGTAGATCTGAGTATCATCATCATATAGGTGGTACTGGAAACCATGGGAATTTGAGATGACCCAGGCCGAAGGTTAAGATGGAAAAGAGTAGAGGTCCCAAGATAGCCTTGAAGGACACTGACAGAGAGAGTGTGTGATAAGGAAGTTGTGTAGGAGATGTGCAGTTAGTGATGTATGAGATTAGGGTATATGAACCTCAATTGTAAAGCACTGCAGAATATGTTGGTGCTATATATACATAGCACCTCTACTCTTTTCCATCTTAACCTTTGGCCTGGGTCATCTCAAATTCCCATGGTTTCCAGTACCACCTATATGATGAGGACACTCAGATCTACCTCTCTGCTGTCCATATTCCCATAGTATTTATCAGGAATAACCTCCTTCTTATGAAGCTTCCTGAAGCTCAATTTGAACTAATCTGAACTCTTCTTTTCTTCATTTCACCTGACTCTCCTACCTGATTTATCACAATAAACAATCACACTTTCCCCTGTACCAGAAATCTGCTACCTTAAAGGGAACCAACCACCAAAAAATCACTATCTAACCTATAAATATCTGTCCCTGGAGCCTTACATGACTTTTCTAACCATCCCTGACTGACTAAATCAAACTACACGCACAATAAATCACTTTTTATACTTGCCAAATTCTTGTCGGATGGGCGTTCCTCCAGGCTCTTTGTCAGCGAAGCAGGCCTCCTCGCTGCTGTCCTTCTTCTGATTCAAATTACCCGCCCATCGCGTCCTCGCAATGAGCGTATTGGTAAGTATAAAAAGTGATTTATTGTGCGTGTAGTTAGTTAGATTTAGTAAACAGGGATGGTTAGAAGAGTCATTTAAGGCTCCAGGGACAGATATTTATAGGTCAGATCAGGGGTCTCAAACTCAGTTGGGTTGGTGGGCCGCACGTAGAAAAAAAATTGATATCGGGGGGCCGCATTGTTTGTAGGACTAAAGTTACCGTTACACGTCGCAACATTGCATGCAATTTCACAGGCAATTTGCTGGTTGCAGTGAAATCATGGACACATTGTTCTATTTTCTTGCTGTGTACAAATGTAACAATGTGTCCATGATTTCACTGCAACCAGCAAATTGCCAGTGAAATTGCATGCAATGTTGCGATGTGTAACGGTACCCTAAGTGACATTTTAGCAATACCAGAATTTTTTGCTCAATCTAGTAAAGTACAAATTATGATCTTCTTGTAGTAATGTCCCCACCCTGGTCTCCATCTTGTAGTAATGTCCCCATCCTGGTCCTCGTCATGTAGTAATGTCCCCATCCTGGTCCTTGTCATGTAGTAATGTCCCCATCCTGGTCCACCTCTTGTAGTAATGTCCCCATCCTGGTCTCCATCTTGTAGTATGTGTCCCCATCCTGGTCTTCTTCTTGTAGTAATGTCCTCATCCTGGTCCCCATCCTATATGAATGTCTCCCATCCTGGTCCTCATCTTGTAGTAATGTCCCAATCTTTTAGTAATGTTCCCTCCCTTGTCATCTTGTAGTAATGTCCTGGTCTCTGTTCTTTTTGTTCTCTCGCTCACACACACACTCACATAGGGCTTGTCCACACACCTGCGCTCTCAGTATTTAGCGCTTCTGCGCTAAATACTTAGATTTTGACAGAGAAGCGCAGGTGCGTGGATGCGGCCGCTTTCAGCAGACGCTGTCCCTGGGTTACCCGATGTGTATCGTGGTAACCAGTTTATACAGCAGCCTGCATAGTGTGCGCTTATCCAGAACGCACAGGGAAACACTGCAAGCAGCATTTCCCTGTGCGCTCGAGATAAGCGGACAGTGGGCAGCCTGCTGTATGAACTGGTTACCACGATACACATCGGGTAACCAGGGACAGCATCTGCTGAAAGCGGCCGCATACACGCACCTCTGCTTCTCTGTCAAAATCTAAGTATTTAGCGCAGGTGTGTGGACAAGCCCATATATACACACACCCGCACATACATACACACATACATCCTCAGACATATTCACACAAACACATACACACTTACACATTGACACACTTACATAGGGCCATATCTGGAGTTCCTGCTGCCCTAGGCACTTTCAGCGGTCACGTTCCCCTCCCCCCCAGGCTGCTATCTTCGGCTGTAACAGCGCCTTACCTGATTCCACTCTTCTCATTCCGGCAGCTTCTTCCTCTGTGGCTCCCAGTCTTCCGCTTGCCGGCAGCAGCCGGCACCAGCTAGCACCTGGCAGCCGGCACCAGCCAGCACGCGGCACCAGCCTGCACCCGGCAGCCGGTACCAGTCAGCACGTGGCACCAGCCTGCACCTGGCACCAGCCGCCGGCGATGTGCCGCTCAGGAATACACTCACACATATACATACACTCACACACATATACACACTCACATACAAATATACACGCACACACATACACACTCACACATATTCACACACACATATACACACATACACTCACTATTATGCACATACACACAAATACACTCACATACACACTCACACATACTCACACTCTCTCTCTAACACTCACTCATACACACCTGATGCCCCGGGCTCATTATACATGCAGCCGCCGCGGTACCGCTTTACTGTGACGGGTACCGCGCCGGCTCAGCTCACACAAGCGCCTTCGCGCCTGTACATTCATGAAAGCAGGCAGCCGGCGGACCAATCAGAAGCCTCCTGTGACGTCACAGGCGGCTTCTGATTGGTCCATCGGCCGCCTGCTTTCATGAATGTACAGGCGCGAAGGCGCTTGTGTGAGCTGAGCCGGCGCGGTACCCGTCACAGTAGTCACAGTAATGCAGTACCACGGCGGCTGCATGTATAATGGCCCGGGGCATGCATTTTTCTTTCATGGTGCCCCGGGCCGCACTGGGGAGCGTGGCGGGCCGCGAGTTTGAGACCCCTGGGTTAGATAGTGATTTTTTGGTGGTTGGCTCCCTTTAAGGCTCAGTTACATGGCATGACGTTGGAACGATATCGGCAACGATCTCGTGGGCGCGCAGTTGTTTCAGACATCCTTTTGATATCGTTGGTGTCTAGATATCGTGGACAACTCACCAATGATATTGTGAGCAGGTTTTGTTCGCACAACAAAGCGAAGTATACCTGCTAATTGCTGTGAATGGGTGAAGTCGTGAACGACAGTTATCGCGGTGTCAAACAACGATATACGAGGTTGGCTGATTGTTGATCGTGTGGTTTGAGAACGTTCTCAAACCTGCGATCAACGATCCAACGATCGTTACAACTTTGCAGAATCACATGCAAAGAGGTCGCAACAATGTCGCTTGAACGGCTCCAAATCTGTGACGTTTAAGCGATATCGCTAACGATGTTGTGCAGTGTAACGGGGTCTTTCAAACCTGACATGGACGTTTTTGCAACCACCTCAGAAATATTTACAGAATTCATTCCTTCCTCAACGCTGAACCTAGTAAAACACTAGTGTATGCCCTTATCATCTCCCGTCTCAACTACTGCAACATCCTCTTTGGGCTTCCTGCTAACACACTGGCATCTCTTTAGTCTATCCTTAACTCTTCTACTGCCCCACTAATAGCCCTCTCTTCGTCCGCTTCTCACCTCAGTAAATCCCTTTATTGGCCCCCAATTCGCCAATGTATAAAACTCCTAAAACTGACCTACAAAACTGACCATAATCTGTAGTGATGAGCGAGCATCCTCGGCACTACTCGTACAAGTATACCGGTACTCAGGCTGCTCGGCAAGCACCGCTGAGATGCTCGGACTCTTCACTAGTAATTATCGCTCTGAGACAAATACACAGCTCCCTTCAGTGCACACTGAGCTGGCACCTCACAGAGAGCAGATTGATTGTTAGGGTCCCTCTGGGGCACAGCAAGTTGTATGCTGCAACGATTTGAAAAAGCCCATCCTTTCCCAGAAACACTCGTTTTATAGCCAGAAGTATGTGGGTGGAGCCTGTCACTAATTGACTTAGGCTAGGGTCACACTTGCGTTTGCAATCCAGTTACTGGATCCAGTTTTTCATCCTGAAAACCTGATCAGGTACCTGACCCATAGACTCCAATATTAAAGGGAACCTGTCACCCGATTTTAAGTGCCTACACTATCTCTAGCTGTCCCTACACCTTCCTAGCAGCTCCCTATCTATCCCTTTCTTAACTAAAGTGTCCCTATGAAAGAAGTGTAAAATAAGTCTAAACTTACTGCAGTCCCCGTGGTTGGGGGACTGGGTAGGCGTGGCCACGCTGCGTTCCTCACTCCTCCTGGCTGTAATGCACGCCCCGATGGGTGGCATTATTCTGGGTCCTATCTGCCCATTAATTGGAATCTCCCGCCCTCTACATCTCTTTGCACCGGCCGCACGTCACATCCGGCGCAGTGCATTCTGGGTCCGATCACGTGATCGGCCCCGGCTCCGTGCATGCGCTTATTGAAGCCGGGGCCGATCACGTGATCAAGCCCATAATGAACTGGGGCCGATCATGTGATCGGACCCAGAATGCACTAGGGCCGATCACGTGACGGCCCATAATGCACCGCGCCGGATGTGACGCCCGGCCGATGCAAAGAGGTGTAGAGAGCAGGAGATTCCAATTAATGGGGCAGAGAGGACCCAGAATAATGCCGCCCAGCGGGGCGTGCATTACAGCCAGGAGGTGTGAGGAACGCAGCGTGGCCACGCCTACCCAGTCCCCCAACCACAGGGACTGCAGTAAGTTTATACTTATTTTACACTTCTTTCATAGGGACACTTTAGTTAAGAAAGGGATAGATAGGAGCTGCTAGGAAGGTGTAGGGACAGCTAGAGATAGTGTAGGCACTTAAAATCGGGTGACAGGTTCCCTTTAACAATTGTTTGTCAAAGTGCAATCTGTCTACTGGATCCAGTTTTCGAGAAGTCAGGTTTTAATAGGGTCTACAACATTTTTTGGCCTTTTAGCAAAACCTGATCAGTTTTCTAACATGGGACCCTATGGGAACCTGATCCAGTACCTGATGGTACATATAGGTACCTTCAGGTACCTGATCTGGTAAAAATGCCTCCAAACAGACAAGGGGAAAAACTGGATCCATTAATGCATCCAGTTATTGGATGCAGGCTCCCAAGTGTGACCCTAGCCTTACATTGCGCTCCGTCGAGCACCCCAGCATCTCGGGATGCTCGACCCGAGCATTTTAGTGCTCGCTCATCACTAATAATCTGTCTCCTCTGAATATCTCCACACTTATTCGCTGTCGTCCCCCCATCCTCAGTGCCCCAACATGTCTGATTATTCAGAACCTTCATCTGTGACCTGAATACTTCTCTCTACAGGAAGCTTACAGCCTGTAATGACCCCCTCAGCTGCCTCACCAGCAGAGCTGCCACCCCCATCTGCTACCTCGATCCTCATTATCCCGTAGAAGGTAAGCCCACATGGGCAGACCCCCCCATGTTTTGTTTGTAGATATGTTCTATATGTAACAATAAAGCCTAGGCCCCTGTCCGAGCTATCATCCGCAGACACGTCCATGAAGGCTGGTGGAGCCGCACACTAGAGCTCAGCACTGCCGCCATTCCTGCACCTGTATACAGACCCTTCCATACACACCTTGCCGCCTCCACGTTCTACACCCAGGGCTCACTATACCCACGGGGCTGCCCACCGAGGACTGCAGGGGGCAAACTAATCACTGTCCGCGCGCCTGCTTTTCCGCATCCGGGCACCTGACACCACGAGGCCAGCCTGCGCTCACCTGGCTGTCAGCAGGAGCCGCATCATTAATGAGGGCACATACCCCTTATCCCTCCCATCCCTGTGACAGGGTCTGCCCACTCATTTACATTTATAGAAGCCGGTGGAGTCTGCGTCTCGCCTCACAGGGCCACCTCGTCCACATGGAGTGACTAAGGACCTTTCCTCCCCGGCAGCTCCACCCACTCTGCTCTTCCCGCGCTAATGACGTATGACCGAGCCTGCGCTCTCACCGGAAGTGACGCCACATTCTCCGTAAGACAACAGCCTTCCACGTGCGCTTAAAATCCACGTGATCACAGCTAGCCAATAGTAAAGCGTGTCGTGTAGCAGAGCGGCAGGAGGAGTGGTGCGGGGCGCCGACAAGTCAGTGCTGCTGGGAGCTGCTCGTCGGCGGAGGCTGGTAAGTGGCTGTGTGTACTGAAGGGGTGACTGGGCGAGTAACTGTTTACCGGCCGAAACAGTTTGTATAAGGGACGTATATGTCCACAGAGCATGTACTTGTTATATCATAGGGGTGAATGCTGCCCTCAGTGCTGTGCTCCTGTACATAGTGAGGAGAGGGTGACAGCGCCCTCTGGCAGCAATGGCCGTTACATAACGGAACCTTCCTGTGCCGAGGTCACAGTATTTCACGAGCTGTATATGGACCTTACGGCATTATGGAGCTGAGTAGGTTCTGGTAGGGGGCACTGCCACACTGGCATCATGTCTGAGTGTGGTTTATTTCAGTGGTGACTTAAATGTCCCCTGTGGTATACTCCACCCTCTGGCAGCTTCACCTATGTACAAGCCCGCATCAGTCCTGCTATGTGCTATCTTGTCATGCGGATGTCAAGTGTTGCTTCACAAGAAGTCATTGCATCTATGAGACTCCCATATAGATGTATTGAAAAGTGACCCCCATCGCACTCCATGACATACTGGAGCTGCCGGCAGGTCACAAATCGGCCACAGACTGACTGAAGTGACATTGATACAAGATGAAGCCATCGCAGGGTGAGTATGGGATGTGCTGAGCGCCTGTGACTTGGCTTCTGACTACAGACTATGGGCACACGAAGCCATCACAGGGTGAGTATGAGATGTGCTGAGCGCCTGTGACTTGGCTTCTGACTTCAGACTATGGGCACAAGAGAAGCCATCGCAGGGTGAGTATGGGATGTGCTGAGGCCTGTGACTTGGCTTCTGACTTCAGACTATGGGCCACATGAAGCCATCACAGGGTGAGTATGAGATGTGCTGAGTGCCTGTGACTTGGCTTCTGACTTCAGACTATGGGCACAGATGAAGCCATCACAGGGTGAGTATGGGATGTGCTGAGCGCCTGTGACTTGGCTTCTGAGTACAGACTATGGGCAGCACGATGAAGCCATCACAGGGTGAGTATGAGATGTGCTGAGCGCCTGTGACTTGGCTTCTGATACAGACTATGGCGCACATCGAAGCCATCACAGGGTGAGTATGAGATGTGCTGAGTGCCTGTGACTTGGCTTCTGATTCAGACTATGGGCACAGATGAAGCCATCACAGGGTGAGTGAGATGTGCTGAGTGCCTGTGACTTGGCTTCTGAGTACAGACTATGGGCACACGAAGCCATCACAGGGTGAGTATGAGATGTGCTGAGGCCTGTGACTTGGCTTCTGATACAGACTATGGGCACAACGATGAAGCCATCACAGGGTGAGTATGAGATGTGCTGAGTGCCTGTGACTTGGCTTCTGACTACAGACTATGGGCACACGAAGCCATCACAGGGTGAGTATGGGATGTGCTGAGCGACCTGTGACTTGGCTTCTGACTCAGACTATGGGCACACGAAGCCATCACAGGGTGAGTATGGGATGTGCTGAGCGCCTGTGACTTGGCTTCTGACTTACAGACTATGGGCACACGAAGCCATCACAGGGTGAGTATGGATGTGCTGAGTGCCTGTGACTTGGCTTCTGACTTACAGACTATGGGCACAAGATGAAGCCATCGCAGGGTGAGTATGAGATGTGCTGAGCGCCTGTGACTTGGCTTCTGACTTCAGACTATGGGCACAAGATGAAGCCATCGCAGGGTGAGTATGAGATGTGCTGAGCGCCTGTGACTTGGCTTCTGAGTCAGACTATGGGCACAAGAAGCCATCACAGGGTGAGTATGAGATGTGCTGAGTGCCTGTGACTTGGCTTCTGACTTCAGACTATGGGCACAAGATGACGCCGCAGGACTGGAGGTGAGTATATCCAGGGGCTTACCTTTAAAGCACCACTCCAAGCTGTGTAATATAAAAACCAGTGGAGTGTCGCTTTATAAATGGTAAGTGAGAGATTGTTTATCTTGTTTTATGATGAAAATTGCTGAAATGCTAAAACTTATAAATCTTTCCCTCACTATTGAGGGGCATATTTGCAGAATGAGCATTTGGGAATTCATGGCTGTGGAGGGTGGCAGAACTGACGGAGGGGCGGGTCATTACTTGGGCACAGTGTATGGAGAAAGAACTCTATGGGTTTGACCAAGCGCCCATAATTGATGGGCGTGACTTCCCCATGTCATAGGCATGACTGCCCCGCTGTGGTGGGCCTTTCCTGTTTTCATTAAGTAAATCTTCAGACTAGTGATGGAAATATGTGCCAGAAGCTCCTAATATGGGGAGCAGCTGCTGTACTGCCCAGAAATACTGGTGGATTGTGGATGTGAACAGTGTTAACCCCTTTTTATTGGCCTAGTATTGAACTTGTGTGACAAGTACTCTGATAGGCTTGTCCGTTTTCCTGATCTAGCGTAATAGAAGTGCAATAAATGCCAATTAGGAATAAGGATTTGTGTCTGACCCACATTAATCATAGAAGAATAATGTATTGAGTCATTTGGCTTTGTAGGGAGAGAGCACTTTATATTGGGTTTGTATGTTAATTTTGACTCCTCCAAAACAATCACATTTTTGGCATTCTTGTTTCTATTATCAGATTTAACTTTTTATTAGGTTTATAATACAACTAGTTATAAACATGGGGGCTAGATTTCCTCCCCTCAATAAAATGTTTAAGGTTGAATTAAAATGGGAAAAGTCATACATGGAGACCTTTCTAGCATAGAGGTAGCCATAGTCAATTTACTCCATTATAATACTATTATGAGTTCTCTCAGTAGAATAACCATCATAAGTAGTCTAATGGTGACCAGAAAATTGCCAAGAATAGAGTGTTAATTGTGCTAAAACGTTAGCAGGAAGCAGCTTTTGCAACATATTTAGTCTATGATATTTGAGTGCAAGGTGAGGATGTTCACCTGATATGTGAAAAATGCCACAGGTAAACAGGGCAGGAGAATAATAAAGAATTATAGGAGAGATGTTCGCAGGGCAGAGAAAGTATGAATTTTAGGTTATGGTAGATGCTCTGCTAAACAGGGGATATATTGAAGTATAGGTAGTGTATGCAGACAGGGAGGATAGTGCAGAGGTGTAGGTGAATTCTCTGCAGCACAGAAGAATGTCGGCAAAATTGCCCACACAGAAAATTGTCCCAAGGTTTTTAAGAATAGTTTATTAAAGATCTGCAGTCCCATGTAACTCAACAGATAAAACATACTTTTGTGAGTACAGATAGCAGTGATAGCTCCTCTGGATCACACTGCTGCTGGTTCTCATGTGCAGCTGTTTGGGGCTGGTGGCAGTAGTAAGGCAGAATCAGTGATAAGGCCCAGTTACACACACACACACAGAAAATTGTGCAGATCTGGTTGCAGTGAAATCATGGACACATTGTTACTAGTGATGAGCGAGCACTAAAATGCTCGGGTGCTCGGTGCTCTGGCCGAGCATCTCAAGATACTCGTGTACTCGGCCAGAGCACCGAGCCCAATGCAAGTCAATGAGTGGCAGGCTCCGCCCACAGACTTCCGGTTATAAACTGAGCATTGCTGGGAAAGGGCGGGAGGGGGGCTTTTTTAAATCGCCGCAACATATAACACCTTGCTGTGCCCCCCAGAGGGATCCTAACAATGAATCTGCTCCCTGTGTGGTGCCAGCTCACTGTGTGCACTGAAGGGAGCTGTGTATGTGTGTCAGATCGCTTATTATTACCGAGCAGTCCGAGCATCTCGGCGGTACTCGGTGCTCGCCAAGCATCCCGAGTACCGGGATACTCGTGCAAGTAACGAGTAGCGCAGAGCATACTCGCTCATCCCTAATTGTTACATTTGCACACGACCACAAAATGGAACAATGTGTCCATGATTTCACTGCAACCAGAGATCTGCGAACAATCTCTGCACAATTATCTGTGTGTAACTGGGCCTATAGATGAGAGCAGACTGGATCTATCAGACTGCTACAAACCAGAGATCTTCAGCATTTTTGCACTAGGTCAACTGTAAGGGCCACGTTACACACACAGATATCTCTTCAGATATTGGTCACAGATCTCTGGCTGCAGTGAAATCATGGACACATTGCTCCATTTTGTGGCCGTGTACACAATGGAACAATGTGTCCATGATTTCACTGCAACAGAGATCTGTGACCAATATCTGAACAGATATCTGTGTGTGTAACGTGGCCTTAAATCACAAGTTGATCACACATCAGGTGATACTTGAGGTGCAGGTGAGTATGTTCAGAGATCTAATGGCCACTTTACACGTCCCAACATTGGTCCGATATTGGATACAACGGCGAGGGAGCACGCTTTTGTGGCAGATTTCCAAAATTGCATAGGAGATGTTACACAGCGCGATATCGGCAGGCAACGCAACAGCATGTGTACGGCCGAACCAGGAACGACCATTTAACGTGGGAGAGAATAGGGGAAGTTGTACTCCACATCGTTGTTGGGCTTTTACACAGCACGATCCTGCCACATCGTCCATCCAATATCGGGCAGTTAGAGAGCCTGCTCATTTGATCCCCCGATATCGTTTTGGCATCGTTCTGCATCGTATTGGACATTTAACCCATACAACGCACGAACGATATCTGGGCAACGCACGAACCATGTGACTTTTATCGGAGTTGGACGCCGATATCGGGACGTGTAAAATGGCCATAACACTTCGGAAAGCTGCAAATGGCAACTTTCCATGTGGACATTTTTCAGGGGACCAGTCTATGGCCATGCAAGGGACTGAGAAGGAGACTTGCCCACAAAATGTAAAGGAAAAAAAAAATCTCAGGGCCACGTCACACACACAGATATCTGTGCAGATATTGTTTACAGATCTCTGGTTGCAGTGAAATCATGGACACATGGCTCCATTTGTACTGCCTACAAAATGGAACAATATGTCCATGATTTCACTGCAACCAGAGATCTGCGAACAATATCTGCACAGATATCTGTGTGTGAGACGTGGCCCTTGCTATTGAAATCATTACATTGCCTGAATTTACTAATAGTGGTTACTATTGGTAAATTGGCTACTGCCTATGTGATGGCAAACTTGGCTACCAGAAATTGTCATAGACCACCCCATTTGAGGGTACCTTTATGTATCTCTGCTTATTGCCCTACCTGTTCTCTGTGCTCAAAACGACTTCAATCAAACACCAGCCCTGCTACGGACCTCACTCATGGCTCTCAGACATCTCCAGAGCTGCACCAATTATTTGGTATGATCTCCCCCAAGAAATTAGGACTTAACAAAATGTACAGTTTTTATGAGCTCCTTAAATGCACATCTTTTTAGGGCAGCCTATCACATTCCCTAATCAAAGTCCTTTGATTTATAACCTATTCCTCATTTCACTGAACATAATTTCCCATCAACCCTTCCACCAAAAAGCAGAATGGCCAGTGACTAGCTCATGCAGCTTTTATCTGTCCCTCATTTCCTCAAGATGGCTGGGCCATCATTGCAAATAACCAACTGTACTTTGTGTCACCCCACCTCATTGTAGAATGTAAACTCCTTGATGAGTAGTGGTCATTATTTTTGCTTTAATTGTATTATCTCTTACTTATGACTGTATGTATATGCTTAGCTGAATATGTTTGCGCTGTATTAATAAAGATTCAGTTTTAGCATTTCTTACAGGCACTGCAGTAGTGGTATCTTCCTAATTTTAGTATTCATTTTTATATTCTTAGCTTTGATCTTTAGTGCTCCTTTCATATGTTTGACTTTAATCGCCCACATGGGACACAAGTAACTTTAGATATAACTGTAAATAATGCTGTTGTATATGTATACAGCATGGCAAGAGCTGCTTGGTTTCTGCAATCCCCTCTAAACTTGTTCGTACTAGACCTTGTACTGCCTCAGGGCCCACAAAAGATCTGATGCAATCGTCCTCACATCTCCTAACAAGACTTGTGTTTGTCTTCCAGGATCTTCAGCGATGGCTTCAGCTCAGTCTGTGCTCACATTTGCAGTTTGTATATTGTTAATATCTGAAGTCATATTGGCAAAAAAGACTTACTATGACATCTTGGGGGTTCCAAAAAATGCCTCAGAGCGACAGATCAAAAAAGCTTTCCACAAACTTGCTATGAAATATCATCCTGACAAAAATAAAAGTCCTGATGCTGAAGAAAAGTTTAGAGAAATAGCTGAAGGTAAGATTATTATTATTATTATTATTATTATTATTATTATTATTAGATGGTGGCCCAATTCTAAGGCATCGGGTATTCTAGAATATGTATGTAGTTGACATACTGTAACTGACAGAACTTGTTCAGTCAACGAGTGATATAAAATATAGCAGAGCTATGGTATATGGTGGTACATTACAGTACATGTATAGCAGCGTTATGGTATATGGCTGTACATTACAGTACATGTATAGCAGCGCTTTGGTATTATGTGGCGATACTCCGCTCCCTGCGGCCCCCCTTTCCTCCTGGCCCCCGCTCCTCCACAGTAAAAAATAAAAAATCCTCAGTGAGGATACTCGCCTATCCGCCGGCTTGCTCCACCTCTGTCTTCTAGGTCCTACAGGCCTTTAGGACCTGTCGTTGCCTGGGAAACTGATCAGCAGATCGGTCACATGACCACTAACCGCCGGGGGGGGGGGCAGGATGGAGGCGTGGGGGCAGGATGGAGGTGGCAGGGCATGGAGCCGGAGGGGCAGGATGGATGTACAGGCGGCAGGATCCCCCCGCCGCCCCCCCCCATTTGTTCTCATCCGTATTCTGCAGTGTCACACTGTGTATATCGGTCATGTGACAGGGCGTGCTGTGTGATGTCACATCAGCCTGCCGTTACATGACCGCTATACAGGGTGAAGACTGTCAGAACAGCGAGGGGAAGGCGGCGGGTACCGGTGCCAGGGGTTGCTGAGAGACTGCAGACCTGCCGTCTCTCAGCGCCCCCTCCCCTGCCAGATGTAACTTGAGGACAACTCTTCAATAATGAAAATCGCAAAACCGGTGAGTGCCGCCTCATATCGCTTATAAAGATATATAAATTCTAATAATATTATTAATTTTTTTTTTTTTTTTGTGAAGAATCAACAAGTGGAACAAAATTTATTTTAAACAAAATAAACTGAAAATTGGGGCGTGCAATATTAGTTGGCCCCTTTACTTTCAGTGCAGCAAACTCACTTCAGAAGTTCAGGGTACCATTACATGTCACAACATTGCATGCAATTTCACTTGCAATTTGCTGGTTGCAGTGAAATCATGGACACATTGTTCCATTTTGTACACGGCAACAAAATGGAACAATGTGTCCATGATTTCACTGCAACCAGCAAACCAAGTGAAATTGCATGCAGTGTTGCGACGTGTGGGGGTATGTGCACATATGCCAGCGGGTTGGTCGGCGGCTGGGCGGACCCGCCAGGAAGCTCTGTAGCCGTCCACCGGCTTCCTGGCGGGTATGTGCGGCGGGTGACGGGCGGGTGCACAGCGGGTTAGCGGCGGCGGTTCTGCAGCGGCTGGAAGCAGCACATGATTCTGCTTGCAGCCGCTGCAGAGCCGGCCGGTTTATAGAACATGCACATTCGTTGCTAACCGCTGGGAACCCAGCGGGTTAGCAACAGATGAGCATGTGTAAACCGCCGGTGTGTGCACACCGGGTGTCGGTTTACATAGGTTTTAATGTTAATCCAAACGCCGGTTTGGATTAACATAAATTTACATAAAACTAATGTAAACCGACCGGCGGTTTACACAGCTAAACCGACCCTAACCCGACCAGTGGGCACATACCCTAACAGTACCCTCAGTGAGGATCCTCTGAATGATCCAATGATGACCTGAATGACTGGTAATGATAAATAGACTCCACTTGTGTGTAATCAAGTCTCCATATAAATGCATCTTCTCTGTGATAGTCTCGGGGTATGTTTCAAGTGTAGATAGCGTCATGAAGACCAAGGAACACACCAGGCAGGTTCGAGATACTGTTGTGGTGAAGTTTAAAGCTGGATTTGGATACAAAAAGATTTTCAAAGTTTTAAACATCTCAAGGAGCACTGTGCAAGCGATCATATTGAAATAGGAGTACCAGTCCACTGCAAATCTACAAAGACTCGGCCGTGCCTTTAAACTTTCATCTGGAACAAGGGAAGACTGAAGAGATGCAGCCAAAAGGCCCATGATCACTCTGGATGAACTGCAGAGATCTACAACTGAGGTGGGAGAGTCTGTCCATAGGACAACAATCAGTCACACTGCACAAATCTGGCCTTTATGGAAGAATGGCAAGAAGAAAGCCATTTATCAAAGATATCATAAAAACTCTCATTTGAAGTTTGCCACAAGCCACCTGGGAGACAATCCCAAACATGTGGAATAAGGTGCTCTGGTCAGATTAAACCAAAATTGAACTTTTTGGCTACAATGCAAAACGATATGTTTGGCGTAAAGGCAACACAGCTCATCACCCTTAAAACACCATCCCCACAGTCAAACATGGTGGTGGAGGCATCATGGTTTGGGCCTGCTTGTCTTCAGCAGGGACAGGGAAAATGTTAAAATTGATGGGAATATGGACAGAGTCCAAATACAGGACCATTCTGGAAGAAAACCTGTTGGAGCTGCAAAAGCCCTGAGACTGGGACGGAGATTTATCTTCCAGCAAGATAATGATCCCAAACATAAAGGCCACGTCACACGCATCAATCTAATGAACGATTTTGATAGTGATCGCGCGTGCATGTGATAGCATAAAGATCGTTCAGATCGCTGGTGAGCTGTCACACAGGCAGACTAGCCAGGGATCAATGGACCACCGACATCGTGGAAATGATTTATGGTTAATCTCTTTTTATTAATTATAAAGGATTAAGATAACAGTACATTCCATACAAATAGGTAAAAATCAAAACATCAAATGAGGAATACACAGTTAAGTCACAGAACAAAGATACAATCGATGTACAGTCACGGAGTGAAATACCCTCCTCAATTGTAGGGTAATCTGTATCTTATTCAAAAAACGTTTTTAGGGGAACCTGAGACCCCATTCTTGATCATTGGACCTCTGAACTAAAGGGAGTTGGTGATCTCTCGATAAATATAATGGTATCTGACTCCATTTTGTCAAATTAAGCAGTAATAAACAGGCCACTATTGGTGTAACGCTTGTTATCTCCGAACTGACAACATGGCATCAGTAAAGGTTAGGCTCAGCGGCGTCATCAGGAAGTTCAGTCCCTCTTTAATAGATTTGTCTCTAACGGAGTTCCCCATAGTGACAGGTATGGAGCTCCTATCAATATTGTGGAAATGATTTAAATATAGTTTCCATGATGTCTTGCTCCCGGTGCCAGGCTGCGGTAAGCGGGAGCAGGCTGGTCTCAAGGTAAACTGCGGGTATCTAGGCAGCGTGCAGCCTAGATACCCGCAGTTTACCTTGGAGACCAGCTCCCAGCGCTTGCTGGGAGCTGGCTTCGGTCGTCTCCCGGTGTCACACGTAGCGATTCTGCGTGTCCACCTGGCGACAAACGATAGATTTGAGGTCCTGTCCTCAAATCAAACAATGAATGATCAGCCTACTGATCGTTCATCGTTTGTAGTGTCACATGCAACGATGTCGTTTCGACATCGTTCAAGCGTCACAAAACACGTAACTTTTGAACGTTATCGGCAACGATATCGTTACGTGTGACAGTACCTTTTTAAAGCAAAATCTACAATGGAATGGTTCAAAATTAAAAGGATCCAGGTGTTAGAATGGCCAAGTCACAGTCCAGACCTGAATCCAATTGAGAATCTGTGGAAAGAGCTGAGAATTGCTGTTCACAAACGCTCTCCACCCAACCTTACTGAGCTCGAGCTGTTTTGTAAGGAAAAATGGGCAAGGATTTCAGTCTCGATGTGCAAAACTGATAGACATACCCCAAGCGACTTGCAGCTGTAATTGCAGCAAAAGGTGGCGCAACAAAGTATTAACTCAAGGGCGCCGAATAATATTGCATTCCCCACTTTTCAGTTGTTTTATTTAAGTTTAAAATATGCAATACATTTTGTTCCACTTAATGATTTGTGCCCCACTTGTTGAGTCTTCACAAAAAAATTTGAATTTATATCTTTATGTTTTGAAGCCTGAAATGTGGCAAAAGGTTGAAAAGTTCAAGGGGGTCAAATACTTTCACAAGGCACTGTATGGAGGGGACAGGTTGTGGATGGCTTTGTGTGTCAGTGTTTTGAACTGGAGTCACTGGGCAATAGAAAGCCAGTGAAGGGATTGGCAGAGAGGTGAGGCCGAGGAATAGCTGCAAGACAGGTGGATTAGTCAGGAGGGGGTGCAAGAGCGTTAGTGGAGAGGCCAGAGTAGGGGTTTGCTGGGAGATGAGGGCATGCACCAAGTGTTTTTGCAGTTTCCTGGCGAAGGAATGTATGGATCCAGAAAATATTTTTGAGGTGGCGAGGTCTTGGATATGTGGCTTGAAGGAGAGGGCAGCCTAGGATTACCCTGTGGCTCCAAGCATGCGGGATTGGGGAAAGTGAAAAGCCATTAACTTTGCTGGATTGATCTGGTGGTGTAGTAAATTGAGATGGTGGGGAAAGATGATGAATTCTGTCTTTTGTCCATGCTCCCTTTTAGAAAGCGAGCATAAAAGAGAGATTAAATAGTTGACAGATATTGTGAGACCTTGGTTAGTGTCACTTTGAGGCAATCACTCTGGAAAGCTTCAATGAATTGCAACGATTCTGAATTTTATTTTTTTTTCGTGACTTATTGGATTACATGTTAGTGGCAGGATTAGGTTGAGTATTTTTGAGTTTCTTTTTGGAAAAAGTGTGTGTTTGTGTTTTTTTTTTTTTTTTTTTTAAACGGAGTAAATCACTGCTTGCACTACTTTGTGATAGCTGCAATTAACATAGCATTTATCACTATTTATATATTTTAAAAAAACAAAACATTTTTTTTCACTAGTGATTTAAAAAAAAAAAAAATGCAGATGTGGTACAAACTTGATAGAAAAAAAGCTGCCAAAACTGCAGCCTTTATCCGCAAACAGAAAAAGCTGCGTGTGCTAGCCCTAATACTCATTTTATAGCAACACTGTTCTATGTCAAATGTACTGTACATATTTACTTTTATTACCCATCTTCCTTAAAGTGATCCTGAACCCACACTGCCCCCCCCCCCCCCGCATCTTTAGACCTGTCCCTGCACCCCCTTATCATTTCTAGCCATCCCTTTTGCAGAAAAAAAATCGATTTTGTAAAGTAGAGTAAACTTTATATATACCTAGTCCTGTGTGAGTTCTCCGTTTCTGAGGAAGCCGCAATAGGCGTGCCTGTCTGCTGCTGCCTTGTAATTTATGCACGCCCCTGTCTGCTTGCTAAGAGCCTGGCTGCGTCATGAAAGGGGACGGGGCTCCGGTATAATGTAATTTAGCCCCGCCCCTTTCATGACTCGGCAAGGCTTTTACCCAGGTGAGAGGGACGTGCATAATTACAAGGGAGTAGCAGACAGGCGGGGCTATTGCGGCTTCCTCAGAAACGGAGAACCCTCACAGGACGAGGTAAATGTATCCTATTTTCTCTACTTTACAAAATTGTTCTTTTCTTTTTTTTTTTTTTCTCTGCAAAAGGGATGGCTAAAATTGATAAGAGGGGGTGCAGGGACAGGTCTAAAGATGCGGGGGGAGGGTGGGGGTTTCAGGATCACTTTAACTTTTATTTTTGTCGCACAGCAATGGCTGCTACTTCTCAAGGAACAATATTTTGGCATATATGCAGTTGCAATCTTTTATTTATTTACTTTTTTTTAACTGGACACACAATGAAAAAAAAAAAAATCTTAGGATTCCTAAATCGCAACGTGTAAACCTCCGATGCGATGCGGGAGAAACGTGCACTAAATGTGCTCTCCCGCGCCATTGAATTGCGATATCGCAACGATATTGAAACGTGTAAACCCACCCTGAGGTTCCTAATGTCAGGCAAATGTTAGACCTGGCCATTAATAACTTAATTAAATGAATAATCATACACCACACAGAGAAAAAAATAATTTTATTAGAACAAAACACTATCTTGACTCCATCTTTACTACTCCCACATACCCTAAGACAGTAATCCACAATGATGATCCCACAATGCTACATCCATAGATTGTCGCAAGGGATCAAGGGCCCTCTTGCTGCAGTCTCTGGGTCATACTGATTGCAGCTGAAAAGAAAAAAATGTGTTGCGCCACCTGTGGACTTATCCTGCTATTATAAGGTTGCACTTAGGGATCAACTAACCTTTTATGGTTGTGCCAGTTCTGCACAACCAGAATGTGGGCGTGTGTTAAGGCTCAGGCTGCCAGCCTCGGACCTGTATCTCTTCCGTGTCCTAGATCCTCTCAGCTTCAGATCATGTGCCGATCAAGTGCTCACTCCAAGGCCAGGCCGGACGGCGTCAATCAGGTCCTTTCCCTCTGCAGCTCTGTTAGACCGCTTTCCCCGAAGGGAGATGTATACGAGTAGAAATTGTTTAAGCGGTTCTTCGGTAGAGCGCTGAGATTACACGAACACAATTATCTCCAATCTCTATCTTTATTCTTTAAAAGATGATGCTCCAAACTCCAACCCACAACATGTTTCGACGTGGCAAACACGTCTTCCTCAAGTGGATCCGCTTGAGGAAGACGTGTTTGCCACGTCGAAACATGTTGTGGGTTGGAGTTTGGAGCATCATCTTTTAAAGAATAAAGATAGAGATTGGAGATAATTGTGTTCGTGTAATCTCAGCGCTCTACCGAAGAACCGCTTAAACAATTTCTACTCGTATACTGATTGCAGCTGTCATTGCTGCAGGACCCAAGTCTCAGATCACATGATCCTTGAAGCTTTGGTCAGGTGATCGGATGTCTCCATGGCAACTTTGACTACATCAGGTTACCATGGTGATGATTTGCCCATTGCAATTACTTTACAATGGACCCATCAGTGTGGGTAGAGGTGAGTGACCGCACGCTTCCTCTCCCCCAGACCCTAACTACTACGATCAGCAAGATCGCAGCTGTTAGGGGGTGATGCAGCAAGGGACGCACAGTGATTGCGTCCCTGGCTGTCTCGCCACTTTTCCTCAGCCTGCTTTCCATGCAGTAATGAGGCTGAAAAGGACCAGGCAGTGTGGACACTGGCAGATCGTGCTGCAATCCTGCTGATGGGAGTAATCTCTCCCTTCATGGCTGAATGGGGGATGATACCACCCCTCTCCAGTGCTCCAGCCAATAGCGCTTGTCTTGACTGTTCATTGAACAGCCAGTCTCAGCAATCGTGGGTGTGGGGTGGGGAATCTACCCCCTGGGAGGTCACTCTGCAGTCTCCTGTGACTTTTACATACCAAAGCGAGATCCCAGTTACCACAGCTAGGGTGTGTGTTTGAGCCAAGACTAACTCGTATGTCCTTGGTTAGGAACAGCCTGTTTGTTTTTGTTTTTTTTTTTTTGGACAAAAGGGTTTGTCTCTGGTTGGGAAGGGATTCAATTTGCACCTAGAATGTATTTTGTCCATTACACTGGGGAACACAATTTTTTAGGACGTTAGGTCAGACAACTGTTCTTAATTAATTTTTGGATGCTGAATCCAGAAATGGTCTCGTTTTTCTCTATCACGTCAAGTTTTTGAACTATAGGATTTTTGTCTTCTCAAAAATATGTAAACTACTGTACCTAAAGTGTGTGGGTTTTTTTTTTTTTTTTTAATAGTACAAATATGAACAAAAAATGAAATTATAAGAAATGGGCATGACAAATGTTTTTTAACACCATGTTTTTTACAGTTCTATATGAGTCGAATTGTAATCAGATAAAGTCTTATTACAGATATCAGTGCAATTGTGCTTCTCTGGCAGGTAAGTTGAGGAGGAAAAACTTGACGTGCTAGAAAAAAACTGACTACATTTTTGGAATCAGCATGCAATTTTAGTATAAATCAGCTCAAAAACCGAACTCAACAAATTTTTTTCAAATTGTTCCCCAGTGTTATCTGTACATGAGGTTTTATATTTTATTTTTTTTTTTTTAACTTCAAATAGTGTTCTCTGCTGAAGGAATTATCTATATTTCAGCAGTAAATATAAATATCTGACTTTTTAAACTTTTTTTTTTTTTTTTTTTTTTTTTTTTTTTAATACAGCATATGAAGTTCTATCTGATGAAAATAAACGCAAGGAATATGACCAGTTTGGCCATGATACTTTCACTGCTGGAGGAAGAGGAGGCAATGAGAGAAATTTCCACCCCCATTTCAATTTTAACTTTGATGATCTGTTCAAAGACTTTGACTTTTTCGGAGAGAGCCAAAACACTAGATCAAAGAGACACTTTGATAATGCCCATTTTAGGAGCCAGCAAGATCCTTCAAATCGGCACAGACGCCATTTTGATGACTTTGGTTTTGGGGGCAGCTTATTTAATGACATGTTTGAAGATATGGAAAAGATGTTTACACTTAATAGTTTTGGTAACTCGCAGAGACAGAATAGCAGAACAGATGGCAGATTTCAGGGATCGAGCAAGCACTGCAGAACTGTCACTCAGCGCCGAGGGAACATGGTGACAACCTACACAGATTGTTCAGGGCAGTGACAGCCTGACGTGTGAGAAGCCTATGAACTCTACCCAATGCAGCTTTACCCGTAGAATCAAAAAGTGATACATTGAGCAGCTATACAGAGAATACCACAAATGGCAGGAAAACTGCTGCTGCATGCATTGTGACTGGTGTGATCTAAACAGATAGGGTGCTACTGACTGACATTGTCATACTATTAACTTATTTTAGGTTGTGTGAAAAACTGCTAACCAGGTATAAAACCTAATAGGCTGCTTTTAGAAAGGTAACACACTATGCATGGCATGCTCCACTAGTTTTCCTTGGCTGTAATACATGCTGAGTAATCTGGGTTACAAAACTTTAGATTAAGCTTTCAAACTTGTTTCTGATAGTAATCTAATGTAATTGTTTCCCTTTTCTCCTAATCTGTGCAATTTTTTTTTTTTTTTTTCTCTCCTCCTATGTAAGACAAGCAAAGTACTGTAAACTGCACAATTTGCATTACTCCTGCTTTGTTTTAAGGCCAATTATTACAGTAGACTGCTTACAATTTCTGGGGAAGAATTACTATTTGTACGTTTAACTGGGTAATCCAGTCCTGCTCACTTAAATACCAGACACTGCATGGGGCTTGTGATGTCACATCTACTGCTATTGTATACCTTTTTCCGATTAGAATGGTGCAGGTGAGCTGGCAGATACCTGTAGATGTGATGTGAGCAGGGCCTGATTATCTCTTTAAAGGGAACATATCGGTTGATTTTATGCTTCTCAAACTGCAGGCATCCTGAATCAGAGCTGGTCTGCAATACTCTGAAATGCCAGAGTTCAAGAGAAAACTTTAAACTCCTACATGAGAGATTACATGAATGTAGTGCTGCTTAGTCCTTTGTACACATGTGGAGTGCATAATCTTTTATGGCTGGATCATTAAACTGTTTTCTCTAAATAAGACTAAATCGCTTCAGAGGAAATATATCTAGCTGCAATTGTGGAGCCAGGTTCTGATTCTTGCTCCTAGAGCTGTGAGCAACATGGATCCAAATGACATGTTTCCTTTAACAGAAAATAAGTCAGTCTGCTGTAACATCTAATTTAATGGCAAAAATATTTATGCCAATGTGACAATCTAAGGCCTGGTTCAGAAGGCTGTAGTTCACGTTTTGTATACGAAGCAAAATGCATTCGACTGACATTGGACCCCTCTCTTATGGCCACTTTACACACACCAACTTATCTGTCCAACTTCTGACCAACTTACTGGTTGCAGTGAAATCATGGAGACATTGTTCCATTTACTGAATGTCACAATGGAGCAATGTGTCCATGATTTCACTGCAACCAGTAAGTTGGTCAGAATTGGACGGATAAGTTGGTGTGTGTAAAGTGGCCCTTAATCTTAAAGCCTGATGAACACACATGGGGCTGTAGTTTGGGGTCTGTCCCAGCATTCCGCTCAGTTAATGGACTGTGATATAAGCTGTTTGGACCTTGCCTCAAACTGTTGGCTCTGTCTTTCCTGAGGCTAGCTCATGTTTTACTTTTTACAACACCCCTCCTTTTCCTTTATCTTCCTATCATAGGGGGTAACCTAGCTTCCATGATGATGCAAGCAATACATCTTTGGTTTGTCCAGATGTTGAACACTTAAGATGTGCAATATTTTTACACTTTTCATTGTGTAGTTTAAATTGTGTGAAAGTTCAGATGTTCTATTTTTGTGTTTTTATTATTGCACTTTTCTTGGCATATTCCATACGACTATTAATCCTATGGATGTTAATGCCATTTGTCTTTACTCATGTAACATGAGTGAAATTAAATGATCATTATTTGAGTTCTCCGAGTGTCTTGTCACCTTTACCTGCAATATTAAATTTTATATATAAGTACCACAAGAAAAATAAATTGGCTGAAGTCAAGGTAGGTGTGTATTAAGAGGTGTTGTGGTTTCAGGTAACTCTAATCGCAAAATGCAGTTTGTTTGAGAAGGTGCTATATACTGTGGCTAAAATAGGTATTGACACATCATCTTTTAATTTGGTAAGTATGTTTCTAAGGGCCCTTTCACATCAGCTTTTTTTTTTTTTTCCAATCGCGGCAGATGCGGTGAAAAAATCGCATCTGCCGCGATTACCGCATACCGGCTGCACTTGCGGCGCGGTTGCGGTAAACGCCATACAATGTATAGGCGGGCTTGCGGCAAGTGCGGTTTTGGCAGGTGCGGCCGCAAAAAAAATGCTCTCAGCCGCGGGTTTTTTTTTCGCGGCCGCACCTGCCCCGAGTGCCAAAACCGCACCTGTCGCAAGTCCGCCTATACCTTGTATGGTGTTTACCGCAACTGCGCCGCAAGTGCAGCCGGTATGCGGTAATCACAGCAGATGCGGTGAAAAAAACCACATCTGCTGCGATTTGAAAAAAACTGCTGATGTGAAAGGGCCCTAAAGGTGCTTTTGAAGTGAATTTTCACCAAATGTCAGTAACATCCCATCCAATCCACACAGGCAAAGAAATCAAGACATGGCTGTCTGTAAATTTAAATTATAAGTAAAGAGAAATGACATGGTAAAAGTACTGGACACTTAAGGCCCCGATACACGGCACAACATTGTCAACAACATCACTGATACGTCACGGGTTTGGAGGCGTACCAGCGATGTCGTTGCAACCTCGTTGCATGTGCCTCTGGCAAGTTGCAACAATAAATCGTTGGACTGGAGTTAACAGGTTTACCAGTTGGTAAACCTGACGATCTGAACTCCAGGAACCTGCTGCATTGTTCTGTGTGACACCGCGATAAAGATGTTATAGACGACTTTGCCCATACACAGCAATGAGCAGGGATCGTTTACGAGGTTGGCGAACATTACCTGCTCACAACATCGTTGGTGAGTTTTCCACGCTATCTAGATGTGTGACATCTCACTAGGGATGTTGAGATCGTTGCTGACATCGTTTCAACACCGTGCTGTGTAACTGTACCTTTAGAGGTGCAGAAAGCCATGGAAAGTCATGATGGCAACTGAAATCTGTCAGTAATTAGTGTAAATCTGACAGTTACTGAAAATAGCAAGTACAACTGATGGGCCTATAAGGCTGGAAACACATTTTCCTACTTACATGTGGGTCTCTCGGACGAGACTGGATCAGTGACTCTGAATGGCCTCTCCCTCTCTGGACAGGGAGTGTGATGCTGCACATAAACACAGGCACCTGACATTCCCGTCCAGAGAGGGAGAGGCCGTTCAGGGTCACTGATCCAGTCTCGTCCGAGAGACTCGCATGTAAGTAGGTGAGTGTTTTTCCAGCCTAAGAAGACATAGTAGGCCTCAAAAGAAGACTGCACAGCACACACCATGCAAACAAGCAACTCTCACATTCAAGTTGGCCCTCTCTCCTACTAAATAGGCTTCCTTCATAACACTCATATCCTCTTTCTTCCACAACCCCATGCAGTTCTTCAACATGTTTAACTCCCTTCTCCACCTCCCACTGCCCCCTCCTTCTTATATCTCAGCAGAAGACTTTGCAATACACTTAAGGCCCAGTTACATGCTGCGATGTCCTACTGATCTGACGTGGCTGGCTGGGATTGCTGGAACATCGCTAACTAATCGATGGTGAGGTGTCAAATGGGAAGATCTGTTGAATGATGCAGCAACAATCCTGCAAACAATATTTGCGGTTGTTTGGACGCTGTCACACAGCAGCTACTCCACTGACTCCAACCTTGATGTGGGTGTAGTTTTTGACACAATATGTGCCAGATAGGCATGCCTATGTTTGGTTTTCTGCGCCCCTTCAATTCTGGTGGCCACTACCGCGTTTCTATTGGTCAGCCTTGCCTTGAATGGTGGCCACAATATTGGCACTTTCGACCTTTGAACCAGCTTGCCATTTAAGGCTACCTTCATTTGGTTCCACCTGTTCAAGCCGCTGCTGCGTTCTCAAACTGTTGGACGTGTGTGTGTGTGTGTGTGTGTGTGTCTGCATGGCTATGTGTACATGTTATTTCTCTTTCGCATCATTGTGGGGGACACAGGACCATGGGTGTATGCTTTTCTGCCACTAGGAGGCGATACTAAGAGATACAAATTGAGCCCTCCTTCCTGCAGTTTACACTCCTTAAGGAAAAACTGAAGGCCACTTTACACACACAGATATGTGTCCAACTTATGAACAGATCTCTGGTTGCAGTGAAAGCATGGACACATTGTTCCATTTTGTACACAGCCACAAAATGGACCAATGTGTCCATGATTTCACTGCAACCAGAGATCTGTTCAGTAGTTGGTCACAGATATCTGTGTGTGTAAGGTGGCCTTTAGTGTTATAAGGAGGCACATGCGGTCTGTAGCTCAAACCACATCTACCATTTTTATTCTTTATGCTTTTTAGGTGGCCGTCACACGCACGGATATCGCGCAAGATATCGCTTGAAAGCGGCAGATTTAACATCGCGTAAGCGATGTCTGTGCGTGTGACGACAGGATACGACGAGCGAGATCTGATCAAATCGCAAAATCGAGATCTGAGGTCCGGACCTCACATCTTGCGATTTACGATTTAGCGATCTGCTTCATCGTGGTGTATGACACCACGATGAACGATCTCCCAGCGGCAGAGCCTACGCTGGGAGATGGTAACTATGGTACACGTCGGGTAACTAAGCGATGCGCGGCGCCTAGTAACCCGATGTGTACCATAGTAAACAGCGATCTCGCTGGCCCACATCGCTGGTGAGTCTGTCTGTGTGACATCTCACCAGCGATGTGAGCGATATTGTAAGCGATCGCCCGTGCACGTGATCGCTTACAATATCGTTCTAGATATCTTAGCGTGTGACGGCCGCCTTAGTTTTACTATTTTTTAAGGCTGCTTTCACACTGCAGTTTTTTCTTGATCAGGATTCTTCAGATTATGGGCACCTGGCGCCGCTTCCGGAAGCCCACAATACTTTAGGCCCCGCTCTGGGCCTGCAGCCAAGCGCCGCCCACCTCTGCGCTGACTGGCCGCACATCGCGTCTCGCCCCACGTCATAGGGGCAGGCATGATGAGCATGTCGTTCAGGGCCACAGAAAACGCCCCAGGCATATCGTGCATGAGGAGGCTGATAACACATGCCCTCAAACAACAGCCAGCCAATCACTGCCCAGCCCATTTATCATGAGCACAGCCACATAATACGCTCCCAAACCAGCGTGAAAAATCACACACAGGACCTAGCACATCACAGCTGGCAGCCCCCACATACAAATGTACAGTCCCCAGATGAAAGCCTATGCTCATTCCTGCCTGGCCCTCCCCTGGAGTGGGCATGTCCTGGAGAGGAGAGGGCTCCATTTCCCCCCCCCCTCCCTTCCCAAGGAGGGGCCGCACAAAGCCCACACACTAACTCGGACACATCCACTCCACACTCCTTTGTTCTGGTGCCTCTCAAAAGAAAGGATCACAGCACCTCACCAGACGGCCTGATAAAAGGGGACACAGGGTCCGGGTAGGCTCCATTACTCCATTAGGAGACCCTCTTCCCTGCAGACCACCACCCCTGTCCAGTTCTGGCTCGTTTGCCTTCATAGCAACCTGCCTAGTACCGCGCAGTGCCATTTTGAACAGTAATCTGGTACACTATAGCAAATCCCAAACCTTCTAAACACAAAAACAAGAACAACGCAGCGAGCAGGGCATTATGCATCAGCTGCCAGACTTCGCTCCCACGCAAACACGCTTCCTAATTTTGTAAGGACTGCAAACCTGAATGCCCCACTGAGGCTACCACTGACACAGCTCCCGGTGTACACAAACACTTGAGTCACAGCACCAAGGCTTTACCGGGTACAGCTGTTACCCATAACAAGGCGCACGTCCAATTCCAGGGAGTCCATACTGGACTATATATACATATAGATAAATAAGACAGCGCCTCACGGGTTGGTATTGGTTCAAAGTGTCCTCTTTATTTCTGCCCCCAAACGAGCAACGTTTCGATAACAGAGCTTGATAAAGATCTGTGATTGAAACATCGCTCGTTTGGGGGCAGAAATAAAGAGGACACTTTGAACCAATACCAACCGGTGAGGCGCTGTTTTATTTAGCTATACAGCTCCCAATGTGTCTGACATCCCTCCATGGGGCCTGACACTGTCACAACAGGTAGACTCCATAGTCCAAATGTTGCAGGCCGTCCTGGTCCTTGCACAGCCAGTGACCACAAACGCCACCGCTCCCCCTAGCCTGCGGCCTCCCTGCCCACCAGAAGGCAGGCTCATACCAGCCTTTCCAGAGACACTGTTCCGCCACGTCACCCCTAAGTGGCAGGTCTCGCTCCCCTTGACCTCGTTACTGGCCTGAATCACTGAGGGGGAACTATCAGAATCAGATGTGCCCCACCACAGTGAGACCACGGCCACCCAGGCAATGGTTGACAGCCTCATTGAAGCTGTTAACAGGACAATGAACGTTAACGACGATCATGTCACCAACCCAGAGTGCACATTCTCGTTCACAAAGGCTAAACGTTCTCGTCAAGTGTTCTCTAACCACGAGGATTTTAACGATATAATCCAGCGACACTTGGACCGGCCAGACAAGCACTTCGTAGGCCGTAAAGCCATTGACGCCAAATACACCTTTGCGCCAGACCATCATAAAAAAATGGGCTGATTCACAGCCCGTTGACCCACCCACCAGTGACGCGTCTAGCCAACAAAACCGTACACTCTCCAACAGCAGGGCCGGCTCCAGGTTTTTGCTTGCCCCGGGCGAAAGAGTCTCAGTGGGCCCCTTTATTATATATATTCTGCACAAATATAATCCCTCTCTGAGCCTGTCTTTCCATGTGCGCTGTGTCTTCCCGCCCTGTGCCTGTCTCCCCCCTGTGTGCTGTGTCTCTTCCCTGTATGATGTTTCTCCCTCGTGTGTGCTGTCTCACCTCTCTGTGCCTGTCTCCCCCTCTGTGTCTGTTTCCTCCTGTGCGCTGTCTCTCCCCTGCATCTGTCTCTTCCCTGTAAGATGTCTCTCCCCCATCTGCGCTGTTTTCCCTCTCTGTGCCTGTCTCCCCCTTGTACACTGTCTCTCTCCCCCATCTCCTTCCTTTCTGTGCACTCGCTTGCTCTCTTTTTTCTATCGCCCTCTCTCCCAGAAACATTAATTTGTTAGAGTCTGGAACCGAAATTAAAACAAAACACATTATCCGCAGCAAAAAAAAAACCGCACAGTTGGCACAACCATCTTTCTCTTGCAGTGACAGCAAAGCACACCGGACGGCAGAGCACAGACAACAGAGCCCACTGACAGCAGAGCCCTCCGGCGGCAGCAGAGTCCTACAGTCTACACCTGTGCTCAGCGCAATGCAGCAGCCAGTGCACAGAGCAGGGCTGGTGGGGTGGGATGCAATGCTCTGCAGCCCCTGCCCATCACATGCACACAACTGCAGCAGAATAGCTGAGCACTGGACACAATACATGATCTGCTGAGCAGTGGGTACTAGATATAAATAGTGCAGCCCTGGACACACAGTGCAGCCATGGGCACGCAGAGCAGCCCCGGGTGCACAGAGCAATCCCGGGCACACAGCGCAGCTCCAGGCACACAAAGCAGCCCCGGGCACACAGAGCAGCCCTGGGCACACAGAGCTATCCCGGGCACACAGCTCAGCCATGGACACACAGCGCAGTTCCAGGCACACAGAGCAGCCCTGGGCACATAGAACAGCCCCAGGGTCCCCTCTGCTGTGGGCCCCTGAGTGCTGTGTTTTTGTTCCTGACATAGGGGCCTGGCTCCCTGTGTGCTGGAGGCACCGGCTCCCTGTGTGCTGGGGGGCCCGGCTCCCTGTGTGCTGGAGGCACCGGCTCCCTGTGTGCTGGGGGGGTCAGGCTCCCTGTGTGCTGCGGGGCCCGGTTCCCTGTATGCTGCGGGGCCAGGCTCCCTGTGTGCTGGACGCACCAGCTCCCTGTGTGCTGGGGTGCCCGGCTCCCTGTGTGCTGGGGGGTCAGGCTCCCTGTGTGCTGTGGGGCCCGGTTCCCTGTGTGCTGCGGGGCCAGGCTCCCTGTGTGCTGGGGGACCCCATCTCCTCTCACTCCTAACCTGCGTGCAGGTATGTGACAGATGCGATCATAATGTCTGAGATGCTGGAGGACTAGAGAGTAGAGATCATAGACGTCAGCTCCCGGCTCAGTGCAGATGGGCATGTTATTCACATGCCCATCTGCACTGAGCCGGGAGCTGACGTCTATGATCTCTACTCCGTCAGCTCCCGGCTCAGTGCAGATGGGCATGTGATTCACATGCCCATCTGCACTGAGCCTGAAGCTGACGTCTATGATCTCTACTCTAGTCCTCCAGCACCTCAGTCATCATGATCGCATCTGCCACATAGCTGCATGCAGGTTAGGAGTGAGAGGAGAGGGCGCTGCAGCAGCACACAGGAGGGCTCCCGGGGGCCGACTATCAGGGGCACATTAACAGCGCCCACTGTCCCACAGCCATTGGAGGATGCAGGGCAGGGGACGATGTCCTGCAGCAGATGGCTTGGGCCCCCCAGGCACCTCCGGGCCCCCCAGACAGCTGGGGATACCGGCATTTGCCCGGGTGCTGACGCCGGCCCTGTCCGACAGTTTGTCTAATTGCCGGTCGCTGGAGTCATTGATAGACGATCTAGCGCGCTCAATCTTTGAACCTCAGGAGCAGCCCTCTCTCCCTCGTTCGCTATGGCGTGGGTAGCAAAAGCAGCGGATCTAGTCCTTACGCAAAACATTGCAAGACCCCGACTGGGATCCAACCAACCTGCTCGAACTACTTAAAAGGGCCGAGCAGTACTTCCTGCTTGCGTCCATAGCAGCCAACTTCTCTGCATTGGCATCAGCAAACACCATTTCCATGCGCCAAACCCTCTGGCTCAGAGGCTGTCATGCAGATTTCACAGATTCTGCCTACCCGCGGGGTCAACGGTACCCTACTCTCCTTCAAAACCAACCAAATCTGGAAAAGCCACCCTAAACAAACCCACTCTAAGGGCGTAAAACCACAAAGGTTGAACGTATGCCTACCCCCCCCAACCGCCCGACACCAACATAACAGGCGGACATCTCTTCCGCCGCTCACGGCTAACTGTCGTGCATGACAATTGGGTTAGAGAACTGGTTTCATCAGTCTACAAATTAGAATTCGCATCCCGGCCCCCGGATTATTTTTTTTCCTCTCGTGGCCCCCGAAAACAAATAAATACTCAACAGTCCTTTGAGGCCATCAAATCACTACTCAGAACCGGGGTCATAAAACCAGTGCCAATAACCAAACAGTTCAAGGGTTACTACTCAAACCTGTTCGTCGTCTCGAAAAACGACGGGACAGTACCCCCCATCCTAGACTTCAAACTTCTCAACAGTTTGGTAAAGGTCCGACAGTTCAAGATGGAATCCCTTCGCTCAGTGATCGCGTCCTTAGAAAAAGGAGAGTTCCTAGAAACTATCGACATACAAGATGCATACCTCCACATCCCCATTTTCCCTCACCACCAAAAAATACCTGTGGTTCACTGTTCAAAAACGCCACATCCAATTTGTCGCCCTGCCCTTCGGCTTGGCAACCTCACCCAGAGTCTTCACAAAGGTCATGGCGGCCGTCATCACCATCCTCCACTCGCGGGCAGTGGTCGTCCTTCCATACCTAGACGATCTGCTAATCAAAGGGCCTTCTTTCCAGGCATGCCTCGACAGCATCCAAACAACAACAAACACGCTCTCCTGCCTAGGATGGCTCATAAACCTAGAAAAATCATCCCCAACGCCGGCCCAGACAATAAACTTCCTAGGGATGACCTTAGACACTGCAAGAGGGCTAGTCATACTCCCGCAGGACAAGGCCACGGCAATCCGCAAAGGAGTGCACACTCTTCACAGCCGTGCACAACAGTCCATCCGTTTTGGCATGGGGTCCAAGGAAAGATGGTGGCTGCAGTGGAAGAAGTTCCCTTCGCTCAGCTACACTTCCAACCCCTATAGCTCTTCCTCCTCTCGGCCTGGGACAAAAGTCCCTTCAGCTTCGACCGCAAGCATCGCTTGCCCACGCAAGTCAAAAAAGCACTCAGATGGTAGACACAGCCATCATCTGTCACGGAAAGAAAATCCTCTCCCTCCAGTGGTCCAGTGGCTGATGGTAACCACCGATGCCAGCCTACTCGGCTGGGGGGCCATCTATTGTCAGCATACGGCCCAGGGCCGCTGGACGCCCCAGGAGTCACACCTCCCAATCAACATTCTGAAGCTGTGAGCGATCCGCTTAGCACTTAAATAATTTTACCACCTCCTGGCCGATTGGCCCACTCACATCCAATCAGACAACGCTACGGCCGTGGCGTACATCAACCATCAGGGTGGCACATGCTGCAAATCCGCAATGCGCGAAGTGGAACACATCCTACACGAAAAGACCCAGTCAATCATATCAGCAGTCCAAATCCTGGGAGTGGACAACTGGGCAGCAGACTTTCTAAGCCACCAGGGACTGGCCTCAGGACAATGGTCCCTACATCCGTCTTTCTACAGATCTGTCAGTGCTGGGGAACCCCCTACGTGGGCCTCATGGCGTCAAGAATGAATGCAAAAGTCCCGGTCTTTGTAGCCAGGTCCCGGGACCCACTTGCCCTAGGAGTGGACTCGCTGGTCCTCCCCTGGCGCCAATTCCAACTCCCATACAGCTTTCTCTAATCACCTTCCATGACAGCATAAGAGGTTGCCTCTCCATGCCCTAATAGGGACAGGAAGCACAAGAGAGTTTAAAAGGACCCTCTCACTCGCCAGTGTCTTTCCTGTCCCCATGGGGCATGGTGAGGTTCTCCTGTGCTGTGGGACCGGCGACTGCAGCATACCTTGTTTCTATTTTTGGCCGGGCAGCTTTGGTCGGTGCCTGGCTCTTCTGCTGCCATTGGGCGGTGGGACCGTCTCCCTGGTCCTCTGGCACCTCCCTGGGGTAATGCGGTCCATGGGCGCCCTGGTCCGTGACCTCTCTGAGCCCACAAGCTTCCCCCTGTGCGCACACTGTCCTGCGGGACTCGTCAACGGGCGTCACTTTCGGGTCACGTGCTTCCTCGGGAGTGCGGCTCTTCTGGTTTCCGGCAGTCGGATTCTGGCGGGACAGCGTGCAGGGCACGCCAACGATTTGTCTGCGCCCTGTCTCGGACCCTACACTGGGAGAAGGGGCACATTTGCAGGGGCTGTGGGGCAGACTTATTGATATCAGCTGCCCTGAAGGTCAGTTAAGGTAAGACGGTTCCCTGTGAAGGATGGCCGACTTAGCTGCTGAGCCCAGCTCTGCCCCAGCCACAGTAAGTCTGTGCCAAGGGGGGTCCATATGACTGATCTTCAGGCTGATTCTTATGGCGTCCTTTTCTCTTTTTTTAGGGAGAAAAGGCTGCCACAAGAAAGCTGGGTGGGAAGAGATGCCCTGTTTGTCTTAAGAAATTTCCGTCACCATGGGACAAAAAACTCTGTCAGGACTGTACAGATAAGATTATTAGGGCAGAACATCCCTCATTGGTAGATGAATTGCGTTCCTTGGTTAAACAGGAGATACAATCCTCCTTAGCTTCCCTGACTCTGGCTACACCTGTCCAGGTCCCGGGCCCTCCTTCTCCAATGAAACGGAAGCTCTAGCAGGACCAGTCTGACTCTGAGGGCCAGGTCGACTCAGACTCTGACATAGGAATGATATTTCTTCCTCCAAGCATTCTGACCCTAAAAAGTTTCTGTTCTCCTTGGAGGATTTTGCTCAGCTGATTGATGCGGTGCGTAGCACTATGGGTCTGGAGGAGGAACAAGTCCTCCATTCTGTCCAGGATGAAATGTTTGCTGGGCTGCAGATTGGGTTTCCAGGCCATGCCAGCATTCAGAATCTCATTTCACAGGAGTGGAAGTTTCCTGAAAAGAGAGTTAAGAGTGCTATGAAGAAAAGGTTTCCCCTGGATGACACCCCCTTCAATTGGGATGTCCCCAAGGTGGACGTACAAATGACAAGGGTTGCTAAAAAAAACCACTCCCTTTTGAGGATACTTCCCAGCTGAAGGACCAGATGGATGAGAAAATTGAGGGCCTGATAGAACTCTCTTGTGAGGCGTCCTCATCTACTTTGCAGGCAAATATTGTTTCTACTTGCGTGTCCCATTCGATTCTCAGGTGGTTAGATCAGCTTGAGTGCCACATCACTCAGGGTACTCCCCAGAGAGGAATTACTTGATTCATTGCCATTGCTTAAAAAAAGCTACCAGTTTCTTAGCTGATGCTTCGGCGGAGTCTGTGCGCATGTCTGCTCATACCTCCGTTCTGTCTAACTCTGCTAGGCGAGCCCTCTGGTTAAAAATGTGGAGTGGGGACTCCACCTCCAAAATGCGGCTCTGTTCCATTCCCTTCAAGGGGGACTTGGTCTTCGGCCCGACTCTAGATAACATCCTAGACAAAGCCTCTGATAAAAAGGCTCTGCCCAAGCAAAGAGCTGCGAAGAAAAGTTGCCCAAGGGCAAGGGGAAGGTGGGTAGGTGGTCTTACCCAAAGGGCCAAGGGAAAAATATTCTTGTCCCCTCCCAGCAGCGTCCACAGCAGGATAAGCAGTGACTCGGCTCGGGTGGGGGGGGGGTTCTTGCAGATTTCTTCTCCCATTGGTATAACATTACCAATTGCCAGTGAGTACTCAACGTCATCTCCGAGGGTCTCCTCATCGAGTTCGAGTCTCCTCCCCTGCCGGGTCTTCGGGTCACTTCCCTGCCCTCTCAGGAAGCTCAGGATCTCCTGTTCTCAAATCTACGGACCTCCTATCCTCTTAAATTTGATCTCTCAAATTCCCAGCACGGAACAAGGCTGTAGCCATTACTCCCGACTCTTCCTGGTGAAGAAACCGTCGGGAGTGGTCAGGATAATCATCAATCTGAAGCAACTAAATAAGTACATAAAGTACCGCAGATTCAAAATGGAATCCATCAGTTCAGCGGTTCCGTTGATAGGCCATCACTTTCAGATGGCCACAACAGACTTAAAGGATGCCTACTTCCATATGCCCATTCATCCCAGGCACAGAAAGTTCTTGAGATTCGTGGTTCTTTACCACAGCATAGTGCACCACTACCAATTCAATGTACTCCCCTTCAGGATCTCCTCTGCTCCGCGGGTGTTCACAAACATCATGGGAGAGGTGGTGGCCTTTCTCAGACAGCAAGGCGTCTGTCTGATACCATTTTTGGATGACCTCCTTTTGGTCACGCCTTCGGCTGCTGCCCTCACCGCCGATGTGGAAAGGATGTTGGCTACGCTTCGGTCATTGGGATGGATTCCAAATCTGAAGAAGTCTCAGCTCCAGCCGTCCTCCACCAGGAGATTCCTGGGGCTTCTGCTGGACTCCGACAGCCAAATGTCATTTCTTCCGGAGGATCACAAGTCGACCCTCACTTCCAAAATTTCTGCCCTTCGGTCTCAGAAGACCCCCTACAATCAGAACGGCAATGTCTGTACTGGGATCTATGACGGCCTGCATACCATCCGTAATGTAGGCCCAGGCACACTCCAGGTGTCTTCAGTTTCATATCCTATTGCACTGGAACCATCTTCCTTCCTCCCTGAACAAAAGGGTTCGCTTGTTGGGGTGAGTTGTCACCTCCCTCCAGTGGTCGTTGTCCCCGATGAACCTGGCCAAGGGGGTCTCCTGGTCTCAGACTCCTCTGGTCACTCTAACGACGGATGCCAGCAAGCGGGGCTGGGGGGCTGTGATGTCATGTATCCCATTGCAGGGTCTACTGGAGTCCATTGGTCAGGTCTCAAACCTCCAACAACCGCAAACTAAAGACGGTGGAAGAGGCTCTCCTGGCAGCTCAGGATCTGGTCAGGAGCTTGCACGTGTTGGTTTATTTGGACAACATAACTACGGTAGCCCATCTTCGCCATCATGGCAGCACTCAATATCGTGACCTGAAAGTTTTATCCAGTCGGATATTTCAGTGGGCAGAGTTGTCCCTTCAGTCTCTCTCAGCAGTCCATCTGAGAGGCACATTAAATTCTCAGGCAGATTTTTTGAGTCGCAAGGACCTCCATCCTGGGGAATGGAGCCTGAACCAAGCAGTCTTCTGCAACCTGGTGGTGCGCTGGGGTCCCCCGGAGGTGGATTTGTTTGCTTCCAACCACAATTGAAAGGTTTGATCATTCTTCTCCCTCTACCCCAGGGACGATGCGATCTGAGTGGACGCCTTATCCCACGCTTGGGACTTTCGACTGTCCTAAGCTTTCCCGCCTCCTCCTCTGTTTGCAAGGGCTCTGAAGAAGATCAGGGAAGAAGGGGTCCCAACTATCTTCATTGCCCCCCTCTGGCCAAAAAAAAGTTGGTACAATTTAATCATGTCCCTCAAGGTGGAGGGTCGGATGCCTCTGGATCCGGACCCGAACCTTCTCTCGCAAGGTTCACTCTTCCATCCGGATCCCCGGAGGTTCAACTTAGCTGCCTGGCTTCTGAGGCCCAGGTGCTGAAGGCTCAGGGCCTTTCTGACCGGGTTATTGCTACCTTATAAGATTGCCGTAAACCCTTCACCAACGCGATCTACAATAAGATTTGGAAGAAATTCTCCTCTTGGTGTAGTCCCACCTTGCCTGATCCTTTCTCTCCTAATATCTCCCAGATGGAGTTGGATTTGGGTGCTAAACCTAGCACCTTTAAGGTGCAGGTGGCAGCCCTGAGTTCAGTGTTTGATCTGAAGTTGGCTGACCACTTCTGGATCAAACGTTTCATGGTGGCGGCTACTAGACAGTGTCCCAGACGATGGATTCTCACTCCCTCCTGGGAACTGAATGTGGTTCTTACAGGTCTCTCATGTACTCCTTATGAAACTCTTTCCTCATGTACCCTGAGGTCTCTGTCTCCTAAACTCACCTTTCTTGTGGCTATCACCTCTGCAAGGAAAATTGGAGAACTTCAGGCTTTATCCATAAGAGATCCGTGATGTCAGCATTGTTTTCCAGCTTGATCCGTCATTCCTGCCGAAAGTGGTCTCTGAGTTCCATCACTCTCAAGGTACCGTCACACAGGGACATATCGCCGGCGATATTGCCGGGGATCGCGGGAGCGCGCATCCCTGACAACATCGCCGGTGAGATGTCACACTGAGCAACTTACCGGCGATATCGCCGGCTAGTTGCCGCGGCTTTCGCTCGCTGGGTCGCCCAGCAACCCAGCAAGCGATAACCCGCAATGTTGTAGATAGGCGGAATCGCCCGTAACATTGCAGGTTGCCGCGTTACACAGGGCGATCAGGCAGGATCGCCTGAGCAACATCGCCAGGTTTCCCAACACTGTTGGGAAACCTGGCGATGTGACTCAGGCGATTCATCGCCTGATTATCGCCCTGTCACACGAGGAAATTCGCCGGCGATGTCGCCGCAACCTGGCCATGCCCCTCGGTTGCCGGCAACATCGCCGGCGATATCTCCCCGTGTGACGGTACCTTAAGACGATTGTTCTTCCTTCCTTCTGTCAACATCCTAAATCTCCGAAAGAAGAAGAATTTCATTCTCTGGACATCCGTAGACTAGTATTACACTACCTGGATTTAATGGTGCCGTGGTGTCTTGACCATAACTTGTTTATTCAGCACTTTGGTCGCAACAAGGGCAAGCAGGTGGCTAAAAGCACGATTGCTTATTGGATTAGAAAGGCCATTACAGATGCTTATCTCAGTCAGGGCCTATCGCCTCCTTCGGGCTTCACAGCCCATTCTACCAGGTCCACTTCGGTCTCCAGAGTTGAACAAGTGGGTGCTTCACCTGAGCAGATCTGCAAGGCAGCTACGTGGTCTACTCTGCATACCTTCACAAAGCATTATCACTTGGATCTTCTGTCTAACAGGGATTTGACCTTTGTCAGGAAAGTCCTGCAGGCTGTAGTCCCTCCCTAGTTAAGAATCTGTGGGCATTCCTCCTATGATGTCGTGGAAGGTCATTAGAGAAAATAGAATTATTCTTCCCGTTAATTCGGTTTCTAGGAACCTTCCACGACAGCACTTATTTCCCTCCCTATATTCCTTGATGTTCCTGGAATGTGTTGCTGGTTTCTTATATGCTATGGGTTTGTTGTAAGACACTGGCGAGTGGGAGGGTCCTTTTAACATCTCTTGTGCTTCCTGTCCCTATTAGGGCGTGGAGAGGCAACCTCCTATGCTGTAGCGGGAAAATACCCCGTAGTAGCGGCGTGTAAAGACGGTAGGAGGCACCCGGCCACAGATACATCTGTTTCCGAGCACTGCCCGGAAACAGGTGGCTACACAGGCGATTGTAGTGAGCTGTATCGGCGTGTAAAGAAGCGACAGAAGGGATGTGTCGACACCAGGCAATGTAGCTGGTATGTAGCTGGGGCGTGACACAGGCTCCGGGTTACCGCGCCCCATCAGCGATCATTGGTGGAAGATACTGCGTACCGATTGGCTCTTCCTGCACACTCCGCCATGTCACAAGCGCTTATTCCGTGCCACAGTCCGATCACTACTACGTCAGGTGTCCGCCATCCGCCCTTTGCGTCGTGCCCAATCAGAACTCTGTTGGGTTAGCCAATGGTTGTGGTTTGGGCGCGGCATGATGGACTGTGGCACGCCTATATGTTTTCTCTGCTGTCTTTGTTCCGCCCAGAGTACCCTGTGGTGGCGGCGTCTGAAGATGGTACGCTAAGCTACAGATGGCTACTTGTGGCACCCAGCGGTGTATCCGGGGATAGATGTCACGTAGCGTAGCGTAGCTTGTGGCGGCGTGTAAAGATGGTGCGTTGACCGTTTGTAACCGTTTGTGCGTGCTCGTGCACGTGAAGTAGCTGGTTGTATCCACCCACCAGTAGCGGCGTGTAAAGGGACCCTTAGGGTACCTTTACACGCCGCTACTGGAGGATGGATACAACCAGCTACTTCACGTACACGAGCACGCACAAACGGTTACAAACGGTAAACGCACCATCTTTACACGCCGCCACAAGCTACGCTACGCTACGTGACATCTATCTCTGGATACACCGCCGGGTGCCTCAAGTCACCTTCTGTAGCTCATCTTACCTCATTTACACACCGCTACAACCAGCTAATATGGGCGGACCTGGTGCAGCAGGGACAGCACATAGGCGTGCCACAATTGTGGATTACGAGACGTCCGTACGCTGATAGGACAAAGCAAGAAACCCATGATTGGCCCGGCATCGCAGGAGACTGTTTAATACATGACACTCGAGCAATTGTGTAGTGTGACTGGTCAGCTCCTTAAATATGCCGCCCTATGCAGCTACTACCAATCGTAACGCAGGAGCTTCCACCAATGATCGCTGAAGGGGGGCGGTATCCCGGAGCCTGTGTCACGCCCCAGCTACATTCCAGGTACATTGCTTGGTGTCGACACATCCCTCCTGTTGCTTCTTTTCACGCCGATACAGCTCGCTACAATCGCCTGTGTAGCCACCTGTTTCCGGGCAGTGCTCGGAAACAGATGTATCTGTTGCCGGGTGCCTCCTACCGTCTTTACACACCGCTACTACGGGGTATTTTGCCGCTACAAGCTACATTTGTAGCCTGTAGCTGGTTGTATCCACCCGCCAGTAGCGGCGTGTAAAGGGCCCCTTAGGGTACCTTTACACGCCGCTACTGGCGGGTGGATACAACCAGCTACTTCACGTGCACGAGCACGCACAAACGGTTGCAAACGGTAATCGCACCATCTTTACACGCCGCAACAAGGTGCGCTACAGTAGGTTACATCTATCTCTAGATACACCGCCGGGTGTCTCAAGTTACCTTCTGCCGAGCACCTTACCTCATTTACACACCGCTACAACAACCTAATATGGGCGGACCTGGTGCAGCAGGGACAACACATAGGCGTGCCACAATTGTGGATTACGAGACGTCCGTACGCTGATAGGACAAAGCAATAACATCATGATGGGCAGGCATCGCAGGAGGCTGTTTAATACATGACGCTCGAGCAATTGTGTAGTGTCAGCTCCTTAAATATGCCTCCCTATGCAGCGTCTACCAATCGTAATGCAGGAGCTTCCTCCAATGATCGCTGATGGGCGCGGTAACCCGGAGCCTGTGTCACGCCCCAGCTACATACCAGGTACATAGCATGGTGTAGAAACAACCCTTCTATTCCTTCTTTACACGCCGATACAGCTCGCTACAATCGCCTGTGTAGCCACCTGTTTCAGGGCAGTGCTCGGAAACAGATGCATCTACTGCCGGGTGCCTCCTACCGTCTTCACACGCCGCTACTACGGGGTACATTGGCGATGCAAGCTACATTTGTAGCATGTAGCTGGTTGTATCCACCCGCCAGTAGCGGCGTGTAAAGGTACCCTAAGGGTTGTAGTGCTGCAATGGCAGGTTCATTTGAACGCCTGTCACCCAGCAACACTTCCCCATTTGTGTCGTCCACTGAGTCCACAAAACTAGGTGGAGTGTAGGAGCAGGTATCGCGGCGCCGAAGGCATTATGGCACATGCAACATGCCAACACTAAAGAATCGATCGATTCGAGCTTCATGTTGATTGGAGTATGGGTGACTCGGGACCGATTTGCCATGATCCCAAATCGGTCGGGAGACAGCTTTTTTGTGGATACGGCTTAAGTAAATTATAATGAGGCAGAAAGGCTTCATCCCCAACAAAAGCAAAATTTAAGTTTGCAGTTGTGTCTGAGTTTGGAGGCAAGTCGAGTTAACAGTTCTTCAATTGGTCTCCAAACCAGGTGTGCTCCAACACACAACCATCTGACACACGGCCGTTCATCCCTACATCCACATTAATAAACTCGTAATTTGAGTTGACAAGGGCCATTAGTATAACACTGAAATAACCCTTATAGTTGAAGAAAAAAGAACCGGTTTTGGGTGGTTGTGTGATCCTAACATGTTTCCCATCCAATGCCCCTCTACAGTTTGGGAACTTCCACTGGTGTTCAAAATCAGAGGCGATTTGGAACCATTCCGCCTGCATCTTTGGAAAATGCATGTATGACCGGAGTATGCGGACAATAGCATCACAGGTCTCTGGAATGAGGCGGCTCAACAGGGAACTCGACACAGCTGCTGAAAACTGAAGGTCTTGCATTGACTGTCCAGTTGAATGGAAGCGTAGCATGACAGCCAATTGCTCTTCTGTTGCTACAGCAGCATGCATGACAGTATTCTGCTGTTCAATGAGGGGGGTAACGGCTTCCAACAGGAACTTGAATGAATCCTTGGACATCCGCAGGTAGTTTCGGAAATCCTGAGGATTCTTGTCCTGCAGCTGTCGGACTAGTTACATGTGGGAAAGTTCTGACCTTTTCAGCAGGGAATCTCTTGTCCACATGCGTCGTTGCCTTTTGTTATGCCTCTCAAGCATCTCTGCCTCATCTTGATGGCAAGCTTCCTCTTCGAGCAAGGCAGCTACCACAACCGCACGCTCAGCGTCATTCATGATGTTCATTCTGACAATTAGGGATGGGCGAGTCTACTCGCTAGGACTCGGGACTCGGCGATTCTGAAGGTACTCGCAGGACTCGTTACTCGGCGAATCTCCCAGCTTGGACTCGCACAGTGACGAGTCCAATGGAATTCAATGGCAATAAGCTTGACTCGTCACAGATACCCGCTGTCAGCAGCGAGTCTGAGCGAGTCTACGATTCCGAGTCCTACGAGTCTACGATTCCGAGTCCTGTATACTGTATTCGGGATTCGGACTCTGGAATACAGAATCTGTTATGTTCCGAGTCAGCACAGCGTGCGTGTTAGGTCAGAAAACTTGTGAAGATAGCCAATCATAGTCAGTAATGGCATAGCAAAGTTGGTTGTGTCAGGACTATGATTGGCTGCTGTCCAGCGTCATGCCTATGTCATCTATGACAGGCAAGGCAGTATATAAGGCTTGTCCCCGCCATTTTGGGCACATTCCTGAGACGATCTGACCTAGTATAGGGAGAGAGAGATATATGCTGGAGCAGATCAGGGATTGTCAGTGTAGGGAAGATTCCTTTTATTAACCCAAAAAGCTCTTCTGAGAGCTAGGAGGAGGACGGAGTAGTGCTGTGTAGGCAGGCAGGCAGGCAGGGAGGGAAGGAAGGAGAAGCCTTAGAGTGCACACAGGACGGACCTCATAGCTTAGCTTACTCACTCAGCTTTGCTAACAGCTGCAGTCAGAGGCTTAGCTGAGGTGCTGTTTCCTTTTTGTTTTTGCACCAGATCGATTTTTGTTCCTAATAAGCCATAGAGCGTTATTTTTTCTGTGGCAGACCAGTGTGTTGCTGCTAGCACGTTCTCCACCTTAGGGAGTGTAGTGTGCGGCTTCACTGCCAAGTGTGAGAGCGCACACTTACCCCGCCAGCAAGTGACGCATTCAGCTAACCTAACCACATCTCGGTGGCTGTGCGCACTTCAAACCAATTTTTTTAGGGAGTGTAGTGTGCGGCTTCACTGCCAAGTGTGAGAGCGCACACTTACCCCGCCAGCAAGTGACGCATTCAGCTAACCTAACCACATCTCGGTGGCTGTGCGCACTTCAAACCAATTTTTTTAGGGAGTGTAGTGTGCGGCTTCACTGCCAAGTGTGAGAGCGCACACTTACCCCGCCAGCAAGTGACGCATTCAGCTAACCTAACCACATCTCGGTGGCTGTGCGCACTTCAAACCAATTTTTTTAGGGAGTGTAGTGTGCGGCTTCACTGCCAAGTGTGACAGCGCACACTAAGGGTATGTGCACACTGGGCGGGTTTTCGGCGGTTTACCTGTGTAAACCGCCGTTTTGCATACATTAGTTTTATTTAAATTTATGTTAATCCAAACCGACGTTTGGATTAACATTGAAACTAATGTAACCCGCCCAAGCCTGTGCACATACCGGCGGTTACCCAGCGTCATCCGTTGCTAACCCGCAGGTTTCCCAGCGGGTTAGCAAAGAATGACCATGTTCTAAAAACCGGCCGGTTCTGCAGCGGCTGCAAGCAGAATCATGTGCTGCTTCCAGCCGCTGCAGAATCTCCGCCGAGAACCCGCTGGGCAGCCGCCGGATACCGCCCGCACATACCCGCCAGGAAGCCGGTGGACGGCGCCGGAGCTTCCTGGCGGGACCCGCCAGCTGCCGCCGACAAACACGCCGGGTAAGTGTGAACTTACCCTTACCCCGCCAGCAAGTGACGCATTCAGCTAACCTAACCACATCTCGGTGGCTGTGCGCACTTCAAACCAATTTTTTTAGGGAGTGTAGTGTGCGGCTTCACTGCAAAGTGTGAGAGCGCACACTTACCCCCGCCAGCAAGTGACGCATTCAGCTAACCTAACCACATCTCGGTGGCTGTGCGCACTTCAAACCAATTTTTTTAGGGAGTGTAGTGTGCGGCTTCACTGCCAAGTGTGAGAGCTCACACTTACCCCGCCAGCAAGTGACGCATTCAGCTAACCTAACCACATCTCGGTGGCTGTGCGCACTTCAAACCAATTTTTTTAGGGAGTGTAGTGTGCGGCTTCACTGCCAAGTGTGAGCGCGCACACTTACCCCGCCAGCAAGTGACGCATTCAGCTAACCTAACCACATCTCGGTGGCTGTGCGCACTTGAAACTAATTTTTTTAGGGAGTGTAGTGTGCGGCTTCACTGCCAAGTGTGAGAGCGCACACTTACCCCGCCAGCAAGTGACGCATTCAGCTAACCTAACCACATCTCGGTGGCTGTGCGCACTTCAAACCAATTTTTTTAGGGAGTGTAGTGTGCGGCTTCACTGCCAAGTGTGAGAGCGCACACTTACCCCGCCAGCAAGTGACGCATTCAGCTAACCTAACCACATCTCGGTGGGTGTGCGCACTTCAAACCAATTTTTTTAGGGAGTGTAGTGTGCGGCTTCACTGCCAAGTGTGAGCGCGCACACTTACCCCGCCAGCAAGTGACGCATTCAGCTAACCTAACCACATCTCGGTGGCTGTGCGCACTTCTAACCAATTTTTTTAGGGAGTGTAGTGTGCGGCTTCACTGCCAAGTGTGAGCGCGCACACTTACCCCGCCAGCAAGTGACGCATTCAGCTAACCTAACCACATCTCGGTGGCTGTGCGCACTTGAAACTAATTTTTTTAGGGAGTGTAGTGTGCGGCTTCACTGCCAAGTGTGAGAGCGCACACTTACCCCGCCAGCAAGTGACGCATTCAGCTAACCTAACCACATCTCGGTGGCTGTGCGCACTTCAAACCAATTTTTTTAGGGAGTGTAGTGTGCGGCTTCACTGCCAAGTGTGAGAGCGCACACTTACCCCGCCAGCAAGTGACGCATTCAGCTAACCTAACCACATCTCGGTGGGTGTGCGCACTTCAAACCAATTTTTTTAGGGAGTGTAGTGTGCGGCTTCACTGCCAAGTGTGAGCGCGCACACTTACCCCGCCAGCAAGTGACGCATTCAGCTAACCTAACCACATCTCGGTGGCTGTGCGCACTTCTAACCAATTTTTTTAGGGAGTGTAGTGTGCGGCTTCACTGCCAAGTGTGAGCGCGCACACTTACCCCGCCAGCAAGTGACGCATTCAGCTAACCTAACCACATCTCGGTGGCTGTGCGCACTTGAAACTAATTTTTTTAGGGAGTGTAGTGTGCGGCTTCACTGCCAAGTGTGAGAGCGCACACTTACCCCGCCAGCAAGTGACGCATTCAGCTAACCTAACCACATCTCGGTGGCTGTGCGCACTTGAAACTAATTTTTTTAGGGAGTGTAGTGTGCGGCTTCACTGCCAAGTGTGAGAGCGCACACTTACCCCGCCAGCAAGTGACGCATACAGCAACACCTAACTCCAACTTGGTGACTGTGCATTCGTCTACAATGTCTAAAAAAAAAACAATTACCAAAAAGGATGTTGCAAAGGGACAGGGACGAGCTCGTGGCCGCAGCAGTCTTGCCCAAGAAGGCACTGGTACAAGTACACAGCCTAGGATTGATAGAACGTCCTTTTTTCTACCTAGAAATCCCAGTACTCAAAGAAAACGTGTGTTGAGGCCGGATGAGCATGACAAGATAACATCTTGGATGGCTCAGACGCCCTCGACCACTGGTTCTTGCAGTACGCAATCATCCGTGGCAAGACATTCTAGTGTCGCTACAGACAATGCAGCGCCATCCAATCCTCAAAGTCGTCATATTGCCTCAACCCATCGGCAGCCAGAGGAAAATTTGAATATGGACCTTGGTCACTCGGATGACTTATTCGGTTCTTATCAAGGGGTTTCTTTGTCACTGCCTGACGAGATACTTGAAGTAGACGAAATGTCTACTCATGGCCAAAGTTTGGAAGTAGCGCGTCCTGAGGAAAGACACTTTCACGAAATGCAAACAGTCAGTGGCGTAACTTCAGGCCTAGGGGCCCCGATGCGAAAGCTCCAACGGGGCCCCCAATTATTGCAAATCTTTAATAGTATTAGTCTTTTTCTATGGGCCAAAGGGACTTTTGGGGCCCCCTAAGCTGCAGGGCCCGGGTGCGATCGCAACCCCTGCACCTACTGTAGTTACGCCCCTGCAAACAGTATCTCAGGAGGTGGATGATGATGAGGATGATGAGACACACATCTCATCTGGCCAGCCTGCTCAGTCAGTTTATCCAGAATCCTTTGAACTGGAAGGGGTGGATGATGACACCACAGATCCTACCTGGATTGCTGAATTGCATAGCCAAGAGAGCAGCCAGGAGGACGAAAGTGGCTATGTACCACTGGCAAAATCACAAAGGCGTACTGTCTCCAGAACACAAACTGTGAGAACAGTTGCCCAAATAGCGTCAACTGTGGCACAAACTGTGCCAACTGTTGCACAAACTGCAAACACAGTTGCCCAAAATGTGTCCACAGTTGGTGTTGAACAGAGTCATCCTCCTCTTCCTCCAATTAAAAATAAAGGACGAACAGCCAGTGTGTGGAAATTTTTTAAGGATAGCCCAACATTACCAAATATGGTTATCTGTAAGATGTGCCAGGCAAGGCTTAGCAGAGGCACGGTAAAAGGAAACCAGAGCACCAGCAGTATGCGCAAGCATATGTCTCTTAAGCACCCAATTCAGTGGGCACCCTATCAGGGTTCAAAATCAGTGCCTTCTGATCCAAACACTTCCAGGCCACCTCAGATACATCCTTCACCAGCAAGTGTTCAGGCTTCAGCTCCTGCTCAAGCGTACTCCTCCCAAGGTGCTTTACAAGACAGACATGACAGTAGTCAATCCTCTTGTCAGTCTGGTCCAAACGTGCAGTTGTCTGTTCCACAGCTGTATGAAAGACAGCGGAAGTTCCAACCGACACACCCATATTCCCAAAAAGTGACAGCGAAAATAGCCAAGTTGTTAGCTGTGGAAATGCTGCCGTTTAGGCTTGTGGGTACAGAGTCTTTTCGGGAGTTGATGGCTGAGGCAGCACCACGATACTCTGTACCCAGCCGGTACTTTTTCTCACGTAGTGCCGTTCCCGCCTTACACCAGCACGTGGTTAACAACTTAAAACGTGCTTTAACAAATGCTGTCACCGCCAAAGTCCACCTAACTACGGACACGTGGACAAGTAGTTGTTGACAGGGCAGATACATTTCACTAACTGCTCACTGGATCAACCTGGTGGAGAGTGTCCCAACTTCTAAAACTGTACCATCTGACATACTTCCAACTCCACGAATAGTGGGCCCAACATCATTCCGGGTGTCTGCCTCCTCATATATGTCCAGTGCCCAATCTGCTTCTGCCACTTCCTTGTCCACTGCTGAGCCTCAAGCACCATCACGTCCGAGTTGGGAGCTTTGCAGTACTGCTTCTGCAAGGCGACAACAGGCTATTCTGAAGCTTATCTGCCTAGGTGACACACGTCACACTGCAACAGAGTTGTGGAAAGGTCTCAAGCAACAGACCGATGAGTGGCTGGCCCCACTGGAACTACAACCAGGTCTAGTTGTGAGCGATAATGGTGCAAACCTTGTGGCGGCAATAAAGCACGGTAAACTTGTACATGTGCCTTGCATGGCTCATGTCCTGAACCTGGTAGTTCAGAAATTCCTCAAAATATACCCAGAGTTATCTGAGCTACTGGATAAGGTGAGGCGAATTTGCGCCCACTTTAGACATTCGTCCACAGCAGCTGCAAGTCTTTCTGCCCTTCAAATCCAATTTAACTTGCCGAAACACAGGCTAATTTGCGACATGCCTACGCGATGGAACTCCACCTTCCATATGCTGGCAAGGTTTAATGAGCAGCAGAAGGCAATAGCGGAATTTCAGCTGCAACATGCCCGTCAACCTGGAAGTCATACCACACACATCACTACTTTCGAGTGGGTCTGGATCGCTGACCTTTGCGAGTTGCTGGATAACTTCGAATACTGTACCAAACTTGTCAGTGGGGATCAGTCGATTATAAGTCTCACCATCCCCATGCTCTGCCTGCTCCAAGAATCCCTATTGAATCTCAAAACAGATGCTTTGAGAGCACAGCGGATGGCTATGGAGCCAGAATTGAACATCGCTGATCCTAGCCACCCTAGCCAATATCAGCAGGCTACATTGGTTCAGGAAGATGGTGTCACGGGTGGCACGGATGACAGGGTAGAGGCCACGCGCAGACGGTCCCAGCGTTTGGCCAATCAGCCATAATGTTTGAGGACGGTCCGTCTTTCAGGGGCATTTACCTTCTGTGTAGATAGAGAGAAGGTATGATAAGATCTCCCTATCATGGGGAGACGGCTGGGAAGGTCTTGTGCTCGGTCTGGTTTCTACACCAGTATTCTGGGTCACTAGGACCCAGCAGGTTCTTCCCACCTTTATAAGGAGTTTCATTGCCCTCCCTCGGTGCAGGTGATATTTCCTTGTGCACTCATTATCCTTGCTCCAGCAGAAGCTGAGTTGTGGAGGTTGCTGTGCTCTGCTGCAAGATAAGTGTTTTCTTTCCCCATTGTCTGTTTTTCCTTGTGTTTGTCTTTAGTTGTTAGTGGAGGGGTCTAGTGAACCTCTCCATCTGATCCTTAGATAAGGTAGTGCTAGGATCAGAGAGGGACGAGGTTCGTGGTCGGCGACAGTTGAGGAAACTGTATAGGGACGTCAGGGCAGCCAGGGTCAGCCCCAGTAAGTCTAGGGGTCACCCTCTCCTTCTTGTGCCCATAGCTTTAGGGACTCCTTATTCCCCCCCCCGTCGTTGTCCTACGCTGAGTGCCTCTCCCGCTCCCAGCGTGACAGATGGTGATGAGGGTGATGATGAAGAAGATTTATTTTTCTCTGGTACTGATGTGAACCCTGATGGGACTCCCAACCCTACGTTTATGTCGGTACAGCATGGGTGGGCTGAAGAGGAGGAGGCGGACACCGATTTAGAGGCCACGACGCGTAGTGATCTTCATTCTGTTGTAACCGAGGAGATGAGTCTTTGCAGCTTAGCACACATGGCTGAAGTAATGTGTCAATGTGTCTCCAAAGATCCACGCGTCATACACATCTATGACACCGACCTCTACTGGTTGTCAACGTTTTTGGACCCACGGTACAAAGACAAATTTCAGTCGCTGCTGTCGCACTCATCCAGGGGCTTAACGATGGATCATGTAAAGAGGGTTCTTCTTGATATTTTGCTGGCAATATCACCGTCTGAATCCGCTATACATCGAAGAACCAGCTCTTTCCAACAGCAGCCTTTGGTTGGGACACAAACGCCATCAATGACAAGAAGAGGTGGGGGTAAGATGTCCGCCAACTGGGCGATGTTCAACAGACCTTCCAATCAAGAACGTAATTTGCCTACGGTGACCTTGAGTAGGAGACAACAATTGTCCAACATGGTGCAGCAGTATCTCAGTGACAGTACCAGCTTCCTAACCGACCCTTCTGTACCCTTTAATTACTGGGTTTCCAAGCTGCACACTTGGACTGAGCTGTCATTGTATGCCTTGGAGGTGCTGGCATGCCCAGCTGCTAGTGTGACATCAGAGCGTGTTTTCAGTGCCGCTGGGGGTATAGTCACTGATAGAAGGTCCCGCCTCACCACAGAAAATGCCGACAGGCTCACTCTAATTAAATTCAACAAGGATTGGATATCATCCCAGTTCCTAAGCCCTCCTGACGACAGTACACAATCCTAGATTAACCTAATCATAATTAATATGATTAGGATATTGCGCTGTTAACAATATGCCCATTTTTGACAGGAATTAATGACAAGTCCCGTAGCTCTGTTGATTTGATTCGGCACCCAGTCCAAGCAATAATATGCTATGGGCCAAGCGCCCTGCTTTATGTAAAAAAATACTTTATTAAGCCCTTTGGGCTAATTTTTTGAGGCACCAAGCCTAGGACTGCATAGTTGGCCTTGCTTCTTCTATGCTCCTAGTCCAAGCAATAATATGCAATGGGCCAAGCGCCCTGCTTTATTTATAAATAGACTTTATTAAGCCCTTTGGGCTAATTTTTTAAGCCACAAAGGCTAACAAGCTTATCATGCTTTGGGAGACACCCTGGCTAACAAGCTTTTTATGGCCCTTAGGCCTACATTTATACCAAAAATGGGAAACAGCCCCTTGGGCTAATTTTTTGAGCCACACAGGCTAACAAGCTTATCATGCTTTGGGAGACACCCTGGCTAACAAGCTTTTTATGGCCCTTAGGCCTACATTTATACCAAAAATGGGATACAGCCCCTTGGGCTAATTTTTGGAGCCACCCAGGCTAACAAGCTTATCATGCTTTGGGAGACACCCTGGCTAACAAGCTTTTTATGGCCCTTAGGCCTACATTTATACCAAAAATGGGATACAGCCCCTTGGGCTAATTTTTTGAGCCACCCAGGCTAACAAGCTTTTCATGCTTTGGGAGACACCCTGGCTAACAAGCTTTTTATGGCCCTTAGGCCTACATTTATACCAAAAATGTGATACAGCCCCTTGGGCTAATTTTTTGAGCCACCCAGGCTAACAAGCTTATCATGCTTTGGGAGACACCCTGGCTAACAAGCTTTTTATGGCCCTTAGGCCTACATTTATACCAAAAATGTGATACAGCCCCTTGGGCTAATTTTTTGAGCCACCCAGGCTAACAAGCTTATCATGCTTTGGGAGACACCCTGGCTAACAAGCTTTTTATGGCCCTTAGGCCTACATTTATACCAAAAATGGGATACAGCCCCTTGGGCTAATTTTTTGAGCCACCCAGGCTAACAAGCTTTTCATGCTTTGGGAGACACCCTGGCTAACAAGCTTTTTATGGCCCTTAGGCCTACATTTATACCAAAAATGGGATACAGCCCCTTGGACTAATTTTTTGAGCCACCCAGGCTAACAAGCTTATCATGCTTTGGGAGACACCCTGGCTAACAAGCTTTTTATGGCCCTTAGGCCTACATTTATACCAAAAATGGGAAACAGCCCCTTGGGCTAATTTTTTGAGCCACCAAGGCTAACAAGCTTATCATGGTTTGGGAGACACACTGGCTAACAAGCTTTTTATGGCCCTTAGGCCTACATTTATACCAAAAATGGGAAACAGCCCCTTGGGCTAATTTTTCCAGGCACCAATCCTATGCCTGCATCGTGGGCGTTGCTTGGACTATCATCCTGCTGGAGCCTGTTGAAGGGTCCCACTGTACGCTCCATACAAAACGCGTAGACGCGATGTGTAGCATGTAGACGTCCCAGCCTCTCACATGTGTGTTCATAGTCTTGTTGCCATAGCGAGGCAGAAAGTAACCCCCCAAACACAGGCACTGTTTGTCAGCAACAGTTGTATGTGGAGTCATGATTTGACACTTAGTAACCAAGGTGACTTCATGCGCCATGCGGGCCGTAAAGTACTTGCTAATGATGCTCTCTCCCCTGTCCCCCACGCCAAATGTCTCGGGGTAATCCTTGACTCCTCCCTCTCCTTCAAGCCCCACCTGTAGTCCCTAACCAAGTCCCTGTGACTCCAACTCAAAAATATTTAACCAATTCGGTCGTTCCTCAATCCTGACACTGCTGAAACACTCATAAATGCCCTCATCATCTCCCGCCTTGACTACTGCAACCTCCTTCGCATAGGTCTCCCTGCCAACTCTCTTGCACCTCTCCAATCTATACTAAACTCTGCTTCCCGACTAATACATCTGTCCTCACGCTACTCCCCTGCCTACCCCCTCTGCCAAGCCGTTCACTGGCCCCTCCGGCCCACAGAGAGCTCACTTTAAAACACTGACCATGACATTCAAAGCCTTACACAACCTATCCCCACCATACATCTCCGACCTGATCTCCCGATACCATCCCTCACGCAACCTGCGTTCATCCCAAGAACTTGTCCTACAGTCCACCCTCATCTCCTCTTCCCACAACCGCATACAGAAGTTACCTCAGGGGAAATGGTGTATCAGTGTCCGCGCTGCTGAAATCCCAAGAAAACGATCCGGAAACCATATGTAGGTTGCATCAATCATCCATTTATTCCTTTCCTACGCGTTTCAACACTGTCCTAGTGTCTTCCTCAGGGATATCCCTGAGGAAGACACTAGGACAGTGTTGAAACGCGTAGGAAAGGAATAAATGGATGATTGATGCAACCTACATATGGTTTCCGGATCGTTTTCTTGGATTTCAGCAGCGCGGACACTGATACACCATTTCCCCTGAGGTAACTTCTGGATGATTCCCACGTGCATGTGGAAGGTGGAAGTCCTGCAGCAGCTGCATTTAATGCCAAATGCTTTTACACCAGTTGTGGGTCTCACAACTGTGCTAGGTGAGTGAATTCATACCCACCGCATACATTAGTGTCACTAGTGATAGGGCACTATTGCGCCTCTTGTTCCCTCCACAACCGCATACAGGATTTCTCCCGGTAATCCGCTATGCTATGGAACTCCCTGCCCCACCTCATCAGTCAGTCGCCTACCCTCTGAACCTTAAAGATACTTCTAAAGACTCACCTCTTCCGACAGGCCTACAACCTGCCATGAGACCCCGCTACACGCCCCACGACCGACACCTTCCCCACCCTATTGTATCCCCACCCACCCCTCGTAGAATGTGAGCCCACGCGTACAGGGTCCTCTACTATTGTACCTATATGACCTTATTGTCTATGTTTATTGTACTTGTCCTTCTCTACCTTTTCCTCATGTAAAGCGCCATGGAACCTATGGGCGTTATATAAATAAATAATTATAATAATTATGATGACTTGAAGCCCAACCACAAAAATAACTCCACATTCATTCCTTGAAAAAATACAGACACAAAGCTGGTTTTTAAAACTGTGTTTAAAAAAAAAAATGGCAGCACTGTTTGGACATTCCAAAAAATACTACCTTTTAAAATTGTAGTAACAACAAGAACAACAACAAATGGAGCCCTACAGGTCCTGGTAGGTGGGCTGTCCGTCCTGCAAAAGGTCAAGGGCCCCACGTATGGCCTGGCCGAACCCTTCAGGGTGGATCCTCTGAACAGGTGTAGGGAACGGTGGTAGGTCCCTGTTAGCTGGCCACTGGCAGTGAGGCAAAGCCCTGTGGGGTGGGACATGGCTGTCCCGTGTTGTGGGCCTGCCTAGCCTGTTAGAGTTTATTTTCCACCCATCCAAATATTGGAACACATCACCGGGGTCGTTATTTGGCTGACAGGCTTCCAGCACTATCTGTAATGCTGACCTTGCCCGCAGTAGCCTGTCAAATGGAATATTATCCATGAATGGTATAATACTGCAGGCAAAGTCAGCATTACTCTGTTGCACACTTAAATGTGCTGACCCCGGGATCGGACCATAAGCTGGGCCTGCCGCTGGTGGCGTCGGTGGTGGTGCTGGCCCTGCCGCTGGTGGTGGCGGTGGTGGTGCTGGCCATGCCGCTGGTGGTGGCGGTGGTGGTGCTGGCCCTGCCGCTGGTGGGGGCGGTGGTGGTGCGGACCCTGCCGCTGGTGGCGGTGGTGGGGTGGTGGTGGCGGGGACGGCGGTGGTGGTGTTGATGGCCCTGCCGCTGGTGCCGGCGGTGGTGGTGCTGGCACGGCCGCTGGTGGCGGCGGTGGTGGTGCTGGCCCTGGCGCTGCTGGCGGCGATGCTGGTGGTGGTGGTGGCGGCGGCGACGGCGGTGGTGGTGGTGGCGCCGGCCGTGGTGGTGGTGGTGGGTTTACTCCACGCCGCCTTCTGTTTGGAGGTGGAGGATTAGCAGCACGCCGCCCTCTGTAGTAAGCTTCTCTGTGGGTAAAGTAAAAAAAAATTTGGTGAATGCATTGCATTTGGAAACAAAAACATAGGTCAAACATTAAGTTGCACGCTTTTTAGACTCTGTGTATCTGTGTATTATTAATCAGATATTTGTTATTATTATGAATGAATAACCAACTGTACATAACATAAAGGAATACGTGACTTTCTTTGCTAATTCCATACTAATACATAATTTTTCACCCCCTGATTAACACCCATCCCCCCCCCCATCCCATCTAATCTAGACGATCAATAACACCAATGGTTCACATGAAAAAAAAAAGTCCCCCTGACTTCACTTTTAACTTGACATACTTAATTCACAAAACTTTTAGCTTATATCATCTATATAAAGCAGGGAAGGGGTTGAAAGGTATACAATATATATATATATAATCTATTTATATAATCGGGAGTTTGAAATTCCGGCACTGTAGCCGAATCCCAAACTCCTTAGCGTCACTGCGAGCGGAGACGCGTATGCGCCTTCGCGAGCCGCAGATGCTTAACTCACACAGCCGCTATAGCGTTTTCTCGAGCGGCCTCGCGCCCTCCGCTCACAGCAAGACCTGCGCCCCTCACAGCGCCCAATCCGCCCCGGCATGCTGGCATTTGTACTTCCCCCGTCTGTGCACCCACAGGTCTTAGCAGATCACTGATGCTGACAGCGGGGGGGACAACACAGACAATCAAATCAGGAGGAGGTCAGTGTCAGGAGGAGATGACAGCCGCCCGCCGGGGCCTGTGACACTGCAGAGGTCACAGCGGGGCTGTGTGTGCGGACAACGGGGAGGCCGGGGGCTACGGACGTACCGGACACGTCCTCTGCTCCTGGAGATGTTCCGCGGTTCCGCGCTCGCAGCGTATCTGACGCAGGAGCCGCGCTCACCACGCCCACACCACGCCCTCTGCCAAACAACCCACACCTCTCACTAACCTCCTGCAGCTAACCACACCCCATGTTTACCTTTGCCATGATGTCATTTAGCTGCGGCCGCTATCTTTAATAAGGTCAGTAATGATGGCAGTAATCGGATCTCTGCTCCCTCTAGCACGCCCCAACACTGTAGGACCATCTATTAACCCTATTCTCATCACCTATATACTCTGCTACCCACTGAGCCGCCTGTATACTCTGCTACCCACAGACCCGCCTGTATACTCTGCTACCCACAGACCCGCCTGTATACTCTGCTACCCACAGAGCCGTCTTTATACTCTGCTACCTCAGACCCGCCTGTATACTCTGCTACCCACAGACCCGCCTGTATACTCTGCTACCTCAGACCCGCCTGTATACTCTGCTACCCACAGAGACGCCTGTATACTCTGCTACCTCAGACCCACCTGTATACTCTGCTACCCACAGACCCGCCTGTATACTCTGCTACCCACAGAGCCGTCTTTATACTCTGCTACCTCAGACCCGCCTGTATACTCTGCTACCCACAGACCCGCCTGTATACTCTGCTACCTCAGACCCGCCTGTATACTCTGCTACCTCAGACCCGCCTGTATACTCTGCTACCCACAGACCCGCCTGTATACTCTGCTACCCACAGACCCGCCTGTATACTCTGCTACCCACAGAGCCACGTGTATACTCTGCTACCCACAGAGCCGAAATGGAACCTAATGTATATATTAATAAATAATACTAAATGTACACAACAGTGCTGCAGACACATACCTTGGCATACGGGCCACCGGGTGAAGGAAGGACAGCCGGTCATAAAAGTGGTAGTGGTTGAGCAATGGAGCGGCTCCCGGTTGTCTCTCTGAGTACTGCCGGTACTGCTTCTTATGCTGGTCCCGGCAGCTCCTCCACCGTTTTTTAAGATGGTCAACTGTGAAATGATTTGAAACCGGGTTTAGAGATGTGTAATATTTGAAACAACAAAAGTATGTGTACAAATCAACAATAACATTTTATTCATTTTGTGTGTGTAATGTGTATACAAGGAACAGTGACACGACAGTGTGGAACATCATCAACAGCATTACGGACATTGAGCTCACGTGGCCACAATCACAAATGAGGCAGGACACATGTCAACGCATAGAGAATGTAATAGTGCGGGCACCAGACTCTGGTCATTAGTGGTATTTATATACACCCAACCCCTTGGCCGAAAGAGCCAGGAGGATCAGACATTAAACTCATTGTACTGTTGTGACCCCATCCAAATATAGGCAACTATGCGGTGGAGCATGATAACACATTCAGGGTCCTGTATACCCTGCTATGGGGGCCCTGTATTCCCACTGCTGGGGGCCCTGTAAACCCACTGGGCCACTGTCTACCCACTGCTGGGGGCCCTGTATACCCACTGCTGGGGGGGCCTGTACACACACTGAGGGCCCTGTATACAGGGACTGACTGGCACCCTACAGTTTGGGTCGCAACCCTCCCTCACCGGCCCGACACAGGTGAGGACGGGGGGTGGGGGGGGGGGGTGATGACTGGCGGCCGCCTCACAGTCACCGCAGCTCCCGCATTCTCCTATGGCTCGCTCCCAGCCGCAGCCTCGCGCTCCTCACAGCCGCTCGCTAACAGTCGCAGCCGCACGCCACTCACAGACGCTCACTCCCGGACGCAGCCGCGTGCTGATGACGTCATCGCGCGGCCAGGAGCTTCCGTTTCCGCCTGCTGCTTCAGGGACATGTGGATTATTCATGCTCCTGCAGCCGCATGACCCGTGGCACCTGGGCCAGTCCGCCCCTGCCTGTATACCACAATATGGGGGCATGTGGGGGCCTGTATACTCTGCAGGGGGAGGTGTATACTCTGCTGGGGGGCTGTCTACCAGTGATAGCCGCTGTATACCAGGATGGCGGTGAATATGTTTTCATAGTTTTTCGGGGCAAAAATAGGGGGGTCGGCTTATACACGGGTCGGCTTATACACGAGTATATGTACAGTAAATGCAATATATAACGTGTGAACTCATTTAACTTACTTAGATTGCTCTGTTCCTCATGGTCACTCCGATGGAACGCAGGGAACATCTCTTGGGCGATCTCTCTCCAGGCTGTATTAATTTGGGTCGTATCCCCATAGTCAGGATCTGTAGGGAGCCATAGAAATGGACGAGCCTCCACAAGTGCAATAAGACGCAGTGTGTTCACCGTGCCACGTCCTGCTGCCATGATTGCACTGATGAATGGATTGCTCTGTGTGTGCGCCTGTCAGCGCGACTCGCTTCCTGTTTCCTTAAAGCATGGTGTGTGCTGGAGAATCGCTTCCCTCGCATCATCGGCTACAAGCCTCAAAATAAGAGAAAAACCAGCGAGTTTTAACTCGCACACTTTCAGAGACACATCAGCGAGTTGTAAATGTCATTATTCGCTATTACTCGGGTCCCTATTCATTAACATTGGACTCGCTGGACTCGCAACGAGTCCCGAGTCCTTGACTCGGACTCGTTGGGGTCTTGCGATTCCGAGTCTTTTCGGACTCGCCCATCTCTACTGACAAGACAATAAATAAAACATGAGTGATTTTTCATCCTAACAATAATCATTTAAGTATAACTATACATATAATATGTATCCGAGAAAGAAAAAGCCAGGCGGCACTCACCGAATTTCTGAGATCCTTTTATATGTCCAGTTATTCACAAGACATAATCAAGCGGGGAGAGGGAGTGGGGAGCACGGATGATGGCTGCCGTTTCACGGAGCAGTGCCGCTTCAATGGGTCTAGGAAGGACCCGTTGAAGCGGCACTGCTCTGCGAAACGGCAGCCGTTGTCCGTGCTCCCCACTTCCTCTCCCCGCTTGATTATGTCTTGTAAATAACTGGACGAATAAAAGGATCTCAGAAATTCGGCGACTGCCGCCTGGCTTTTTCTTTCTCAGATATTTGGATTTCTCCCATAATGGCGTGCAACACCGTGCTCCGAGAGGCACCCTAACCCAGGATTGCTTGTCTCAAAGCCAAGGAAGACATCCAAGCCTGAACCCGGTAGGTGCCCGGTATTTTCTTCTCTATTGCATCATACATATAATATGTCCACACAAACATTTTCATATTCAATTTCATTACTGACCCAATAAACATGTTTTGCAACATGCACAAATGAATGTGGACAGTGTCTTGGCAAAGCACACTAGTGTTGCATGTGGCAGCACCCAAAAAACAAATTAGTTACCCATGCTACACAGCATGTGCACAGATAGAATGATGGCCATCCAGTATCGGTGTTTGGCCACCCAAAACCCAAAAAAGGCTGGACATGTCAAAGCATATGTACACTGATGGAAGGCAAGCCCACCATTCACTACCAAGTCTACAACCATCACACAATGTACAATAGGGGTAGGATAGCAGATGCTTGCTACATTTTTATAAAAAATCTTGGTCATAGGCCAAGAAATACCTACCGGGAATGTAGCTGTGTCTGAAGGCGGCAGATGATCCCGTGTGGTGTTGCTAAAACTACAGCAGAAGTTTGATCCTCTAAATATGCACTAGCGACTCCGGCGGGGACCAAACCACATGTCCAAATGAAGAATCACTTGAATAACACTCTGGATCAAAGGACGGAAGCGCTCATACATTCCCTTGTTTTGAAGCAATGCCAGCCAATCAGAACGCACCACCGTAAACAAGGTAGACGTTCTGGTGTTGCTTTGTCAATGCCTCTACAGCTCCGATTGGCAGCCACTACGGCATTTTCATTGGTCAGCCTTGGCTTAAAAGATGGTTCCAATTTTGGCGCTACCACCCATGGATCCTGTTCGCCATAGAGGTGTACCTCCTTTTGCTAACGCCTGTCCAAGGTTGCCAGCCGGAGTCGCTAGTGCGTTGTGTGCATGTCATTCTTCAGGTGTCGTGGCTGTGACTATACAGCGATTCCTCTTTCATCTTGTCACACTGCAATAGTGACGTTAAGTATTGTGTTTTGTGTCCAATAATGTCTCATTTATCTGACATCTATGAATTGTCTCCTATCATACCACTATTCCACATGCTATTCAGGCTTGTACACTTGGCCAGAACTGAAGACCTTCAATGCTATCTGTGTACATATGGTTTGCCATGGCCAGCCAAATAATGGTGTCTGCCATACTCCACACAAACACTTTTTTTTTTCGTTTCTCTTCTGAAATCATACATATACAGTACAGACCAAAAGTGTGGACACACCTCATTCAAAGAGTTTTCTTTATTTTCATGACTATGAAAATTGTAGATTCACACTGAAGGCATTAAAACTATGAATTAACATATGTGGATTTAAATACTTAACTTAAGTGGGATTTCTTGCCTTTTAAATGGGGTTGGGACCATCAGTTGTGTTGTGCAGAAGTCTGCTGGTTACACAGCTGATAGTCCTACTGAATAGACTGTTAGCTGCTTTTTTCTTGCCATAATACAAATTCTAAGTTAAGAAAAACGAGTGGCCATCATTACTTTAAGAAATAAAGGTCAGTCAGTCCGAAAAATTGGGAAAACTTTGAAAGTGTCCCCAAGTGCAGTTGCAAAAACCATAAAGCGCTACAAAGAAACTGGCTCACATGAGGACCGCCCCAGGAAAGGAAGACCAAGAGTCACCTCTGCTGCGGAGGATAAGTTCATCTGAGTCACCAGCCTCAGAAATCGCAGGTTAACAGCAGCTCAGATTAGAGACCAGGTCAATGCCACACAGAGTTCTAGCAGCAGACCTATCTCTACAACAACTGTTAAGAGGAGACTTTGTGCAGCAGGCCTTCATGGTAAAATAGCTGCTAGAAAACCACTGCTAAGGACAGGACACAAGCAGAAGAGACTTGTTTGGGATAAAGAACACAAGGAATGGACATTAGACCAGTGGAAATCTGTGCTTTGGTCTGATGAGTCTAAATTTGAGATCTTTGGTTCCAACCACCGTGTCTTTGTGCAACGCAGAAAAGGTGAACGGATGGACTTTACATGCCTGGTTTCCACCGTGAAGCATGGAGGAGGAGGTGTGATGGTGATGGGGTGCTACGTCAGATGACCTGGCTCTCCACAGTCACCAGACCTGAACTCAATTGAGATGGTTTGGGGTGAGCTGGACCGCAGGGTGAAGGCAAAAGGGCCAACAAGTGCTAAGCATCTCTGGGAACTCCTTCAAGATTGTTGGAAGACGATTTCCGGTGACTAGCTCTTGAAGCTCATGCAGAGAATGCCAAGAGTGTGCAAAGCAGTAATCATAGCAAAAAGGTGGCTAGTTTGAAGAACCTAGAATATAAGACATATTTTCAGTTGTTTCACATTTTTTTGTTAAGTATATAATTCCACATGTGTTAATTCATAGTTTTGATGCCTTCAGTGTGAATCTACAATTTTCATAGTCATGAAAATAAAGAAAACTCTATGAATGAGAAGGTGTGTCCAAACTTGTAACCATTTGACAGCTGTACATGATCTCAAATGCAAACACATCTCAGTGTACTTATATGTGTGGTGGAAAATATTATTGATTATGGCAAGTCTTTGAACAATATGTGTCTGTGTTTGCAGGACTCTCTTGACGATGACTCCACTGAACCATTTGCTGACCTGGATGAGACTGTCATGAAGTCATCACAAATAGAGAAGGCTATGGATCAGGCTGCAGCATCAACACTCCCTCATCAAAGTCACCAGTCACGGAAAAAGAAGGCCACCCTGTCTCAATCATCCAAGCTGGTTGGTTTGGCCAAGCGGATCATGTTGCCTCAGGACAAAAATCGTTTTTGTGCCTTTGCACACTTGGTGAATGAGAGGCTGCCAAAGACGAAGGAAACCCAGAGACACCACACAGAGAGTGTCATATTCGAGGTCCTCAATGAGGGCTGAGCTGGGAGACTGGAAGACACCTCAACGGTCACCAACAGAATGGAGTGTGTGCCATTCTCGCAATCATCAAGGTCTCATACTTATGTTCCTGCACAAAGCACACCAATGCGGAGGTTTGTGCCTCAAACAAGCCTTCCGCATCGGCCCCCTCACTATTCGTTTGTGAATGTAGCACCCCAAGGTTCCTCATCGCCCACCGAACGTTATCCAACTGTTGAGACATATTATGAGCAGTTGTAGATTTATTTCGTTTTTATTGTTTTTTCTTTGTGCACACAGGTAGTGTTTTTTCCTTTGTTAGATTATTAAAAAATGATTTGTCGTTTAACCTGTGTTGTGTTGCTTTTAGTGCAATAGGAGTCATGTCGCCTACTAAGGTGGTTGAATGGTCTTTGAGCAGGTCAAGCCCACCATCAGTGCCATTGTCCTTCAACAGATTCTGACATATAATTATTTAGGGTGCTGGAAACATTTTTGGTGAACAGTGATATGTATAAAAATGTCAAATACTTCAGCCTAGATGTGTGTAAAATGTAGAAGCACATCTATCTGTCCACACTAAAGGGCGCACAACGTGCCTGTGTAGCTGTGTAAATATTTTGAGACATTGTTTTGGAACACCTGTGTAAAATGTTGACGTCAGCAAGTAGGCCATTTATAGAAAAATACAAAACTTTTAATTTCTTAGAAACCATATCTCAAAATTCTTTCTTTTAAGGAAGGCATTTTCGTTAAACGTTACAAAAATGTTAACATATGTAAACAGCCAAACAAAGAGGTAGTGTGTACCAAACCACTGCACGGGGACACTGGGGGTTGTTCACGCCCATAGTGGCAGCACAGTATATTTCGTGGAACAATGACAATGTCCAGAGCCCTAATTGTTTAAAGTAGGGTCGACGTTTACTGGTTGCCACCCTGCAGTTGCGCTGCCCGAAACCTGCGCCTTATTACGCCAAAATGATGCAGGGCCCTGGACAGCTGGCGATGTGTGGCTATCAGCTCATCCAATGTTGGTATTTCTGTGGAGGCAATGGGCAGTGTTAATCAGTTTGTTTGTTCTTCAAAAACACCCCTTGTTCGTAGTTTGTATGCACTTTCGGTTTTCATCTTCATCCTCTACTTGGTCCGCAGGAGAAGTTGAAGGGCTGATGGACTATCCCGAACCTCTACCACCAGCGGTTGGGGAAACACAAAACAATTCATTGGAGACAACACCCCTCCATCAATTCTACACACATCTATCCTTTTCTAATTATATGGCATGGATTTGATGTTCTACACTCACCAGAAGTGGAGCCATCACTAATGCCATTATAAGATGCTGGTAGCTACTGGAGATGGTGTGTAGCAGCTGAATACACTTCCACAGCTGAAGGTGGGGTCGCCGCTGGGGACAGGCCATCAGGTGGAGACAGAGTGGCCGCAGGTAATATGGCAGCTGGTTGTGGCGGGGTTGCCGCTGGGAACAGGCCATCAGGTGCAGACGGAGTGGCCGCAGGTGATGTGGCAGCCGCTTGTGGTGGGGTTGCCACTGGGGACAGGCCATCAGGTGGAGATGGAGTAGCCGCAGGTGACATGGCAGCTGGTTGTGGTGGGGTAGCCGTTGGGGACAGGCCATCAGATGGAGACGGTGCGGCAGCTTGCGGCTGGCCAGCAGCTAGAGGGTGTCTTGCATCTGGTGATTAAAAGAAAAAACCTTTTAGACACAACCAACACAAACAACACACAATTCATACTGTAGGCCATGTAGATGATGACAGTTTTAAACACATTCTATAAGGATTGCCAAACTACTGGCCTAAAGGAAGGAGGTATGTTATGAGATGTGTGTAAAACCCAGGGCCACATTTGTGGGGCACATCTGTACCAGGAAACACATATTGAGCAAACAGCATGTCCGACTCCCATGGCCAAACATTTGATGTCGCCCGTGTGTAGTCTGGCCTTTCCTGCACATCTTTGGACCCCCCGGAGCTCTATACACTACACCCATCATCTACATTTGTTCAACACCACTATGTCATAAGAATCCCTCCCATGCATTCAAGGGGGTAGTGCTGTAATGGTAAAAGGGCCAGGGCACATGGTTGATACCAAAAACCCACGATGTCTACGGATCCGAGCACGGATGTTGGCAATCCGGTCGCTAGACTTGTAGCGCATGTCTGCAAGTTTCTTATGAATTTGCATCGTGCTGCGCTCACCCCGAACCTTCTGAACAGGCCACACTGAACCTTGCGCAACACTACCTGATTATGCTGCACTGGATGTTCATGGTCAGCATTGCAGGCATAATCCCGCTCATCTGTGGTATTAATTAAATAGAACACTTCTGCTTCCCCCCAGGGGGACGAAAGCCTCAAGGCCACCATGCTCTTGCTAGTAATGATTCGGCCGCATAAACACCGCCCACCAGGATGGGATCGACATCAGTATGTTAGGCTGCCAAACTCTGTCTCCGCGGAAACAGCTGAGTTCGTTTTTGTGGGGTCCGCAACATCGCAGCCGCTGCTCTGTTCTCAAAGTGGCATATAGAAACGATCATATGTGCCCCGTGGTTGACTCTATGGCTAACCATTCCTGAAATTTAAATGTATTTTAGAAAGATTCAACAAAATCTACAATGGCTCGCATGAACCAAGGACGGAACCACAGATATGTTTTTTACTTTTGAGGCAACGCCGGCCAATGAGAACGCAGTAGTGTCCACCAATCGGAGCAGAGGGGATGCATCAAAGACAACACCAAAGCACTCCTACATGGTTGAGTTCAGAATCGCCCAAGTCGCAAATGAGATTGTTGGCAAGGTGTGACACACGCCGATGCTGCAGGCCCAACAGACGATCGACGATAAAAAAAAATGGTCCTGGCCATTCATCAACAATCAATGGACTTATCGTTGGTCGTTGCTACGTGTCACATGCAACGATGTTGTTTCGATGTCACTGCAACGTCACAAAACCGGTGATGTTGCATCAATATCGTTAACGATATCGCAGCATTTAAACAACAAGATTGGTCACTTCCCTCCCCCTCTAACCCTCAATCACTGAAGGAGAACTTGCACACCTCTTCTGCAAACCACACCTCACCACTTGTGCACTGGACCCCTCCTCACCACAATTATCTCATCCCTAACCCACCTCTTCAACATATCACTAACTTCTGGTACATTTCCTTCTGCTTTCAAACATGCCAGAACTACATCTATCTTCAAGAATGGGCTGCATGGTGGCTCAGTACTTGCAGTGCTGGGGTCCTGGGTTCAAATCCCACCAAAGACTGTTAAAGATAAGATTTCAAAATCTACTACAAAACATTATGAAACCCTGATGTATACCAAATATCTATACTTATATATTGTTATATGTTATGAATCTTGATATATATATATATATATATATATATATATATGAATATATATATATATATATGTATATATATATGTATATATCTGTTATATTAGATATCATTAGATATCTGTGATGAGCTGCCGTAAAGCAACCTTGCGCATGCGCAAAGGGCATAGCGTGGTCCTCTACACCTCTAGACCTCTAAACTATACAAAAATTAAAACTGTCCACAGGCTCTCACACTATCCTTTTATGGCCACCTTCGAATCCATCAATATTTTTAATAATAAGCTCTTTTGAAATGCAGTTTATTACGAACGTTATATAGACATTTTGATTTTTATTTGTAATGATGCAAATAAAGATTATGAATTATTTTTAAATTCCTTTATGAATAATAATTGGGGTCTGACCTTTACCCCTGAAAGTAATACCGAAACAATAGATTTTCTGGATATAACTTTATTCCATAAAATGATACAATTTTAACTAAGACATTTTTTGAAAAAGTGGACGCAAATAGTTTTCTAGATCTTGAGAGTGGCCACGATAAAAAATGGATGAATAATATTCCTAAAAATCAGATTCAACGTATAAGGAAAAATTGTTCACTATTACTGGACTTCCTTTCTCAGGCATTCTTATTAAGGGATAGATTCAGGGAGAAGAACTATCCCTGGAAACTATTAAATCGAGCATTCACAGAGAGCGTGAATACAACACAGAAACAAGAGTCACAAAATGGTGACTGTATATAATTTTAACACTGTCTTTTCCAGACAACATGAGAGTATCAGGAGCATTCAGAATAAACATTGGAGCATCCTGAGAAATGACTCCATCTTAAAAACAATAATTCCTGAGACACCAAAAATAACCTGTAGGAGAGCTCCCACACTCAAAAATGTGCTGGCTCCCAGTCGTTTAAAAAGCAATAAATTGATCACTGTAAAAACAGATAAATCTGGTGCTTATAAATGTGGTGTAAGGCTGCCTTCACATTTGTGTATGGGAACGCAGCATATGCTGCGCTCCCATACGCAGTCAAGCGCATGCGCACTGCGTTCCTATGTTTAACATAGGAACGCATAGTGCCTGCGCTTGCTGCGTTCGGGTGCGGATGCGGAAGATATCTGCTCCCTCCAGGGTCCCCCGTCCTCACCCGGGACGCAGCATGTTGCATTTTTTGTGCGCTCGGGGACCTTGGAAAATCAGCAAGCTTCCCCAAGCGCACAAAAGAATGCATTGGCGTCAATGGGTCTGCAGTGTTCTGCCCTTGACAGCGCAGGAGAACGCTGCGGACCCATTGAAATCTCTCCCGGTGGCCGCCGGTGATGTCACAGGAGATCACCGACGGCCACCAGGAGATCAGCTGAGCCTCTGATGATCTCCTCCTCCCCGCCGCCGGTAATCTCCTAGCGGTGTCGGCGGGGAGAAACAGCTGATGTGACAGCTGTTTGAATCTTCCCGCGTCGACATCTCCTCTCGGTCTCGGCGCGGGAGATTCAAACAGCTGTCAGATCAGCTGTTTAACTCAGCTGACACGTCCCGGAGCTTACCGGCGGCGTGGAGGAGGAGATCTCCGCCGCTGATGTCCGTCTCCGGCCCGCCTCCGGACACCGCCGATTGGCTGCCCGGGCTCCACAGTGATGTGTCCGCAGGCGGACATTCTCCGCTGCGGACACATCAAAATGACCCTGCTTTTCACTGCGTTTGTTTCTGCATGCCATCATCATGCAGACACAAACGCAAATGTGAAGGCAGCATAAGCAAATGTTTATGCTGTCAAATGATTACTAATGAGAAAATTTTTGGGGGGATAAATTTAAGGGATAAAACCTTTCCCATTAACTATCATCTAAATCCTCAATCCTCCTTTGTTATATATCTATTAAGTTGTGCCTGTGGAAAACAATATGTTGGAAAGACTACACAAAAATTACAACAGCGTATGTCCTCTCATAGATTTAATGTTATGGAGGTCTTAATGACACATGGGTTTTCCAGACATTGTGCATTATATCATTCTAAGAAGGTGTCCTTTACAGTGACACCGATAGATCATGTCCATGAGTCCATCCCTAATCGAGATCAGACCTTGGCAAGGAGAGAGATCTTTTGGATCCATAAAATGCATGCCTTGGCACCTCAAGGACTTAATGAATTTCAAGATCTCTTTAGATGATCGGCATTTTTCTTTCCTTGTAAATATATCCTGAGTTTTTTAACACAAATCTTGTTTATGGAGCATCCAGTCTAGATAAGCGAAGTGGAGAATGGCTCGGCTGAAACCGGGTCCTGATCGTTGTCCTTGGGGTCAGGGGTCCCTTGCGGTTGTGCGGTAGAGGTGTCTTGGTCAGGTGCCTACTTCTGTTCACTGTAGGGGACTGCTGCTACCTTCCGGATAGTGTGAGAGCCTGTGTACAGTTTGAGCCACCCACCTACGTATGGGAAATATCCATCTATCTGATAATAGGATAGCCAAGTGGTTAAGAGACCTGTGACAATACCAGCAATGAGAGGTTTTATACTATGGTGAGTTCGCTTCCCCAAACCAAAGCACCTATAATTCTTAAGTCTAAAACTGTATTTAAAAATAACTATGGATCTTCAGTATTATTTCTTACTCAGGTTGAATGTGAATTATTTTAATTTTCCCTTAAGTTTTCTCTGAATATTATGCAAGCCTTGTAACGTATGTTGTGACACTAGTTTTATATAGGATAATCTAAAATTATATGATGATAAATTAATTTATATAATTCTGATATCCATTTGTAAAATTGTTCCTTTGGGATAAGAAGCACCTGACACTATGTGCAAACTCTATAGTAATTATATCACATGTTGGTACATCCCATATATGATAAGACTTAGATACAAACATAGGAATGACCATGATTTTATATATAGATGGTTTGAACATCCTTCCCTTTAGTCCTTTAGGGGATAGGGAATTGAAAGTGACAATTTTGTTTTGTAAAAAGCGTTGTTTATGACTTGTATAAATGTTTTAACTTTTGTATCGTACATGATGACGAAATGGGAGCGTCCTTCACTTCTACTTCCTATTTATATCCACTCACTCTGAAAATCTGTAAACCTTTCTGGATCTCTGAGGAAGTGGGCTGTAGTCCCACGAAACGCGTAAGACAGTAAAGGTATTACTATCAACATCCTTGTGACTCCATGGATATTTGACGAGACGGCAGCTCACGACTAACGTCTGACTAAAGTCTGTCGCTTCACCACGGAATTGTAAATAAACTGCTCACTTGATTCATATACTTCTATTGCACGTGTGCATTGATGTTTGATATCCTCTTGATTACGGGACCTCTGGCCCCTTTCAATTGCACCGTGACCATCACCATAATTGAGTGCTAACCTTCGAACTTCCTATCACCTATATGATGTCAGCGCGGGAGATTTAAACAGCTGTCAGATCAGCTGTTTCTCCCCGCTGACACCGGCGGGAGATCAGCGGCGGCTCTGCAGGAGAACGCTGCGGATCTCATTGAAATCTCGAGCAGCGGCCACCGGGAGAGATTTCAATGAGATCTGCAGCGTTCTCCTGCGGTGTCATGCAGAGGACACTGCGGATCCATTGAGATCCATGCATTTTTTGTGCGCTTGCGGATAGAACAAGCGCTGCTAACGCACAAAAAAGTGCTGCATGCTGCGTTTGGAGTGCGGTCGGAGGGCGCATAAATTATGCGCATCTGAACGCAAATGCGGCCAAACGCAGCCATACGCAGGCACATGCGTTCCCATGTTAAACATAGGAACACATGTGCGCAAGCGTTTGGCTGCGTTTGGTGTGCTGCGCTCCAGACGCAAATGTGAAGGCAGCCTAAGAAAAGGTAATCCTATTGACTATACTCATAATACACCCAGCCAGATGTATGACTCCTTTGAGAAGCTTAAAAAAGCTATCATATCTGCCCTAACCTTGGGCATACCTGTTTATACCAAGCCCTTCTACCTTTTTGTACACAAAGTCAAGGAACATGCCTCTGGAGTCCTCGCCAAGAAACATGGAGACAGAATGAGACCCGTTGCCTACTACTCAGCAAGATTTGATCCTGTTGCCAGAGCCACCCCTTCATGTCTCAGAGCCATCCAGGCTGCACACTTGCTTCTTGACAAGACGGCTGATGTGATCCTTGGACATGAAACCCATGTTATGCCTCCTCACGACCTCAAGGCTATTCTTGCTCAGATACAGCCAAGATTTCTAACTGCGCAAAGACATGTCCATCTTGAGTGTTCCCTTTTGCTTCCTGAGAACGTCACCCTCCACAGATGTACAGTACTCAACCCTGCCACTCTGCTGCCTCTTTCCAGGGGGGATGATGTGGACAATCCTCCTACTGTTAACCTCAGACCCCATGATTTTGACCCAGACGGCCGAGACATAGAAGACCTTCTTGAGCATGATTGCGTTGAACAGATGATGTCAGAAGCACAACATAATTTGAAGATCCAAGAAGAACCCCTCCCCAATCCAGACCTCCAGATGTGGATGAATGGCTCAAGGTTTGCTGATGAAGCAGGAAGGTACCACACGGACTACACAGTAGTCACGATGGACTGGCTTGTCTCAGTAGGCCCATTGCCCCTCTCTATGTCAGCAAGGAGGTGGAGCTAGTTGCACTCATACAGGCTTGCAAGGTAGAGGAGGGCAAGAAGATCAATATCTATACGGATGCAAGATATGCTTTAGGTGTGGCGCATGATTTTTGGTTATCTGTGGAAGAACAGAGGATTTCTCACAGCCACCGAGACCCCCATCAAACACACAGATCTTGTAAAAGACCTTTTGGAGGCATTGTAGTTGCCAGAAAAAGTAGCTGTAATCAAAGTCCAAGCATATGGACGCTTGGACACATTCGAAGCCCTGGGTAATTATTATGCAGATGAAGCATCCAAGGATGCAGCCCTCTAGTGGAGCCCAGGGAAAGAGACAGCAGAAGTGGCACGGCAGGGACAGCAAATCCCAGCCCAAACAATGGTCATGACAAGAAATCAGAGACAAACCCAAGATCAGAATGAGAGTGACCAGATAACACCACCAGGAACCTTACTGTGAAAACACCAGAGAGAGGCTGGAACAGAAGAAAAAGAAGAGTGGAAGAAATCGGGAGCCAAGCTGGACAAGTATGGCCTATGAATGCTAGGCCCAAGAGTATGCCTTCCATGAACACTATATCCAGCAGCAATCTCATGGGCCCATGGAGCCACACACCTGGGAAAAAATCTGATGTTCCAAAAGATAAACAAACTATATTTGGCACCCGGAATATCAACATCTATCTTGCAATACACAAAGGCCTGCTTGATCTGTGCAACTTGCAATCCAGGAAAAACAGAAAAGACTCCACCAAAACATCTGGCAAAACCACTAATACCCATTTCAGAGAATCCAAGTTGACCATAGTCAGATGCCCAAAGTAGGGAAATATGAATATGTCCTGGTAATAGTGGATATGTTTTCAGGCATGAGGCCTACCCAGTCACTAACATGACAGCCAGGACCACAGCTAAGAAACTGCTGACAGAGGTAGTTTATAGATTTGGGGTACCAGAAGTGGTAGAAAGTGAACAGGGACCAGCATTTATGGCCCAACTCTACAGGGATCTGTGGAGTATGGTACGAACCAGCCTAGGCCGTCATACGTAATACAACTCCAAAAGTAGCAGGAAGGTTGAGAGACTAAATGGTACTTTAAAGTCCAAATTGTTGAAGATTAACCAGGAGACACAAATTCCCTGGCCAGACGCCGGCATCTAAGAGCCGATATTTGAAATCTCGCGCTTTTTCCTAGCGCATCACATGACGCACTTTGAAGTGTCTTGTGATGCGCTAGGAAAAAGCACGAGATTTCAAACACCGGCACTCAGATGCCAGCGTTTGACCTGCGTTAGGGGCTCTGTCACCCTATGGATGAATTGGCTGCGCTGACACAGCTTTACCATGGCGGTAACACTGTGTCAAAACTCCCAAATTCTATGGTTTTAACGGAACCCCCCTGAGCGCAGCAAATAGCGCTAATCTGACCCTAGCCTTAAAGATAAGATTCTAAAATCTACAAAAAAACATTATGAAACCCTGATGTATACCAAATATCTTTACTTATATTTTGTTATATGTTATGAATCTTGATATACTGTGTATATATATATATATATATATACATATATATACAGTGCTGTGCAAATTAAATGAGACAAAGCATTTTTTTTAAGTAAAATCGTAAATTGGTTACCAGTCAGTGATTCAAACCAGTTTTAACTGCTTTGAACAGGTGTGAGTGTACAACCTTGAGTAACAAAATGTGGTTTGACTGGTTTTAGTCAGATAATAACAGCTGGCTGCCTCCTCAGCTTCAGTTGAGAGCTCATTTCTGTGAGGAGTGGTTTAGTGTACTTTTTCTCTCAATGTGATTCGTGCCTGTAAAAATGGATGTTACTCCACAGAAGAGGTCTAGAATCATTACTTTTAATGAACATACAAGTCTGATGTAAGAGAAATCGCTTCCACCGTTGGTATTGGAAAATCTACCATTTCAAGAATAATTCGCACAGACAATGAAACTGGATCGTTTTCTCCAAAACGAAAAGGGAAATGTGGAAGACAAAGGAAAACCAAGAATTGATAAAACGCTTATCAGAAATAGTAAAACTAATGCAAGAAAAACAAGTAAAGACTTGCTTTGACCCAATGAATTTGCACAGCAATGTATATATATATTGTGGGGTGCCGAGGGGAGAGGTGCTAGATGGCAGGTATGTTTCCCCTCGGTTCCTCTCATATGCCTCTCTGTATTGAGGAGGGGGCATGCAGTCTGTGCAATGTCAGCACAGGATGATAGCTCCAGCAGACGGAGAGTTAACTGAAAAGCCTAAAACAGGTGGTGTAATTAGGAAGCAGGGGAGAGAATGGACTCAGTCTGCTGCTGAGCTCCCAGAGAGAGGAGAGCTGCTATCACAGTAAGGACGTGTGATTTGTTTGTTTTTCCTAGGTTTTGTTTGTAGAGAGGATTAATGTTTAGTTAGGGGCTAGACGGACTAGTGGTTTGTTTTGTGTTTTTTTACTGGTGTATCAGTGACTGCTAACTGTGCACAATTAAAGAACCCGTGAAAGCCTGTCGGTCAGCCCTTGTCTATGGGGTGATCACAGCCACTCTGCTTCTATCAAGGCAGCGATCCCAGGAGCAACATCCTCCCACATCACAAATGGTGGAGAATGCAGGCATAGTGGCTGTTGGGCTGTGACTGCAGGAAGCCGCTCGGTGTAACAGGTCTCTTGTTGATGTCCTGGCTGAAGGCTCCTGTGCTACAGAAGAGCCAAGAGACCAGCAACATGGAAGACCTGCTGAAGCAATTGCTGCAGGCCAATATACAACAACAGCAGACCAATACGTACTTCCAGAAGGCGCTGGAGCAGCAGCACCAAATGCAGCAGGAGCAGTTAAGTGCAATAAAGGAGGCATTGGATCAACGGCCTCGTGATGTAGAAGATCATGCACAAAGTGCTGCTCGTGCGCGGAAAGCCGTACAAAAGACTTTGCTTAAGATGACGGCTGACGATGATGTGGAAGCGTATCTGGCGGTTTTTGAGCGCTTACCGGTGGACAAGTCGGCTGAAGTGGTTGCTCCATTCCTGGTCGGGGATCCACAAAAGGCCTATTATGACTTGACGGGAGCTGATGCTATGGACTATGTAAAACTAAAAGGCGAAATCCTGGCACGGCTGGGAGTAAACACACATGTCCGGGCACAGAGGGTACATCTGTGGACATTCGTCGAACAGCAGCCAGCCCGTTCCCAAATGCATGACCTTATCCATCTGGTGAAAAAATGGCTGCAACCAGAAACTCTGACACCCGCACAGATGGTGGAACAGGTTGTCTTAGACAAGTACCTGCGGTCCTTACCTGCCAAGATCCAGAGGTGGGTTGGACAGGGCGATCCGACCAGTGCCGACCAGTTGGTGAATATGGTCGGGCGTTACAGTGCTTCTGAAAGTCTACTCCAGGGGACCCTATCTCCTCGCTGTGGTCCCAGGAAGTCGCCTGACAGTCCTTGGAAAAGTACTCCCTCTTCAAAGGAAGAGAACGTTGCACTTAGGGGTGGCCGGTTCACAAAGGACTGTGGCGGCAGTGTGGACTCTCAGCAAGTCGGCAGACCCAGACTGTGGTCCCCACCGGGGAGGCAAGGGCCTGTACAGTGTTGGCGATGTAGTGGGCTTGGACACATAGCAGCTAACTGCCCGCTGACTACAGAGCCAATGGACTGTGATGCGACGAGGCGCCTTTCGTTATGTGCCTGGTCCATCTGTACTGCGGAGGTCCTCACAGGAACAGAGCAACACGTGTGTCACCTTGAAGTCAATGGCTATGGTGTGAATGCTGTCATGGACTCCGGCAGTCAGGTGACTTTAGTACACGCCAGCTTAGTGGATCCGGGAGCCCTCACAGACTCAACCATGGGCATCAGTTGCAAAAGTGGCGATACTAAACACTACCCCACTGGGTCACTCTAGCCACGCCGTTGGGGGCCAGAAGACACCAGGCGGCTATCGTACAGTCTATGTGGCACAGTGTAATATTGGGAAGAGCCTTTCCCTTATTCTGGGACTTGTAGTCCTTCAACAACGGTTTGAACGGACGGGTTGAGGATAAACCCGTGAATAAACCCCTGGGCCTGACCCCCGAGCCATTGGAGCAAGATGACGAGGAGGGGCCCATCTCGGGGGTAGCTCCCGAAACTGTAGACTCCCCCTTGGCGGTGTTTTCGGGCGAGACAAAGGAGCCAGAGGATGTCGTAGAGATGCCCAGTCTTGACATGGCCCGTGATAGTTTTGGGACCGCTCAACACCGGATCCTACTTTAACCAGGGCATGGGAAAATGTAAAGATTTCGGAGGGGTCTCCGTTGTATCCAGGGGCTCAAAATGAGTTCCCCCATCTGGCGGTGCAACAGGGCATGCTGTACCATATAGACAAGGTGCAAGGGTTGAAGATTGAGCAGCTAGTGGTGCCCAGATGATCTTAGACCTGGCGCATAAGCATCCCTTGGGGGGTCACCTAGCTGGAGAAAAGACAAAAGACCACATTCTGCAGCGTTTCTTTTGGCCCGGACTGGTGGGTGATGTAACCCAGTACTGTCAATCGTGCCCTACTTGCCAGTTGACCGCACCTATGTCCCATTTTAGAAGCCCCCTGGTACCCTTGCCGATAATAGAGGTCCCCTTTGAAAGGATAGCAATGGATATAGTTGGTCCACTTGTTAAATCAGCCAGGGGTCTTTAATAAATTCTGGTAGTGCTGGATTACGACACCCGTTATCCTGAGGCTTTACCCTTACGGAACGCCAATGCGAAAGCGATTTCAAAAGAGCTTGTTCATATGTTCTCTCGCACAGGCATTCCGAAAGAAATACTGATGGGCCAGGGGACCCCCTTTATGTCCCGGATACTGAAGGACCTATGTAAACTGCTAAGAATCTCCCATCTGCGTACTTCAGTGTATCACCCCCAAACCGACGGACTGGTGGAGCGTTTTAATAAAACCCTAAAGGGGATGTTGAAAAGGGTGGTGGATAAGGACGGGAAGGATTGGGATGCTCTCCTGCCATATCTCTTATTTGCCCGAGAGGTACCCCAGTCCTCCACGGGCTTTGCACCTTTTGAGTTGGTTTATGGGCGGAGTCCCAGGGGCCTGTTAGATATTGCCAAGGAGACTTGGGAGCAAGAGGTAACTCCGTACCGCACCTTGATTGAACATGTGACGCTTATGCAGGACAGGATTGCGGCAGTCATGCCAATAGTAAGAGAATGTTTGGAGCGTGCACAACACGCCCAGAGCAGGGTGTACAATTGAGCAGCAAAAACCCGAGTCTTTCAACCCGGAGACCGGGTATTAGTGTTGGTACCCACCGTAGAAAATAAGTTTCTTGCAAAATGGCAGGGCCCCTATGAGGTACTGGACAGGGTAGGTGAAGTGAACTATAAAATACACCAACCCGACAAGAGAAAACCCGAGCAAATCTACCACGTAAACTTGCTCAAGTCCTGGCGAGACAGAGAGAGTCTGGTGGCAGGGGTTGCCCTGGAGAGAGGGCCTAGAGGGACCCCAACCTCTGGGGTAACCAGCCGCCAGAAGGTACTGCCAGAGGTGGGTATAGCAAACTCGTTATCCCAGAGTCAAAAGCAGGAAACCAAGGAGTTCGTGCAGAAAAACGCGGAAGTCTTTTCGGAACTTCCCGGCTGTACACACTTAATAAAACATGACATTTTCACCGACCCTCAGACGCGGGTTCGATTGAAACCATATCGAATTCCTGAGGCTCGGAGACAGGCCATTACTCAGGAAGTAAAGAAAATGTTGGAGCTGGGAGTTATTGAGGAGTCCCAGAGTGAGTGGGCTAGTCCCATCGTGCTGGTGCCTAAGCTGGTTTTGTAATGACTTCCGCAAGCTGAACGAGGTATCGAAATTCGATGCTTACCCCATGCCACGAGTTGATGAACTCATAGAGAGACTGGGTTCGGCCAGGTACATATCCACCATTGATTTGACAAAAGGGTATTGGCAGATTCCTTTCGCTGATTCGGCCAAAGAGAAAACCGCCTTCATCATGCCCCAGGGGCTGTTTCAGTACCGGATTATGCCATTTGGGCTGCATGGAGCCCCTGCCACCTTTCAGCGATTAATGGATGTCGTCCTAAAGCCCCATCTTCAATATGCGTCTGCGTATCTAGACGATATCATTGTATTTACTGAAAACTGGGACACTCATTTGTCCAAGGTACAAGCTGTCTTAGACTCCCTTAGGACCGCTGGGTTGACTGCCAACCCCAGGAAAAGTACATTGAGGTTGGAAGAAGCTCGGTATCTGGGATATGTTATAGGAAGGGGAGTCATAAAACCCAGGCAAGCAAATTGGATGCCATACGGGATTGGCCACAACCGACCACTAAACGACAGGTTAGGGCTTTTTTAGGAATCGTGGGTTATTACCGGCGGTTTGTCAAACACTTTGCGCCCATCGCAGGCCCACTCACGGATCTGACCAAGGAGTCAGGTCCCGCCACCGTGAAGTGGAACGCGGAGGCCGAGAAGGCCTTTCAACGCTTGAAAACAGTCCTGTGTGACCAACCGGTGTTGGTTGCGCCAGACTTTACGCGGGAATTCATAGTTCAAACCGATGCCTCGGGGGTAGGCCTCGGCGCGGTGTTTTCACAAGTCGTGCACAGCGAGGAACACCCGGTAGGCTATCTAAGCCGCAAGCTTACTAAGGCGGAACGGAAATACAGTGTGGTTGAGCGGGAGGCCTTGGCTGTGAAGTGGGCTCTTGAGTCCTTACGGTTATATTTACTGGGTCGCCGATTCCTGTTGGTGACGGACCATTTTCCCCTGACGTGGATGTCCCATGCTAAAGAGGGCAACGCTCGGGTGATGCACTGGTTCTTGGCGTTGCAACAATTTAAGTTTTCTGTGGAGCACAGGGCCGGCGCTGCTCAGGGTAATGCTGACGTGTTGTCTCGGACGCACTGCTTGGTGGATTGCTGTGTCCGACCCGCGGGCTAGAACAAAGGGGGGAGGTTTGTGGGGTGCTGAGGGGAGAGGTGCTAGATGGCAGGTATGTTTCCCCTCAGTTCCTCTCATATGCCTCTCTGTATTGAAGAGGGGGCATGCAGTCTGTGCAATGTCAGCACAGGAGGATAGCTCCAGCAGACGGAGAGTTAACTGAAAAGCCTAAAACAGGTGGTGTAATTAGGAAGCAGGGGAGAGAATGGACTCAGTCTGCTGCTGAGCTCCCAGAGAGAGGAGAGCTGCTATCACAGTAAGGACGTGTGATTTGTTTGTTTTTCCAAGGTTTTGTTTGTAGAGAGGATTAATGTTTAGTTAGAGGCTAGACGGCCTAGTGGTTTGTTTTGTGTTTTTTTACTGGTGTATCAGTGACTGCTAACTGTGCACAATTAAAGAACCCGTGAAAGCCTGTTGGTCAGCCCTTGTCTATGGTGTGATCACAGCCACTCTGCTTCTATCAAGGCAGCGATCCCAGGAGCAACATCCCCCCACATCACAAAATATATATATATATATATATATATATAAACACTGTATGTATATCTATATATACCGTATATACTCGCGTATAAGCCGAGTTTTTCAGCCCAAAATTTGGGCTGAAAAGTCCCCCCTCGGCTTATACGCGAGTATATACGGTATATGAAAAAAAAAAAAAAAAATACAGCCGCAGCCCCGGAGGAATACAGGCCCCCCATCAAGTTCCAGGGCCCCCCCCCACTTGCGCGCCAGCCTGTAAGGTAAATTCATACTTACCGGTGTCCAGTCGCGCCGCCCGCAGCTGCCGACATGACGATTCCGGGCTCCATTCAGCGTCTTCCCGCGGCTTCCTGTAGTCGCGGGCAATGACGTCATTGCCTGCGACTACAGGAAGCCGCGGGAAGACGCTGAATGGAGCCCGGAATCGTCATGTCGGCAGCTGCGGGCGGCGCGACTGGACACCGGTAAGTATGAATTTACCTTACAGGCTGGCGCGCAAGTGGGGGGGGGCCTGGAACTTGATGGGGGGCCTGTATACCTCCGGGGCTGCGGCTGTATACAGCCCTGGGGCTGCTGCTGTATAAAGCCCTGGGGCTGCGGCTGTGGCTGTATACAGCCCTGGGGCTGCGGCTGTATACAGCCCTGGGGCTGCTGCTGTATACAGCCCTGGGGCTGCTGCTGTATAAAGCCCTGGGGCTGCGGCTGTGGCTGTATACAGCCCTGGGGCTGCGGCTGTATACAGCCCTGGGGCTGCTGCTGTATACAGCCCTGGGGCTGCTGCTGTATACAGCCCTGGGGCTGGGGCTGCTGCTGCTGTATACAGCCCTGGGGCTGGGGCTGCGGCTGTATACAGCCCTGGGGCTGCGGCTGTATACAGCCCTGGGGCTGTGGCTGTATACAGCCCTGGGGCTGCTGCTGTATACAGCCCTGGGGCTGGGGCTGCTGCTGCTGTATACAGCCCTGGGGCTGGGGCTGCTGCTGCTGTATATACCTCTGGGGCTGCATATGGGGCTGCATATACCTCTGGGGCTGCATATACCTATGGGGCTGCATATGGGGCTGCATATACCTCTGGGGCTGCATATGGGGCTGCATATACCTCTGGGGCTGCATATGGGGCTGCATATACCTATGGGGCTGCATATACCTCTGGGGCTGCATATGGGGCTGCATATACCTCTGGGGCTGCATATGGGGCTGCATATACCTCTGGGGCTGCATATACATCTGGGGCTGCATATGGGGCTGTATATACCTCTGGGGCTGCTGTATACTACCACTGGGGCTGCTGCTGTATACTACCACTGGGGAGGCTGCTGTATACCTCACTGCTGGGGGTTGTATACCTGTGCTGGAGTCCACCCTCGGCTTATACGCGAGTCAATAAGTTTTCCCAGTTTTTGGGGGCAAAAGTAGGGGGGTCGGCTTATACACGGGTCGGCTTATACACGAGTATATACGGTATATATATAAATATATATATCTGTTATGTTAGATATAATTTAGTCATGTATACCCACACTTTAATACATATTATGAAAACCTTGATATATATTGTTAGATATGTGCACTCGTGTGTTATTATATATCCTGAGAGAACTAGTTGGAACAGGTTGCAGACGTGGACAAAGGGTTCAGCATGACACCTCTCAAGAGAACACCCTGACGAATGAGGAGAATCCCTGGGAGGGAACACATAACCATATAGGATAACATAATTAGGACTTATCTATGCGATGGTCCAGAGACTACTGTGATTGCTCAATAGTCTCAGGGTGACACCCTATTGGGACCTTCATTTGTACTGAATATACAGGTTGTGCTGGAATAATAAAATCACTTTTTGAGCCATTTCTCTTAAAGAGAAGTTCAATATCTGACTCTGTCCGATATCATAGCTTCACGTATACACTTGAATAAGTTAATTTGGCAAGGGATAAGCAAAGAGCTGAGGTCCTTAGAACCTCATTTCCACAGGTCATCATCTGCAAGGAGTATGTATGTTCTCTCCGTGTTTGCGTGGGTTTCCTCCCACACTCCAAAGACATACTGATAGAATGTTAAGATTGTGAGCCCCAATGGGGACAGTGTTGCAAATGTATGTAAAGTTATATGGAATTAATAGCGCTATATAAATGAGTGAATATCCCTCGACTCAACCTCTACATCCAGCTACTGGCCCATATCGCTGCTCCCGTTCACATCCAAACTTCTTGAAAAGCATGTCCACACTGTACTTTCCTCCCACCTCTCATCTAACCTACTCTTTGAAGGTTGTCAATCTGGCTTCCACCCCCACCATTCCACTGAAACCACCTTAACAAAAATTACTAACGACATACCGCTAAAGCTAACAGACGCTTCTCTATACTCCTCCTTCTAAACCTGTTCTCTGCCTTTGATACAGTTAACCACTCCCTCCTACTACAGATCTTCTCTTTCATTGGTATCACTTACCTTCCCCCATCCTGGATCTCCTTATGCCTTTCCAACCACACATTAAGTGTCTCTACTTCTTCACCCCATCCCCTCTCTGTGGGAGTCCCTCAAGGCTCCTTCCTGGGACCCCTACTATTTCCATCTTTACCATCAGCTTGGGAAAACTCAGTCCCACAGCTTCCAGTACCATCTATATCCTGATGACTCAGCTATTAGAGATAAGCGAACACCTGAGTGTTCAAATTCTGTTTTATTCACCGAGGTATTTGAATTGTTCGAATCTACTGCACCCCATTTAAATCAATGGCAACCAACGTGAAACTCAGAGAAAACACCTTCAAAGGTGTCCAAATCTGATAAACACACAGATACAGATATCATCTTACCAATCTCCCGCTGCTTGTTTGCTTTTGGGTCCGCTCTCGCTTACTTCTGTTCCTGCCCATGAAGCTTCATACATACTCACTTCACTAACCTGCAACAGCCAATCACAGATGCTCATGCTCTGTGATTGGCTGTTGTAATCAGACTGCATTTCCACAGTCCGGATAATGTCTGTGCTTGGTTGTCATACACCAGGTGTGTGGAACTCCAGGCCTCAAGGGCCGCCAACAGGTCATGTTTTCAGGATTTCCTTAGTGTGTCACAGGGTTTGGAATCATCACCTGTGCAGGTGACTCAATTTTCTCCTGTGCAATACTAAGGGGATCTTGAAAACCTGACCTGTTGGTGGCCCTGGATGCCTTGAGCATCTAGCCCCTGTCATACACATTAGTGAATGGCAAGCAATCTGGTGTCAGTGTGTCAAAAAAAAAAAATTCCGTAGGGCTTTGCCCTGTTTTTAATTGCTAGCCAGGGTAAAACTAGGTAGCTGAGGGCTGGTATTCCCAGTGGGGTGAGGGCCCATCGTTATTGGGGTCCCCACTATAAGCTGCCCCAGAAATTGTCGCGTTCATAAGAAGTGCCAATTCCCAGCACTTTATACCGCTCTTCCAGTTGCCGTTTAGCTATGGCAAACTGAGTAATAAGGGGTTAATGCCAGCTTTGTATTGCCAGCTGGCATTTGAGCTCAAAATTCTTAATGTCGGGCCAATATTACACCTGGCCATTAAGAATTTCAAATAATTAGTAAAGAAAACACAACACAGAAAAAAACATTTTATTAGAAATAAAATGACAAACGTATAGCTGTACTTCATCTTTATTATGCCCTCATACCCACCCTTGATCCTCTGCAATGTCTTCTTGATTGCAGGCTACTGTGAAGAACAGTGTCTTGTCACCTCAGCCTCCAAGCATTGAATTAATTAGCTGCCAGCTCGGATCTGGTAAGCGGTAAGGGGTACTTCACACACTGCAACATCGCTAGCAATATCGCTAAAACGTCACAGGTTTTGTGATGTAACAGCGACCTTTCCAGTGGTGTTGCAGTGTGTGACACGCATCAGTGACCTGGCCCCTGCTGTAAGGTCGCTGATTGCTACACATCGTTCAGGACCATTTTTTGGTCCTTCGTCTCCCGCTGGTCAGTACGCATCGTTGTGTGTGACAGCGAGACACCAACGATCAGCGACCTGCCAGCCAATGCCCAGGTTCGCACATTGGATGCTGGGCACTGGTAACCATGGTAAACACCGGGTAGCTAAGCAGCGCGCTCTGCTTAGTTACCCGGTGTTTACCCTGGTTACCAGCGCCCTCCTGCTTAGCCCAGCCTGTAAGCGGGAGGACGCTGGTTGTTGTGAATTCATTGATGAAGAATTCTGGTTGTGAGCTCCCTCCTGTGGTTGATTTTGGAGATGCAGCTGGCTGTGTTTTGGAGAGTTCCTCAGCTGATCCTGATGATTGGCAGTCTGCTTCGGATTGGGGCATATAGGTGGATGGAGCTGGTCAATCTCTGCCAGTTGTAATTATTCCTGGAGGTTTTCACATCTCTCCCTGGTTCCTTCCTGCTCTGATGAATCCTTGCAAGCTAAGTGAATGGTGTTATGTTATTTTGCGGCACACATGTTGTGTGCTTGAGGATCTGCTTATTGCTTGTCTTGCTCTGAGTTGTGGGTTGATATTTAGTCTGCATATTTGTTTACCTGCTCTCAGTTAGGAAGTTTTCTTACTAGGTATGAACTGCTATCCACTGTTGTTTGCAACTTCCAGTTCTGCTGGTGTTAGAATCTATTTATTCTAGTTTGATTCACAGAAGTTCCTGCAGAAATAGAGTGCGGCGAGTCTTAGCAGACTCAGGGTTATTTTTTGGTACTATCTGCTGTTGGAGGTTTTTGATAGTATTTTAATACTGACCGCAATAGTATTCCATCCTGTCTTTACTAGCTAGCTAGTGTGGCCTCTTTTGCTAAACATAGGCCTCTTATCTGCCTGTGTGTGTTTTTCCTCTCCTGTTTCCCAGTCAGTGTCTGTGGGGGGCTTGCTATTCTTTTGGGGTTCTGCTCTGAGGCTAGATAGACTTTCCTGTTTCCATCTTTGAGGTAGTTAGTTATCTGGCCGTGTTGAGGTGATTAGGCATGGTTAGTTACATCCCATGGCTACTTCTAGTTGCGGTATTTAGTCAGGGACTGCGGTCAGTACAGTTGCCAACTACTTCTGTGAAGTCTGTTTATGTTACTCCTAGGTCACCGGATCATAACAGCTGGTAACCAGGGTAAACACTGGGTAACTAAGCAGAGTGCGCTGCTTAGTTACCAGTGTTTACCCTGGTTACCAGCGATGTCGCTGCTGACTGATCGCTGGTGAGTCTGCCTGTTTGACAGCTCACCAGCGACTGCAGAGAGACTCTCAAGTGATCCTGGCCAGGTCGGATCGCTGGTGGGATCGCAGGAAAGTCTCAGCATGAAAAGGGGCCTTTACTCCTGAGGTCACCTGAAGACAGCTCAGGTAACCATAGTACCCGCTATGGTTAGCGGCACCATGGTTACCTGAACGATGAGCTCAGGAGTCACCGCTTACTGGACCAGAGCTGGTGGCTCATTAATTCAATGTTTGGAGGCTGCCATGAAAGAGGTCTGTGTTCTTCACCGCAGCCTGCAATCAAGAAGACATAGCAGAGGATCAAGGATGGATATGAGAGCATACTAAAGAAGGAGTACAGATACATGTTTGTTTTTATTTGTAATAAAATGTTTTCTCTCTGTTGTCTTCTTTACTATGTACTAAGGTACAGAAAGACCCTGCATATACAAATGAGCACACCAAAATAATAAGAAATCCTACTTCTCATCTCTAATAAGCGCTCTGTCTCACAACCCCAAACAACTATTCAAAACTTTCAACTCTCTGCTCCTTGCCACCTGCACCTCCTTCCTCTCCTCTCATCTGTGCCAACGACTTTGCCTCTTTCTTCAAACAGAAGATCGATGACATCAAAGAAAGCTGTGACCCACTGTCCCCTCGGCCCTTCCCCATTGCCACCCAGCCCTCTCTTTTCCAAAGAAAGCTTTTCCACCATGACAGAAGATCAACTCTCCTCCCTTTTGTCAACATCACACCTCACCACCAACACCCTCGACCCACTCCCCACTCCCCACCTCATCCCGAACCTTACCACAGTCTTCATCCCAACCCTAACCCATCTCTTCAACTAATCATTCACTACCGGCATCTTCCCCTCATACTTCAAACATGCGTTGATCACGCCCATCCTCAAAAAGCCCTCCCTCGACCCAACAACTGCTTCTAACTATCGCCCCATATGTTTTCTCCCCTTCGCCTCAAAACTACTAGAACAACATGTCCATCTTAAACTGTCCTCCCACCTCTCCTCCTACTCCCTCTTTGACCGCCTACAATCCGGCTTCCGATCCGATCACTCCACCAAAACAGCCCTAACCAAAGTGACCAACGACTTATTGACTGCCAGGAGCAAGCGACACTACTCTGTCCTCCTCCTCCTTGACCAATCTTCTGCCTTCGACACTGTAGACCATTCCCTCGTACTACAGGTTCTGGAATTTCTTGGTATCACTGACCTGGCTCTCTCTTGGATCTTCTCATATCTAACAGACCGGACTTTCAGTGTCACCCACTCCCACACCTCCTCTTCGCCCTACCCCCTATCTTTCGGCGTCCCCCAAGGCTCGGTTCTTGGACCCCTACTTTTCTCCATATACTCCCTCGGCCTGGGACAACTCATTGAGTCCCACGGCCTTCAGTATCATCTCTACACTGACGACACCCAGATCTATCTGTCTGGACCTGACATCACCTCCTTACTATCCAAAATTTCACAATGTCTGTCCACCATCTCATCCTTCTCTGTTCACTTTCTAAAACTGAACATGGTAAAACGTAGTTCATTATCTTCCTCCCAAGTTGCTCTACCCCTCTAACCAAACCTATCCATCAATGTCAATGGCTGCTCACTCTCCCCAGTCCCCCACACTAGGTGCCTCGGGTAATCCTTGACTCTTCCTTCTCCTTCGAGCCTCACATCCAAGCCTCGCCACCTCCTGCCCTCATTATCTCCCACCTCAACTACTGTAACCTCCTACTCACTGGCCTCCCCGCTAGCTCCCTTGCACCACTCCAATCTACCTAATACTCTGTTGCCCAACTAATCCACGCTGCTATTCCCCAGTCTCTCCGCTCTGCCAAGCCCTTCACTGGCTCCCCATTTCTCAGGCCCCAGTTCAAAACCCTAACTATGACATACAAAGCCATCCACAACCTGTCCCCTCCATACATCTCTGACATGGTCTTCCGATACCTATCCTCACACAACATGCCATCCTCTCAAGAGCTCCTTCTCTACTCCCCTCTTATCTCTTTTTCTCACAACTGCATACAAGACTTTTCCCGTGCATCTGCTATACAGTGGAACTCTCTCCCCCAACATATCAGACACTCCCCTACCCTAGAAACCTTAAAAGGAAACCTGAAAACTTACCTCTTCCAACAAGCCTACAGCCTACAGTGAGACTCAGTCCACCGCACGATCAGCTCTAGCCTCTCCTACTGTATACTCATCCATCCCTCGCAGACTGTGAGTCCTCGCTGACAGGGTCCTATTCCCTCCTCTACCTGTGTGACTTGATTGTCCATACATATTGTACTTGTCTTTGTTTGTCCTATCCACATGTAATGGTTGATGTAATCACTGCACACGTACTAGTTGAAGATATGCTTAAGGTGAATCTTTATTTATAGTGCTTGGTGATGCGACAGACAATGACGTTTCAGCCTAATATAGGCCTTGATCACATAGTCGCTGTAAGAAACAGAAATACATACAATCAGTGCTTTTGCCATATATACAAGGTATTTACAATATATGTGCGAATGATATATACCGTATATACTCGTGTATAAGCCGAGTTTTTCAGCCCAAAAATTGGGCTGAAAAGTCACCCCCTCGGCTTATACACGGGTCAATACGGTAATATATGTGGTGGGGGCTGTGTCCGGGTGCTGGGGAGGCTGGAGGAGGCGGGGGAGGCTGATGACTGAGCGGCCTGTCACGTGGGGCCGCTCATTAGATATGCACGGCTCCCCCCGCCCATCACAGCGGCAGGGGGAGCCGTGCATACAGCCCCCCCAGTGTATACAGGCAGCCCCCCAGTGGCACTAGCCCCCCCCATCATGGAAAGAGCCCCCACACTTGGCAGAGCCCCCACCCGATGCTTTACCATCCAGTGTCTTCGCCGCGGGTCCTGCGCGCTGTCATCCCGGTCTCACGTGACCCGGCGCGCTGACGTCATTCCACAGCGACCGCCGGGTCACATGAGACCGGGAAGACAGCGCGGGAGGAAGGACGCGACAGCCCGCGGTGATGAAGACGCTGGATGGTGAGTTAATGCAGCGGGGGCTCTGCACAGTGTGGGGGGCTCTTTCCATGATGGGGGGGCTAGTGCCACTGGGGGGCTGCCTGTATACACCTTGGGGCCAGCTGTATACCCCTGGGGCCAGCTGTATACCCCTGGGGCCAGCTGTATACCCCTGGGGCCAGCTGTATACCTCTGGGGCCAGCTGTATACCCCTGGGGCCAGCTGTATACCCCTGGGGCCAGCTGTATACCCCTGGGGCCTGCTGTATACCCCTGGGGCCAGCTGTATACCCCTGGGGCCAGCTGTATACCTCTGGGGCCTGCTGTATACCTCTGGGGCCTGCTGTATACCTCTGGGGCCTGCTGTATACCCCTGGGGCCAGCTGTATACCCCTGGGGCCAGCTGTATACCCCTGGGGCCAGCTGTATACCTCTGGGGCCTGCTGTATACCTCTGGGGCCTGCTGTATACCTCTGGGGCCTGCTGTATACCTCTGTGGCCTGCTGTATACCCCTGGGGCCAGCTGTATACCCCTGGGGCCAGCTGTATACCTCTGGGGCCAGCTGTATACCCCTGGGGCCAGCTGTATACCCCTGGGGCCAGCTGTATACCCCTGGGGCCAGCTGTATATACCCTGGGGCCAGCTGTATACCCCTGGGGCCAGCTGTATATACCCCTGGGGCCTGCTGTATACCTCTGGGGCCTGCTGTATACCTCTGGGGCTTGCTGTATACCTCTGGGGTCTGCTGTATACCTCTGGGGCCTGCTGTATACCTCTGGGGCCTGCTGTATACCTCTGGGGCCTGCTGTATATACTCTGGGGCCTGCTGTATATACCCTGGGGCTTGCTGTATACCTCTGGGGCCTGCTGTATACCTCTGGGGCCTGCTGTATATACTCTGGGGCCTGCTGTATATACTCTGGGGCCTGCTGTATATACTCTGGGGCCTGCTGTATACCTCTGGGGCCTGCTGTATATACTATGGGGCCTGCTGTATACCTCTGGGGCCTGCTGTATATGCCCTGGGGCCTGCTGTATATACCCTGGGGCCTGCTGTATATACCCTGGGGCCTGCTGTATATGCCTCTGGGGCCTGCTGTATATGCCTCTGGGGCCTGCTGTATATGCCTCTGGGGCCTGCTGTATATGCCTCTGGGGCCTGCTGTATATGCCTCTGGGGCCTGCTGTTTATACCTTTAGGGATGCTGTATATACCACTGGGGGGATGCTGTATACTACCACTGGGGAGGCTGCTGTATACTTCCACTGGGGGGGATGCTGTATACTACCACTGGGGAGGCCTGTATACCACACTGCTGGGGGCTGTATACCTGTGCTGGGGTCCACCCTCGGCTTATACACGAGTCAATAGGTTTTCCCAGGTTTTGGGGTCAAAAGTAGGGGGGTCGGCTTATACACGGGTCGGCTTATACACGAGTATATACGGTACATATACATTCTGTAAGGAAGACAAGTCATTTTGCCATAGGAAATAACTTGGTCAGGTATGGAAATCCATTCAAATAAGAGTATAACCAAGAATATCAAAAGAGGGATTAAAGAAAGAGCAAGGTGTTACCAAGGTATTAGGATTATTGGATAAGGCAATTGTGACATTAACGTACCCTGAATGGTTTACTATCAAAGTAGTTTTTGCCCCTATGGGTCGGATAGTCAATCAACATTTGGCATAATCAGAAATCTAAAGGGAATGGTGCTTATTTAATCCGTGCTGCCATCAGGGTGAGAGACATTGAAGACAAGGCTTCTTTGTAGTTGATCATTTATGCTCTAGTCATTTCGGTGCCGTACCTGCACCGTTGTCAGGGGTTCCCTGAGGAAGGTGCAGGGATGGCACTGAAAAGCGTAGGGAATTAAGGAGCAACTACAAAGAAGCCTTGTCTTCATTGTCTCTCACCCCGACAGCAGCATGGATCAGATAAGCAGCATTCCCTTTGGATTTCTGGATACCCCACCACTGTGCATGTGGAATTGCAGATCCAGCAGCAGCTGTCTATGCGAGTATACTGGTTGTGGGTCATCACAACCGAACCAGGTGAGCACATACACTCACAGTGCAATAACCCTATCTGAATGATAAGACCAATTTGTGCCTCTTTATGTCTCTTTTTTACTTTAAACATGGCTCCACTTCTTCCCCTCTTCCCCTCTTCCCCTCACTATTGGGGTCCCTCAGGGTTCAGTCCTTGGCCCCCTCCTATTCTCTCTCTACACGGCCCCGATTGGACAGACCATCAGCAGATTTGGCTTTCAGTACCATCTTTATGCTGATGACACACAACTATACACTTCAGCCCCTGACCTTACCCCTGCGGTATTAAAGAACACCAATGACTGTCTAGCTGCAGTTTCCAATATCATGTCCGCTCTCTATTTGAAACTAAACCTTTCCAAAACTGAACTTCTTCTGCTCCCCCCATCCACTAACCTCCCTAAATCGGACATCTCTCTCTCAGTTTGCGGCACCACGATAACGCCTAGGCAGCAGGCTCGTTGTCTGGGTGTTATGTTTGACACCGATCTCTCCTTCTCCTCCCACACACAATGTCTCGTCCGCTCCTGTCGCTTACACCTGAAGAATATCTCTAGAGTCCGCCCCTTTCTCACCATGGAAACAACAAAAACCCTCACTGTGGCCCTAATCCATTCCCGCCTTGACTATTGCAATTCTCTATTAAGTGGCCTCCCCCTCACCAGACTTTCTCCTCTCCAGTCCATCCTTAATGCAGCAGCCAGGATCACCCACCTGGCCAATCGTTACTCAGATGCCTCTGCTCTCTGCCAGTCATTGCACTGGCTGCCCGTATACTACAGGATCAAATTCAAATTGCTTGTTCTCACCCACAAAACTCTTCACAGTGCAGCACCCCCCTACCTCTCCTCCCTCATCTCTGTCTATCACCCCACCCGCTCTCTACGTTCCTCAAATGACCTTCGACTAACATCCGTACTAATCCGATCCTCCCACTCCCGACTCCAAGACTTCTCCAGAGCTGCACCAAAACTCTGGAATGCTTTACCCCAAGAAATCAGGACTATCCACAACTTGCATGGCTTCAGGCGATCCCTAAAAACGCATCTTTTTAAGGCGGCCTATCATACTCCCTAATAGAAGTCCATTGTACTGTAGACAGTGAATGGGCTATCCCTCTGGACATTACTCCTCTACAAACTCCACCAAACCAAAAAGGTCTACACAGATTGTATAATGACCATCCATGTAAGCTTAGTCCTATGCCCCACTTCCTCAAGATGCCTGGACCATCAGTGCAATAAGCCCCTGTACCTTGTGCAACCTCTATCCCATTTTAGATTGTAAGCTCTTTTGAGCAGGGTCACCTTCATTTCTTGCTTTATTTATTGTATTTTCTTTTTTACATTGATTCTATGCCTATTGTTTTGTATCCAATTATTGTACTATATTTGTTCTCTACTGTAATTACTTACTGTATTATATTTTCTGTACTCTAACCCTACATTGTAAAGCGCTGCGGAATATGTTGGCACTATATAAATAAAGCATTATTATTATTATTATTATTATAGTATAAAGGTACCCTATGGATAAATATAAAATGTTATGAGCACTGGTGGGGTAGTGTCATAGAGATGGTCTTGTATAGAGACATGTTTGATTGTGGACTACCAATATTGCTATCCTAATGGTGTTGACAGGAAAGGCTCAGATAGGTAAGATGTAGAAAGAATTTATTTCTATCACAGGATTATTAGGTGCATATGACGACATAGTGTCCTATGTAGTGTAGTGCAGGAGGCCGCCGCGGTCCGTGGTTTATTATGACTTTCGGGTCCCACATACAGACAAGCTCTCTAGCTCAACTAGATCAGTAGCAGTCACCGGCCAATAAGAGGCCAGCAGCTGATGTTGCCCTATGACGTCACCTGCTGGCCTCTGATTGGCCAATGGCTGCTATTGATGTAGATGAGTCGGAGAGCTTGTCTCTACGCAGCGCCCAGAAGACATAATAAAGCACTGTGGTGGAGAGAGGACACTGAAGGAAAGAAGTACAGATGAGAAGTGTGTGTGTGTGTGTGTGTGTGTGTGTAAAAGAGGGCACATTACTGCTAAAAAGAAGAGAGACCAGGATGGGGGCATTACCACAATATGGGAACCAGTATGGGGGCATTAACACAATATGGGGACATTACCATGACATGGGGACCAGTATGAGGTTACTACCTCAATATCAGGACCAGTATGGGGGCATTAAAACACAATATGGGGACCAGTATTGGGGTATTACTATAATATGGGGATCAGTATGGGGGAATTACTACAATATGGGGACCAGTATGGGGAAATTACCACAATATAGGGACCAATATGGGGACATCACCATGATATGGGGGTCAGTATGGGGGCATAACTGCAATATGGGGACATTACCACAATATGGGGACCAGGACGGGGACAGTACTACAATATGGGGACCAGTATGGGGGCATTAACACCATTCACCACCAATTCATCTGGAATACTGACTACTGGGCACTGCACTGCAGGAATTCCAGGAGGACAACTGGAATATCCATTATACATGAAATGTGAGCCCTAATGGGGACTGTGTTGCATATCTATGTAAACCGCTATGGAATTAATAGCACTATATAAATGGATACATATTATTATTATTATTAGTATGATAATTATGACATTAAATTGTGATTGCACATTTTTAAAAAGCAATAGCCATACTATGAGGTTTCATCAGTGTGAACACACCTATAAGATCATGGATGTGAAGCATATAATGGCCATATGCTGTTTTTTATATATTGCTTTCACATAAGGGTAGAACAGATGGCCTCGCATGCTGGTAACCCTCTGTAACAATAAAGGTTTGCTCTCCAATAAAAAAAAATTCCCTTAAAAATGTAAAGCTCTCTTAAACTGATGTTTTAAGGACATTGTAAGCTTCCTGGACTTCACAACTGCTGGCACTTCTGGCACTGTTTCCAAAATTCAGACCCTGCAGGTGTCAAAACACCTGTAGACTCCAGAAAGTTTAAGAGAATTCCCCAAAATTCTACAGCTTAACACAAGCTGGTAGACCCCATGGTTGGGGACACTACTAACAGTAGGTGAGGTGCAGTCCCCAGCCATCGGGTCTTCTGGCAAGTGTTTTGGCCCCCAAAAAATATGTAACGTTTTATGGCCATTTTAAATTTTGAACTTTTTCCCGAATTTAGCTGGTTTTGACGACTTTTGGGAAAAGTGTTCGGGTTTCCGATCACCGAACTGAATCAGCCATATTTGTGCCGAATTTGAAATTGGCGAACATGTTTGAGCAAAGTTTGCTATCTCTAGTCCCCATATTGTAGTAATGTCCACATACTGGTCCCCATGTTGTAGTAATGTCCCCCATACTGATCCCCATATTGTGGTAATGCCCCCATACTGGTTCACATATTGTGGTAATGTCCCCATACTGGTCTCCATATTGTGGTAATTTCACCATACTGATCCCCATATTGTGGTAATGCCCCAATAATGGTCCCCATATTCTGATTTAGTGTCCCCATATTGTGGTAATACCCTCATATTGGTCCCTATATCATGGTAATGTCCCCATATTGTGTTAATGCCCCCATACTGGTTCCCATTTTGTAGTACTGTCCCCGTCCTGGTCCCCATATTATGGTAATGTCCCCATACTGCAGTAATGCCCCCATACTGACCCCCATATTGTGGTAATGTCCCCATACTGGTCTCCATATTGTGTTAATTCCCCATACTGGTCCCCATATTGTAGTACTGTCCCCGTCTTGGTCCCCATATTGTGGTAATTTCCCCATATTTCAGTAATGCCCCCATCCTGGTCTCTCTTCCTTTTTGCAGTAATGTGCCCTCTTTTACACACACACACACACACACACACACACACACTTCTCATCTGTACTTCGTCCCCTCAGTGTCATCTTTCTGCCACGGCTCGAGCTTTATTATGTCATCCGGGCGCTGTGTAGAGACAAGCCGTCCGGCTCATCTACATCAATAGCAGCCACTGGCCAATCAGAGGCCAGTAGGTGATGTCTTATGGCAACGCCAGCTGCTGACCTCTTATTGGCTGGTGACTGCTACTGATCTAGTTGAGCCAGAGAGCTTGTCTGTATATGGCACCCGAAAGTCATAATAAACCATGGACCGTGGCGGCCCCCTGCACTGGACTGCGGTGTCATCAAGATGTGCATGGGCCGCACAGTGAAGCCCCAGGAGGCATATGTGGCTTGCGAACCGTGTGTTTGAGACCCCTGCAGTAAATGCTTCCCACTAACCATAGGTAGACTGAGATATACATATACTTGTTTAGTAAAGGAATCAATTCTCTTTATGCTTATCCTGAAATAAAGAAAATTATTATATCCTTAAAGGGTGCGCAATGCTAATACATGAGGAGGGCGGCGACATTACAATGGGGGCACATTCTGTGGTGCTGAGGGTGGCAGCCGTCTCTTTCCCCCATGAGCTGTTTTTCACCCCCATGCACTCTCGCCCTGTGTGCTGTCTTTTCCCCCGTCCACTCTCTCACACCTGTGTGATGTCTCCTTCCCCCTGTGCTCTCTCCTTTGAGCTGTCTCACCCTGTGCGCTCTCTCTTCCCCTTGTATTGTTTCTGCCCCCTGTACACTGTCCCCCCTGTGTGCTCTTCCTCCTGCCCTGTGCGCAGATGCTGCCCCCCTCTGTGCTGTTTGGGAGGCCCCCACCTGTGCCCTTCACCCTCCCGCTTCTTATTATTCCCCCCACAGCCTATTATAGGAAAAATAAGTCACTCACCTCTCTTTCCCGTGGCACTGCTTTTCTTCTCTTCTGCCGGGTACTTTTCAAATGACACATGTGCACACAGCGTACTGACGTCATCAAGCCATGAGTCTGTGTCATAGAGATTAGTGCCAGGCAGGAAGCAGGGGACAGCCTCCTGCATTCCACTGTGGGATCGCTTCCTGCCTGTACACCGCTTGTAATGAGGGCAATCTGGCCTAGGGGCCCCCGGAGACTTGAGCTCCGAACTACATGAAAAATTGCCCTCAATATTACCCGGCCAGCAGGTGCCCCCTCCACCTTCAGGGACCCTGGTGCAGCTGCACCTGCAGCACCAGCAATATGACTGCCCCTGATTTTAATATTAGTCTTTAGGATTTTAGTTGCCTTGTGACAAATAGTAACTCAAACTTTTGCATTGGCCTTCTGGCAAATAGTTACCCGTTATTACTCCTGTCTTGAGTATTAATTTTTTTTGCTTATTTTTGGATGTTAAATTTGGGCACCCTTCGAAATGTGTTAGCAGGTAACTATGACTAAGGTTTCAGATCTTAATAAGTCTGTTAGGGTTATAGCTTGTTCACTATCAGCATTAGAAAATACCAGGTGATGTAAATTTCACAGCTTAATGAAAACCCAGCCTCCCCTAAACCTGTGCCCAAAAACAGCAGCCATGGGCTCTTTTCAGCAACTCTGATAATGAAAACAATGGAGGCCCAGAAAGGAGTCAAAGGCTACAAGAAGATAGCAAAGCATTTACAAGTTGACCTTCCTGAATTTGAAATGTAATTAACAGATCACAGTTAACAGGAACAGTGGAGGTCAAAAATAGGTCTGGAAAGCCAAGAAAAATTTCAGTGACAGCTGCTTGTAGAATTGCTAGAGAGGCCAATCAGAACACCAGCTTGACTGCAAAAGACATCAGGAAGATTTAACAGACTCTGGAGTTGTGGTACATTGTTCTAATGTTCAGTGACACATGCACAAATATGATCTTTATGGAATTGTCATCAGAGAAAAAACATTTCCTACATCCTCACCATAAAATTCAGCATTAGAAGTATGCAAAAGAACATATAAACCAGGCTGATGCATTTTGGAAAAAAGTCTGGTGGACCAATGAGATTTAAATAGAAATCTTTGGCCACAATGATCAAAGCTATGTGTGGAGAAAAAAGGGCACAGAATGTCAGGAAAAAACATCTTGCTAATAATTAAGCACTGGGGTTGATCAATCATGCTTTTGGATTGCATTGCAGCCAATGGCATGGGGAACATTTCACAGGTAGAGGCAAGAATGGATTCATTGAACCTTAAACAAATTCTTGATGCAAAAGTGAAAGTGAAAAGAGGATGACTTCTACAAAAGGATAATGATCCTAAACACTCAGGGGTGCACCAAGCCCCACTGCCGCCTGAGTGATTCCGGGGTGGGGGGGGGGGTGCTGCTGGAGCCCAGCGCTGCCGCCCCTTCTGCATGCATAGGCCCACTGCCGCCTGAGTGATTACGGGGGGGGGGAGGTGCTGCTGGAGCCCAGCGCTGCCGCCCCTTCTGCATGCATAGGTCGCGGGTCGCCACTGCCGCCTGAGCTGCGGCAGTGATTGCCGGGCACGGCAATGATTACCGGAGGGGGGGGGTGCTGGTGAAGCCCAGCGCTGCCGCCCCTTCTGTTCTGGTCCCCCGGCGGGTCGCCGCTTACCTGCGGTGTGCGGGGTGAGCGGCCGGCGCCTGTAAACACTTGTCAAAATCCAAAATAGACGACCTCAAAAGGCACCAGCTGTAGGTTTTGCAAAGGCTCTCATGGTGGGTTTACACACACCAATTTATCTGTTCAATATCTGAACCAATCTCTGGTTGCAGTGAAATCATGGATACATTGCTTCATGTTGTACACAGCCACAAAATGGAGCAATGTATCCATGATTTCACTGCAACCAGAGATTGGTTCAGATATTGAACAGATAAATTGGTGTGTGTAAACCCACCATCACAGTCCCCTGATCTGAACATCATTGAAAATCTGTGGCTAGACCTCAAAAGAGCACAGCACTCTGATAGCATTTTTAGCATGGTCTTTCCATGCTGGAAAAAGTTAGAATAGACAGATAGGATAGATAGGAATAGCTAGTACATCTTACCAGTGTCTCACTGCTGCTTCTGGGGCTGTCCATTAAGCTTCATGCATATTCACTGCACTAACCGGCAACAGCCACTAACAGATGCTCACACTCTGTGAGAGCCTGTGTGATTGGCTGATGCAGTCAGACTGCATTTCCACAATCTGGACAGTGATTGAGATTGGTTGCTATACACATTAGTGTATAAATAAATAAATAATTAAAAAAAAATGCATGAGGCGTCACAGTATTTTTCAGTCTAGCCCAGTGAAAGCAGACAGCTGCAAGCAGCCACCCTTAGCTACTCAATTTTACCTTGGCTGGCAAAAAAAAATGCATGGACTCCACCCTATTTTTAATTGGCAGCCAAGGTAAAACTAGGCAGCTGAGGGCTGGTATTCTCAGCTGGCAGAGGACCCATTGTTTTAGGATTGAAGAATAGCAGCCTGCACCCACCCCTGAAAATGGGGCATTAATCATAGGATAATTTTCAGGTGCCTTACCAGGCTCTTTCAGTGGCCCTGGGGTGGTGGTATGATGGGTAATAAGGGGTTAATACCGGCTTTTATTGCCAGCTGGTAATAAGCCCTGAGATTCCTAATATCAGGCCAAGTTAGACCTGACCATTAAGAATCTCAAATAAATGGTTAAAAAAGAAACAACACAGAGACAAATCATTTTATTCAAAATAAAAGCACACTGACACTTACTGACCCCATCTTTATTACCCCCTCCCCACCCTCGTACCCCTCCTTGATCCTCATCTTCTATCTTTCTGGACAAACACAGCTCTGCTACATCAGAGACCACAGGAATGAGCTAAGCACATCTTTTCCCTGTGGTCTCTGATCACTGAATGACAGGGCTGAGATCTGCTACATGGTAAGTGGTGAGGTGAACCGAGGACACTATTGCCATAGTAACTGCAGAAAGACTGGGTAATAAAGGGGTTTAAGTCAGCTATTTTTGGTAGCTGACATCAATTACTATTGTTAATGTCAGCTGTCATGACAGCTGGCCATTAGCAATATTTTCAGTAAAGTGAAAAAAACAACAACACCGAGATAAATAATTTATTGCAAATAAAAGACAGAGACACCTCGTTGTCCACTTTATTAGCTTCCACCAAGTTCTCTGACATAATCCTGTAATTACTGTAATCTTGTGGTAGGGCGGTGAGATGTGTCACGCGATCGCCATCTTTGAATATTGAAGTGACCAAAGACGGCGGCTGCATTAGTAACTTAGCATGTGCTCCCTAGGGGTGAGCTGTGTGGTGCTGAGCAGGGAGTGTGCTGCAGGGATGAGTGGGCTGTGTGGGGTGAGCAGGGAGCATTCTGCAGGGGTCAGTGGGTTGTGTGGGGGTGAGCAGGGAGTTAGTGGGCTGTGGGGTGAGCCTGGAGTGTGCTGCAGGGGTGAGTGGGCTCTATGGGTGTGTGTGGGGTGCAATTGGGCTGTGAGTGGGGAGTGTGCTGCAGTGGTAAGTGGGCTGTGCAGGGGTGAGCAGGCAGCATGCTGCAGGAGTGACTGGGCTGTGCGGGGAGCATGTGGGCTGTGAGCGGGGAGCATTCTTCATAGGTGAGTGGGCTGTGAGGGGATGAGCGGTGAGTGTGCTGAAGGGGTTAGTGGGCTGTGTGGGGGTGAACGGTGAGCATGCTGCAAGGGTGAGTGGGCTACGCGGGATTGGGGAGCAAGCTGCAGGAGTGAGCAGGGAGCATGCTGCAGGGGTGAATGGGCTGTGTGGGGGTGAACGGGGAGTATGCTGCAGGGGTGTGTGGGTTCTGCGGTGGTGAGCAGGGAACTTGCTTCAGGGCTGTGTGGGCTGTGCGGTGGTGAGTGTGCTACAGAGGTGAGTGGGCTGTGCAAGGGTGAGCAGGGAGTGTGTGGGCTGTGTGAGGTTAAGCAGGGAGCATGCTGTAGGGATGTGTGGGCTGTGCGTGGGTGAGTGGCTTGTGTGGGGGTGAGTGGGGAGCTTGTGGGCTGTGGGGGTGAGCAGGGAGTGTGCTGCGCAGGGGTTAGTGAGCTGTGTGGGGGTGAATGGGTAGCATGCTGTAGGGCTGACTGGGCTGTGTGGGGAGCGTGTGGGCTGTGATGGGGTGAGCAGGGAATGTGCTGAAGGGGTTAGTAGGCTGTGTGGGGGTGAGCAACGAGCATGCTGCAAGGGTGAGTGAGCTCCTTGGGGGTCAGTGGGGAGCATGCTGCAGGGGTGTGTGGGTCTGTGAGGCTGTGCAGGGGTGAGCATGCTACAGGGGTGACTGGTCTGTGCAAGTGTGACTAGGGAGCGTGTGGGCTGTGGGGGGTAAGCAGAGGCTGTTAGGGTGAGCAGGGGCTGTGCAGGGTGAGCATGCTGCAGGGGTGACTGGGCTATGTGAGGGTGAGCAGGGAGTGTGTAGGCTGTGCAGGGTGAGCAAGGGCTGTGCAGGGTGAACAGGGGCTGTGCGGGGATAGCAGGGGGGTTGTGTGGGAAAGTGTGGGGTGGCTGTGCTGTCTGAGCAGGGGGCTGTGCAGGCTGAGTTGGGGACTGTGTGGGCTGAGCAGCCTGAGCGGGGGCTATGCAGGGTGAGTGTGGGTTGAGTTGGGTGAACGGGGGCTATGTAGGGTGAGTGAGGGCTGTGCTGGGTGAGTGGGGGGTGGGCAGGGACTGTGCAGGGTGAATGGTGACTGTGTGGGCTGAGTAGGGTGAATTGGGGCTGTGCGGGGTAAGTAGAAGCTGTTCGGAGTGATTGGGGGCCGTGCAGGGTGAGCAGCAGGCAGACGGGCTGGCTGGAAGGAACGTGGAGCAGATGAGCAGCATGCATCAATCTGGCTGGAGGAAGCATAGACCAGTGGGTGGGAGGGGGCAGGGGAGAAGCATGTACTGGGAAGGAAGTTGCGTGGACGGGCCGGAGGGAGCAGGTGAGCCGCATGCACAAGGCTGCCGATAGGAAGGGAGCATGGACCGGTGGGCGTGAGGCAGCAGGTAAACAGTATGCATTGAGTGGAGGGAGGGAACATGGACTAGCAGGTGGGAGGGTGCAGGTGATCAGCATGCACTGGGCAGGTGGGAGAAAATGTGGACAATGGGGTTGCAGGGGTTGGTGAGCAGGGGGCGTGCGGAGCTGGTGAGCAGCTGACAGCATGGACGGCGGGTTTCTAGTTGGCAGTATCGTCAGCAGGCGCCGTATTGCGACACCCATCACTTGGGTGTCGCAACATGACTTCCAGCATGCATCCAGTGGCACGGGGAATTATGGGATACAGCCTCATCCCGACAGAAGTGAATGACAGACGCCACAAGACAATCATTATAAGATAATATAAATAGTTGAAATACAATTTATAAGGGAATCTGTCAGCAGCATCTGTTACAGCTTCTGTCACTCCAGCTCTGTTATTTGCTCAGTGCTGCCTCTTCTTCTGGCTTCATGGCTCCAATGCCTGAAATCTCAGAGCATATAGGCTGTCAGTCAGTCGGGAGATTTTTATTTTAGGTGGCTGTTAAGTCTCACGGTGCCAATGTTTAGATCTGCATGTAAATTTCTGCTGTCGGAACAATTAAAAGTATTACGCAAAGCAGAATTTATGGTGTGTTACGCTGCTGAACAACCAATGTAATGTCCTAAAATATGAAGAACACATAATTTATGTCCATAAAGTAAACCAGCTAAGCATCTGGATCTCACAGTTAATTCATAGTTATTATGGCATTTTATCACGTCCATTTTGTGCCAGCTATGCCGCAGGTGTATTTTATTTATGTCGCTTTATTTATGTCTAAAATTGTTTATTGTAGTGAATGGCTGACTGCCAGTGTCTAGTTGTAAACCATCATGAAATAGCATCTGCCAAAAAGAAAATTATTAATCTTCAGTAGCTAGAACGCAAATTAGTTTATTGATTTAAATATTCACATACACATGCCTTCTTTTCTTAAGCTTTTATACCCCCGAGTCTCTGAAAAGCCCAAACAAGAGAAGCTGTAATGGGCAATGCAATCAAGAATGGATATTGACTACATAAAGAAATGATAAATTTAAGTAAAGCAATTGGTCTGAAAATATGTATTAAAGGGATCCTGTCACCCCCAAAACACCTTTAAAGCTATTAAAACCTGTCCCTACAGCATATTAACACTTTCCCTACACTCTTTTTAGCTCCTAAATGCAGTAAATGATATTGCATAAAAACGTTTTATAAGTACCTGCTTAGTGATGATAATGAGTGACTATGCTATTCATAGTCACTCATCAAGACTGCCCCTCTGCTTCATAGCACGCCTGAATAGGCGTGATCTACATCCAGGATTCAAAATCGCGCGTCCCTTCTGTGCCCTGTGTCGTAGGAGGCTGCAGTGTGGCTTGTGACGCGATCCGCGTCATTCCCGGCGCCCTGTGACGTATTTACAGCGGCGCCGCGCTGTGAGCTTCAAAATGTGCACTGCGCATGCCCAATGCGCATGCGCAGTGCGCATTTTGAAGCTCACAGCGCGGCGCCGCTGTAAATACGTCACAGGGCGCCGGGAATGACGCGGATCGCGTCACAAGCCACACTGCAGCCTCCTACGACACAGGGCACAGAAGGGACGCGCGATTTTGAATCCTGGATGTAGATCACGCCTATTCAGGCGTGCTATGAAGCAGAGGGGCAGTCTTGATGAGTGTCTATGAATAGCATAGTCACTCATTATCATCACTAAGCAGGTACTTATAAAACGTTTTTATGCAATATCATTTACTGCATTTAGGAGCTAAAAAGAGTGTAGGGAAAGTGTTAATATGCTGTAGGGACAGGTTTTAATAGCTTTAAAGGTGTTTTGGGGGTGACAGGATCCCTTTAAGCTCTATTAAAAGTACAATCATCCAATATATATTTATTGAAACCAGATATTATTATTAATTATGCTTGCTTACATAACACCATCATATTGTGCAGTGCTTTACAGAGATTATCTCTGTCCCCATTGGGGCTCACAACCTAAATCCCCTATCAGTACAGTCCTGCTCACCATTTTTGGTACCCCTTCATTTATTTATAGACTGTAAAATATCTTCAGAAAGAAATGGAAATGTACCAAAGTTATATCCCCAGGATTTTTTAATTACCCGTATATACTCATGTATAAGCCGACCCCCCTACTTTTGCCCCCAAAATCTGGGAAAACCTATTGACTCGTGTATAAGCCGAGGGTGGACCCCAGCACAGGTATACAGCCCCCAGCAGTGTTGTATACAGGCCCCCCCCAGTGGTATACATGCCTCCCCAGTGGTAGTATACAGCAGCCCCAGCAGCCCCAGTGGTAGTATACAGCAGCCCCAGCAGCCCCAGTGGTACTATACAGGAGCCCCAGCAGCCCCAGTGGTAGTATACCGCAGCCCCAGCAGCCCCAGTGGTAGTATACAGGAGCCCCAGCAGCCCCAGTGGTAGTATACAGGAGCCCCAGCAGCCCCAGTGGTAGTATACAGGAGCCCCAGCAGCCTCAGTAATCCAGGGCCCCCCCCTCGCGCTCCGTAAACCTGTAAAGTAAAATCTTTATACTTATCACTGTCCCCGCCGCCCGCCGCTGCCGACATCACGATCCCCGGCTTCATCCGTCCGTCTTCTTCCGGCTTCCTGTTCGTCGCAGGCAATGACGTCACTGACTCGCGTATAAGCCGAGGGGGGTACTTTTCTGCCCAATTTTTGGGCTGAAAAACTCGGCTTATACGGGAGTATATACGGTAGTCGTCCAAAGTAATACAACAATACAACATTGTTTGTCAACTTGCATGTTGTAATTTCAAAGAACAAACAGAGCAAACATCATGTGCAGCAATAAAGGCCCCTAATTAAAACTTGTTGCACACCCTTTGACATTGACGACAGCCTCCAAAACTCCTTGTAACCATCTATAACCTTCTTGCACCTCTCAGCTGGTATTTTCTCCCACTCTTCCTTTGCAGTTTGTTCAAGCTCTTGAATATTTTCAAGGTTCTTTTTCCCAATGGCAGATTTCAGCTCACCCCAAAGATTTTCAATGGGATTGAGTTCAGGACTCATTGCTGGCCATTTTAAAACAGTCCATTTTATCTTTTTCAACCATTCCTATAAATGTTTTAATATGTGCTTTGGGTCATTAAGCCTTCCAGGAAGACCCATGTTCTTCGACTCGATCCAAGTTTTATTACACTGGGTAGGACATTTTGCTGTAAAATCTCTTAATAATTCTCTGATTTCATAATTCCTGTGATACAGTTCAAGGCCTCCAGTACCAGATGCAGCAAAGCAACCCCACAGCATTATGGATCCTCCACCATGCTTAACTGTTGGTAGGGTGTTCTTTTCCTTCTAAGCTGCATTGCGCCATCTGTAAATACACTGTTGCTTTGTATTGCCGAAAAGGTCTATTTTTGTTTCATCTGTCCACAGAACATTTTCCAAGAATGATTGCGATTTGTCAACATACTCTTTGGCAAAGATCAGCCATTACTTATTATGTCTTTTCTTCAGCAATGGTTTCTTCCTTGGCTTTCACCCATAAAGCTCTGCTTGGTTTAGTGTGCGGTATATGGTACCGTATTTTCCAGATTATAAGACACACTTTTGTTTCCCCAAATTTTGGGGGAAGTGGGGGTGCATTTTATAATCCGAATCTAGGGTCCTATACTGCAGGGGAGAGTGAGGGCGGCTCTGGAGCGGTGTCCGTGGACTGAAAGAGGCTGGCTGTGGGCTGCAGGAGACAGCAGGAGGTCATGTGCTCCCACTCATTAGCCTCATGTAATATACACTGCACCCGCTGTCCATCACCTTGGTGCTGAATCCGCGCCGAGATATGGACTGGGGGAGTGGCAAATATTGCATGTGCCTGCACCCCCCATGCTGGATATGACCTCCCCATCACTCTTTATAGCCCCCATGCTGCTGCCCACATTAAAATAACAAACACTTTATGCTTACCTCTCTGGCACTGTCCTCTGTCTCTCCCTGCTTGTCACATTTCCTGAGTCCCGGGGATGGTCATATGATCGGGCGTGCAGTGATGATGTCACTCTGCTGTTCCAAGAGTGACAAGCAGGGAGGCACGGAGAGGTAAGCACAAAATGTTTGTTATTTTAGTGTGGACAACAGCATGGGGGACCATACAGAGTGATGGGGAGGCCATATCCAGTACAAGGGGGAATGTACCTTCACAGGGGGCCATGGATCCAGCACAGTGTGACATGTGCCATCACTGGGGAACATGTGCCATCACTGAAGGACGTGTGCCATCACAGGGGGACATATGCCATTACTGCAACCGTGTGCCATCACTGGAGCCATGTACTAGCACAGGGGACATGTGCCAGCATTGGGGGACGTGTACCATCAGGACTTGTGCCTGCACAGGAGGACATGTGCCATCACTGGGAGATGTGTGTCATCACTGGGGACATGTGTCAGCACAGGGAGACATGTGCCATCACTGGAGGACATGTGCCATCCCTGGGGGATGTGTGCAAGCACAGGGGGACATGTCCCATCACTAGGAGACATGTGCCAGCACAGTGGTACATGTTCCATCACAGGGGGACATATGCCATCACATGGGGGACATGTGCCAGCACAGGGGGACATTTTCCTCTGGCTCAATGCATGGTAAACTTCTTGATAACATTCCTCATTGCTGAAACTGGGATACCAAGGTCTTTGGAGATGGCGTTATAACTTTTGGAATTATTGTGTTTGCTAATAATAGAAGTTCTGATGTCCTCAGACAGCTCCATTTGTCCTCACCATTGTGACAAAGGAACAGGGCCTAACATGTGGCTTTTATAACACTGAAGTCAACATTCATTGCCTAATTCATGTTACATGGACACCGACAATTTATCACAGGTGATTATCATTTGTGATTTAAAACAGGCGAGTCAAAATGTGTTTCCATATTCATTTAATGTAAACAGTGCCAATACCAGTGTAACAGCAAGAGTTAGGTTTTTCTAATTTTCCCTCCCATTGTTTTTTGTTTTAAATTTTTGTTTATCATTTGCTCTTTTGTATATAACAAGAGTGCTGTATACAAAAAAGGTGTCTCACTCAATTCACATTATGTACTTAAACTTCATGGGTGCCGATAACAATGAGCAAGACTGTATGTCTTTGGAGTGTTAGAGGAAACTAGACAACCTGGAGGAAACCCATGCAAACAAAGGGAGAACAAACAAATTCCTTACAGATGTTGTCCTTGTATATTAATTTTTAACCAGGACTCAAATAATTATACACAGGAAGTTAACTTGTCATATTGTGCTAAAATGGCAGAAAATAAACTCCTTTTAATACCTAAACTCAAAATAGCATATGAAAAAAGTTCAACAAACCGCACAGCTGGCGTGAGTCCCTCTAGACCCATTCAATGGAGCAGAACAGAAGTGTTATTTTCTATATTTGCTTAGGTTGGACTGTGTCGTGCTGCATTATAACCTTTTCCATAATAATGATAACTTGCTGTCAAACCACAGGCAAAAGGTTAGCTTTGTTCTGTTCATCGGATTTAGAAGAGATTTTATAGTTAAGCAGCCAGCAAATAGCAAAAAAATACAATAGTGAATCAGCGCTAGAATGAGTCAACTGCAGAAAACGATGTTGAAATGTTGAAATTAGGTTAACTGTGGAAAATGTGGAGTACACTTGGTTGGAACAGAAAATGATAGTGTAAGTTTTTCTTCTGCCACTGGGAGGTTAAATGTTGTCTATTCTCACCTAAAGATATTGTGCCTTCTATGATGGATGACAAATACAGGTGAGACCAGACGTTTACATACTCTATATAGAAAGACACATATGCATGTTTTTCTCACTATCTGACATGAAATCAGAATAAACCTTTCCTGTTTTAGGTCAATCAGGGTGACCATAATTAATTATATTTGCCAAATGCCAGAATAATGAGAGAGAAAGAATGTTGTAACCTATTGTTATTAATTTCTACAAAGTCACAAGTTTACATACACTAAGATTACTATGTCTTTAAACAATTTGCAGCCCATATGATGATGTAATGTGTTTGGAAGATTCTGATAGGTTCATTGGCAACATCTGAGTCAATTAGAGACACAACTGTGGATGTATTTTATTGCACAACAGATACACACAACTTATTTGTGTAGCATCATGAGACAGTGTAAAGAAATCAGTCAATATAACAGGAAGAGATGTGATCTATAAGAATGAGAATGCGCATAGGGTCTTATCCCACTTAGGAGATTAGTGACATATAGCTCAAAAACTGCTCACCTGGTGGGGTTGTAATGCTCACAACCAGCTTGATCGCTCAAACCTAGCAACTGCCGCAGGGACCGCACTTCCACGATGTGGGTATGTAAACTCTCTCCAAGACCAAGTGCCTCCAGGTCCGCGCTGTTGCCTCGAAGAAGTACCAAAGACACCGGGATGCTTTGTATAAAATCTTTTCTGCTTTATTTCCCTAAATAATAAAGCAGAAAAGATTTTATACAAAGCATCCCGGTGTCTTTGGTACTTCTTCGAGGCAACAGCGTGGACCTGGAGGCACTTGGTCTTGGAGAGAGGAAGAGAATTGTGAATTTGTACAAATCTGGTTTATCCTTGGGTGCAATTTTCAGATAGAAGAAATGAAGAAAGTTTTCCAGCACCAGGCGTCTTGTCTTTATAATGCTTCAATTTTATTGTGTCAATAATAAAAGCATCACCCCTAACACTTGATGTGTTTTGAACAGGTGTTCTCATTCATAGGCATATTAAAATAATAAAACTATTTGAAACACGTCAGACATTAGAGGCTGCATCCCCCACATGATGCGTTTATTATTGACACAATAAAATGGAAGAATTTTAAAGACAAGAAGCCTGATGCGAGAAAATGTTCTCCACTTCTTCTAAGTTAATCGAGTGGTTTCCAGACACTATTTCTCTGGCACCCGTGTTCGGCACCATCCCTTACCCCTCTTACCGGACCATGTATTTGCATTTTCCAGATACCTGAAGGTGCCTCGTCATCTGTGCAAACACTTATATGTAAGTAGAAACAAGATCAGCCATCAGTCCGCTTAGGAAGGGAGGAGGTTTCACATCCCAGAGATGAACGTGCTTGATCCAACATGTACATATCAACCCAAGAACAAAAGTAAAAGATCATGTGAAGATGCTGGCAGAAGTTGGTATGATTGTGTCATCATCCACAATGAAATAAGTACTGTATCAACATGGCCTGGAAGGCCACTCTGCCTATTGCTGACCGGTGGTTCTTTAGTGTAACTGGTTAGTTGTTTTCCTGTACCACTGACAGGTGACCTTATTATGGGTGTTTTACGACACCATAGTAAGTAATCACTAGGGAAGGGCAAAATGTGAATGATGATAAGTCACTAAATGAATGGAGGCCACTAAAAATAACATAAAGGGTATATCTTGAACTCATCTCCTGAATAGGAGGTCACACAGTACTATTATTATTGTAACTATTGTTACTAAGAAATATTATATAATAAGTTTTAAACAGATATTTGTCACTTGAGTCTCTGTTTTAGAAGCACATATGCACTTTATTCATACGTTTGGTTAAAAGTAATATGTAATAAGTGTGAAAGACTTGTAAGTATAGTTATAAGTAGCACTGTAGTAACGATAATGGCGCTAGGTGCATATCCTGTAGTTTACAGGAAGGGAACACATAGTTAAGAGCACAGACTTCATATAGTGCACTGCGCATGCGCGAAAGATACAGGATGGCGCAGGATTAATTTCCAGTATCGCCATAGTAACACTAGTAAATAATACACACTGCGCATGCGCGGGCGTCTAAAGGAGGCAGCGCGTGAGGAGAATGGCAGTGGATGTAAGTAGGAAAGAGCACTGTAATGTGTACAATAAGCCTGATTGCTAACAGCTGCAGCTAATAAAGTCAGTAAGTCCCTTAATTTTATAACATCACTAAGATAAAGAAATAAGTTAAATATAATGAAACAATTGATAAACAAAGGGTATAGGATGTCATATGTAGAGCACTATAAGATACTATTAGGCTTAAATACATGTGTATGTATGAAAATTGATGTAATTATAGCACACTTGTATAGTTAATGTTAATTAATGGTTATGCACATGGAATGTATAAAAATCCTGCCAGAGCTGTGACTAGCTGCTAGAGAAAGGGAGATTGTTTCCCGAAACGTCGCATTACACCTGATGGCCCAATAAAGGCGGATTTTGCAATGAATAAGGAGTGCTGCAGTCCTTTTTTGACACTAACTATCTATCTATCTATCTATCTATCTATCTATCTATCTATCTATCCCTCCATCTATCCATCATCTATCCATATCTATCTATTCATCTGTCCAGCCCTCTAATCTATCCCTCCGTCTATCCCTCCTTCTACCCTTCTATCTTTGTATCTCTCTACCTACAGTTATGGCCAAAAGTATTGACACCCCTGCAATTCTGTCAGATAATACCCAATTTCTTCCTGAAAATGATTGCAATCACAAATTCTTTGGTATTATTATCTTCATTTAATTTGTCTTCAATGAAAAAAACACAAAAAGAATTGCCCTAAAGTCAAATTCGATCTAATTCCACACCAAACATAAAAAAGGGGGTGGACAAAAGTATTGGCACTGTTAGAAAAATCATGTGATGCTTCTCTAATTTGTGTAATTAACAGCACCTGTAACTTACCTGTGGCACCTAACAGGTGTTGGCAATAAACTAGAAAAAAATTCTCTGCAGCACTCAGCTACTACCAATGATGTACAAATGCTAACAAGCTGTATATATATGAGAAAAAAGTTTAAAAACTTACGTTTTTTTCAAAAAACTCAAAATTCTTATCTTTTTATTTCTGAAGTTCTTAGTACACATATTGGCCAATGTCTGCTTGCTCATTCAAGTCCTCATTCAGTTTTCTTTCCCTCTTTCTGTTTACCATGCTTGTGTAAAATTATGTTCAATTTGCCTTTTTCTTTTTTTTGTTCCAATACACAGAAAGGAAATAAACATGTATAACAAAACATGTGTAATTGCAATAGTATTTTGGGAGAAATATTTAATTTTCTGGAACTATATATATATATGAAATGTTTTAATTTGTAGCTCCATCCACTAATAATCTCCTCAATAATAATTTCCCCCACTGTGGTACATATATTAATAGTGTCTCTTATTCTGGTCCTCGTATACTTAGAATCTCTCCCAGACTGGCCTCACACATTTCTAGGGATTGCAGAAAGGCAGACTTTGTAAGTATATGGGAATAGTATAATGTATTTTTATACTTATAATGTCTCCATAGTGGTCCTCTTCTCATAGAAAGTAAAGAAAAAGTAAAAAACATCCTACCTGTCCCTGCTCCCATGACAAGTGGCTTCTATATCCTCTTTCTTCTCCCTCGGTTGGCACAAGTTTATCAACACAGTGACATCACTATGTTGCTTAGAATGGGTATAACGTCAGTTGCTGGCCTCTGGCAGGCTATTGTGGTGCTATGAGCTAGTGGCTCTCTGCATCGCAAGTGTTTTCAACTGGATATTGAAACAGGGTTCTGATCCCAAATCCTCCTATTTTACTTTTGCTGCATTGCCTGGTTTGTGATACATTTAAACTATCACAAACTTCTCTAAGACAAAAAATATTGTCCCTTAATGCTCAGAGTATAACAAAATGTAGCTTAATTTCATTATAAAATTACTTTAATGTACAGTAGTGACCCAGTATATACAAATGCAATTTTAATTATACATTTTGGAGATGGGTTGTATGGTGAATAGACAATTCTGAGGAGCAGCATTCATTATTCAGTCTGACTTGCTAATCTATACAGGTATTTCAGTGTATCCTAACAGACATTCATTCATTCATAATGTAAGGTGCCTCAGGGCAGTAGCCATGTGAGAGTTCAACTCTTTTAATGCCCTGGTATGCTGAAGAAATTGGAGAATCTGACTGTGTGTGTGATAGTGCTGTGGCTACTGTGAACACATTTATATTCAGTCCAGTTGCACCCTGAGTGGAATCAGAGACCTTTATCTTCAGGTTGAGGCAGCGGCGTAACTAGGTTTGATGGCGCCCGGGGCAAGGATCTATGATGGCGCCCCCCCAAAGTAGGTGAGGACCGAGGGGGGGTTGTGTTGTCAGGTTTCAGCCCCCGCCGCCCCTATTGCAGCCTTGGTTGAGGACCGGGGGAAGGGGTGCAGTCAGCTCATGTCCACATTATACACTTGTGTGAGCACCGCCCGTGCAGCAGAGTATTGCCCCACGTGTTAGCCAGGCACAGCAGTCACTGACGCAGCTCTGGACAAGGTCGCACTCGAGCCCCCTACCTCGGCTTCCCACCAAGCAGCAGTTTGTCCCTCGTCAGCTCCGGGACTATTAATAGTCACAAACTCACCGGCTCTCCCGCTCTCATCCTAAGCGTCCCGGCGCTCCTTCACTTACAGAGGCTCCAGAGGGCCCGTCCGTAACCATAGCAACGAGTTCCGGCGGCCGCTGTCTGCACAACGCCACTTCCGGGAGTATGTTGAGGTATTCAGGTCACAGCGCGTCCAGCCGCAGCGGTGAGCGGGGGGGCGCCGCCGGCGCCCCCCGCTGAGTTGCGCCCGGGGCAAAAGGTCCGGCTGCACCCCTCTAGATACGCCCCTGGGTTGAGGAATCCAGTCAAGTTGAAATATACAAAGTTCACTTTACTCAAGGATAATTGGGGGTAGCAGGAAATAAACTTTTATCTTTCTTCTGTATAATAGAGAGGCACAAGCATTTTGGTGGACGACACTTTGCTTGTGAATGATAAACAGGCAGTACAGAAAAAGTGAACCTCCAACTTTCCGATACAGGACCACACAAATCATTGTGTTGCACTGTGAACCTCTGTAACAATCTACTTGCTGTAATCCCTTACAAACACCACTTCTAATGCCAATTCCCTCTTCTTGTTTCCTTGGCTGGGCAGATCCTTCCTGAGATCCTCCCATGACTGGCCAACTCTGGACTACCACAACAGTCTCTTCTCCACAGGTGTCACCCCCTTGCCTGTATACAACCCCTGGCAAAAATTATGGAATCACCTGTCCATTCAGTTGTTTAATTTTGTAGAAAAAAAAAGCAGATCACACACATGGCACAAAACTAAAGTAATTTCAAATGGCAACTCTCTGCCTTGAAGAAACACTAAAAGAAATCTTGAAAAAAAATATGCTAGCCAGTAACGATTACTTTTGTTGACCAAGCAGGGGAAGAATTATGGAATCACTCAATTCTGAGGAAAAAATTATGGAATCATGACAAACAAACAAAACAACACTCATATAAATTACTAGTATTTTGTTGCACCCATTCTGGCTTTTATAACAGCTTGCAGTCTCTGAGGCATGGACTTAATGAGTGGATTCATTGAATATTGAATACTGTATTGACCCCCCTGCATGCTGGCACTTCCGGGATCAGTGAGCTCTGCTTGGATATTAGAGCAGCTGAGCTCCTCCTGACACGGAAGTGCCAGCGCTGATGCTGCTGAGGTTCTGGCAGTGTGAGGAGTCTCTGTGAGCAGGAGGTAAGCGCCAAGGTGTAATGGATGCCCTCCACACCTTCCGGGTGGGCTGTCATCTTAATTGTCTGCCACCAAATTCATGCTTTGTCTAAGTGTATGCACGCCACCGTAAGAACCACGCTGACACCCATGTCAAAGTAGAGCTTAATGACAAAAACCTTTTCTAAGGGAGGAGTTAACAGTTATATACGACTCCTTAAAGGGAAGTTAAAAGGGGTGTTTGCAGCATATTATGCTGAATCTACATTTTATTCTGAAAAAACATTCAATTATATTCTGTGAGTTAGTATTCCAATTCAGCCTTGGTTAGTACAGTACATTCAGAACATGCTGATAAGAACTTCTACACTGCTACATCTAACTCAAAACATTATATTAAATCTGAGACAGAGGAATTCTAGAGAAAAGTGCAAGGATTCACATAACCATGCTTCTGGAAGGTTTCTGAATGGCTTCAATAAACTTATATAAATGATTAACTATTTATTGCCATGACATTTCCCCCTTTGGAGACATTCAAAATCTTACCCTAATTCTTTGCCCTAGGCGGCAGAAGGGGAAAAGGTAGAGGAAAGGGGAGGAGACTTCACCAACATTGAGACAAACAGTAACGTCGGAATCCCTTTGCAGTTGGCCTTAGCCGCACCCTAAACTGTCCCTACTCCATCTTCTAAGATGGGTCTCAAGTTCTCGTATTTCTCCAAGAGATCTTGCGGCATTGGCAATGGCATCATTCTCAGGCGTATATTTCTCCTTCATCATCAGGACCTCTGAGATCTGCATACATTGTTGTAACTGTCTACTTCATGACGCGAGACATCATCTTCTTGATGCAAGGTATTACACAGCATGAAATTGGAGTCACTATGAATGGAACACAAAGGATTATTATACCTAGTTTGATAAGCGCTCTCTGCCTTCCATCCCATTTCCCAAACCAAGTGTCCCATGGATCCTTAACACCAGAATTCTGAGCTAATTCTTCTGACAGGTCTGTGAGTCCTTTTAGGGCTTTGGCTATGCTCCCATCTACCCTTGGTCAGGATCATGTGGTCTGGCAGGCTTCTACCCCATTTATCTTTGCGTTCTTTTGCCTGGACTGGTCTATATTCCCCATATTACCCATAGCTGTTGTAGATCTTGTGTCGTGTGCATCTGTTTACTATGGTGTGGAAGTCAAACTAATATGTGACCCTTGTAGCTGTGGTACTAATATGACCTCCCGTATGATCACCCATATTCTCTCCTACATGACCTTCCACCATCTTGTGACCTGCTCCCCTCTGCTTTATACTGAGTATATATATAGGAGCAAAACAACCATTTTTCCATCATCGCCACGACAGCACCACCTGAGAGAGAGAGGACCGCCCATCCAAGACAGGAAACCTCTGAGATAAAAAGGTGGGACCTCTCCTGGACCTCAGTTTAGGTTTCCTGTCTTGGAGGTGGGAGACCTCTGATGCTCATGCCTGGCCTGACCCGGTAGCTGGAAGAACTGTCCTTACCTAGGCAGTGGCTCCGGACTTGGGTGCAGAAGCTCCTCCACGGGGTATCCCCTGCGGTGGTGGAGGGCACAGGGTCTGGAGAGGGCCACCAGCGGCCGGTTCTCAGCCCTTGTTGCCGCCCGGGGGATCGCAGCTGCAGGGTTGGTGGCTGCCCTGCACGACTGTACCCTGAGTGAACAGGTTCCTTTCCTGGCTGGACAGCGTTCCTGGGTCTGTGAGGGGCCTTGAAGCCGTTTCCCGGCGGCAGCTTTGAATTTTCGCGACAGGAGCCGCTACTTCCGGTTTCGGGCGCAGACCGGAAGTGACGCTCCGCGCCTGCGCAGTGCAGACCAAGATGGCGGCGCCCAGCGTTCGGCGGCTGGGAAACGCTGCAGCAGCGGCCGGAGGTGTGGGGCAGTGCATGGAGGGCAGCGCCGGCCACAACGGAGGGATGGAGCAGCAGTCCATTGCGACTCCCGACCCTGGGGAGCACCAGCAAGCTGGCAGCCACAGGTCCTCTCAGAAGGGGTCCAGACAGGAGGTGGACCCGAAAGCCCCCCGGAAGTCGGTATGCCTTTGGAGGGTGAGTGCCTTCGGGCTGTGATATCTGTATTTACACCGCCTTATTGCTTGTTTCTAGGACGGCAAGAAAAAGGCGGCTAAACAAAGGCATAAAGAATGTGCTATCTGCAAAATCCCTCTTCCAGAGGATTGTCTTAAGGATTTGTGTGCCCCGTGCATTGAGGATACTATACAAAGCGCTGTTCCCAGTCTGGCCTCTAGCCTTAGGGATTTAGTGAGGGAAGAGCTGAAGTCCCTTCAGAAATCCGGAAAGGATAGGGGGCATAAGAGGCAGAGGTCCCGGGCCTCTTCTTCTGGTTCTGACCGTGCCACTCGTAGCTCTCACAAGGGGAGACACAGGTCACGTTCATCCTCGGCCTCGTCCTCCTCCTCATCCTCCTCCTCGGGGTCTTTCTCCTCAGATAGTGGGGATGGGAAGTCGTGTTTTCCCCGTAAAGGCACTGATTTTTTGATTAAGGCTGTTCGTTCGACTATGGGGTTGGTGGATGCCCGTGACCCCTCTTCAGTGGAGGATTTAATGTTCGGTGGTCTGTCTTCCAAAAAGCGACAGACTTTTCCTTTGAATCAGAGGATCCTGGCCTTAATAGAAGATCATTGGACTAAACCTGATAAGAAGGGCTCTCTCTCCCATTTGGCTAAAAAGAAGTACCCCTTTGATGAGGAGGCCATTACGTCCTGGGATAGATCCCCCAAGATTGACGTAGCTGTGGCCCCGGCGTCTAAGCGTTCCTCTCTTCCCTTTGAGGATTTAGGGAATTTAAAGAATCAGCTGGACAGGAAGGCAGACGGCTACCTGCGTAATTCCTGGGAATCCACTGCTAGCATCTTTCGTCCCTCAATTGCGGGCACATCGGTCGCTCGATCCCTCATGATTTGGTTGCAGCTGTTGGAGGCTCAGGTGAGGGTTTCCTTTGGCTCTTTCTGCGGCGGCTTTTCTGGCAGATTCCTCGGCTGACTCCCTGAAATTGGGGGCGAAGGCTACGTCCTTCTCTAATGCTGCTCGTCGTGCCTTATGGTTGAAGGCCTGGCCCGGGGATGCCCAATCGAAGTCGAAGTTGTGTTCTTTGCCTTGTATGGGTGATTTTCTGTTTGGCAAACCGCTGGATGATATCTTGGAACATGCTGGTGACCATAAGAAAAATTTTCCCTTGGGTGATCCGGCTTCCACCTTTCGGGGTCGGTCCTTTCGTAAGCCACGGTTTGCCAAGCGGAAGTCCCCTCGTCGGTCCCGAGATTCTTGGGATGACAAGAGAGACAAGAAGGTGGGTTTCTAGTTCAAGGGGTCCTCCTTTGACAGGAAGCACCAGTCTAAGTGACGGCTCGCTCCGGGTGGGAGGAAGGCTTGCCCTCTTTCTCCCAGCCTGGTCCGAAATTGGGGCTTGCGATTGGGCTCCGGAAAAATGCAATTTTCTGTTAGGCGAGGTACGGGCCCTTGTGACAAAAGGAGTAGTTTCCCCGATTCCTCCAGCCGAATTTGGCAGGGGGTTCTATTCCACGCTGTTTCTCGTGCCAAAGCCAGACGGCTCATTCCGGACAATTATAAACCTCAAACGCCTGAACAGCTTTCTGGTGCAGCGTTCGTTCAAGATGGAGACTTTGAAGTCAGCAATCAGGTTATTGTTTCCAGATTGCTTTATGGTAGTACTGGATCTGAAGGATGCATACTATCATGTTCCGATTCACCGTCACCACCAGCAGTTTCTGCGGTTCACCCTATATATGGGGGCTCCCTCTGCCATTTCCAGTACCGGGCTCTCCCCTTCAGGCTGGCTATGGCTCCTCGGATTTTCACAAAGCTGCTGGCGGAGGTGATGGCTCACTTCCGCCGTCAGCAGATTTTGATTATTCCGTATCTGGACGATCTGCTGATTGTGGGGGACTCCAGGGGTCAGTGCCTCACCCGTCTGCAGATGGTTCAGTCTTCCCTGGGTCAGTTGGGCTGGATTGTCAATCTAGAAAAGTCCAGGCTGGTTCCCGCCACGCGTCAGCTGTTTCTGGGGATGATTCTGGACTCACAGTCTCAGCTTTGCCTCCTTCCGGTCGACAAGCAAGTGTGTCTTCGGTCCTCCCTTTCTGCAGTAAGCGACTCTCCTCGAGTGACTTTGAGGAGGGCTATGTCTCTCTTGGGCTCCCTCACATCATGTATCCCGGCAGTCCCCTGGGCACAGTTGCACTCTCGGGCCCTTCAGTGGGAGATTCTCCAGCATCAACTCAGGGTGGGGGCGGCCTTGGACGCACAGATTGTTCTATCTCTAACCTACTTCTCTTCTTTAATCAACACACTGTCCCGAAACCCCAAACAACTATTCAGAACCTTCAACTCCCTTCTCCGTCCCCCAGCACCTCCTCCTTCGCCCCTCATCTCCGCTGACGACTTCGCCACCTTCTTCAAACACAAGATTGATAAAATTAGAGAAAGCTTTGGCCCAACGTCCACCCAACCCACCACCATTACCGCCCAACCCTCCTCAACCAAAGGAAGCTTCTCCAACGTGACTGAAGCCCAGCTCTCCACCCTCCTGTCACGATCTCACCTCACCACCTGTGCCCTCGACCCTCTCCCTACCCATCTCATCCCAAACCTCACCACCGCCCTCATCCCTGCCCTAACCCAACTCTTCATCCTGTCACTCACTTCTGGCGTCTTTCCCTCCTCCTTCAAACACGCCTTGATCTCACCCATCCTCAAAAAACCCTCCCTCGACCCATCATCCGTCGCCAACTACCGCCCAACATCCCTTCTCCCTTTCGCTTCCAAACTACTCGAACAACACGTCCACTCTGAACTGTCGTCCTACCTATCCTCCCGCTCCCTCTTCGACCGCCTGCAATCTGGTTTCCGACCTCATCACTCCACCGAAACTGCCCTTACTAAAGTCACCAATGACCTCCTGACCGCTAAGAGGAAAAAACACTACTCCGTCCTCCTCCTCCTCGACCTATCCGCCGCCTTTGACACAGTCGACCACTCCCTCCTACTCCAAATCCTAGAATCCCTTGGCATCACCGACCTCGCCCTCTCCTGGATCTCCTCATACCTTACGGACCGCACTTTCAGCGTCACCCACGCCGACACCTCTTCCTCGTCCTACCCAGTTACTGTCGGCGTCCCCCAGGGATCGGTACTTGGACCGCTACTTTTCTCCATCTACACCCTCGGCCTAGGTCAACTCATTGAGTCCCATGGCCTCCAGTACCATCTCTACGCTGACGACACCCAGATCTACCTCTCCGGGCCCAACATCACCTCCCTTCTGTCTAAAATCCCCCAATGCCTGTCCGCCATCTCATCTTTCTTCTCTGCTCGCTTCCTCAAGTTGAACATGGACAAAACAGAGTTCATCGTCTTCCCCCCCAGCCACCCTCCCCCTCTGCCAGACCTGTCAATCCGAGTCAACGACTGCTCTCTCTCCCCAGTCCCCCACACAAAGTGCCTCGGGGTCACCCTCGACTCCTCCCTCTCCTTCAAGCCCCACATCCAAGCCCTTGCCACCTCCTGCCGATTCCAACTCAAGAACATCTCACGCATCCGCCCGTTTCTTAACCACGACACCGCCAAAACTCTCGTCCACGCCCTCATCATCTCCCGCCTGGACTACTGCAACCTACTGCTCACCGGTCTCCCTGCCTCCTCCCTTGCACCTCTCCACTCTATCCTGAACTCAGCTGCCCGTCTAATCCACCTGTCTCCCCGCTACTCCCCTAGCTCCCCTCTCCGCATGGCACTCCACTGGCTCCCCACCCCCCAAAGATCTAAATTTAAAATCCTAACACTGACTTACAAAGCCATCCACAACCTGTCCCCCCCTTACATCTCCGACATGGTCTCCCAATACCAACCTGCACGCAACCTACGCTCCTCACAAGAACTCCTCCTCTCCTCCCCCCTCATCTCATCCTCCCACAACCGCATACAAGACTTCTCCCGCGCCTCCCCTAGACTCTGGAACTCCCTCCCCCAGCACGTCAGACACTCGCCTACCCTCAAGAGCTTCAAAAAGAACCTGAAAACTCATCTATTCCAACAAGCCTATAACCCATGATGAGACCCAGCGCCGCTCCACCAACCGCTTGGCGCTTACCCCCCCCTATTGTGTCCTCCCCCACCCCCGTAGACTGTGAGCCCTCGTGGACAGAAACCTCTCCCGTCGTGTATCAGCAAGCATTGTCATATGTACTGCTCATATGTACTGTACCTGTCCTTGTTACCCTCACTGCTTATGTAAAGCGCCATGGAACCAATGGCGCTATATAAATAAATAATAATAATAATAATATCCCTTCCGACACTCGATTCTCTGGGGTGGTGGCTGGTCCCCGAGCACCTTTCCGTGGGCGTCCCGTGGGGTTGTCCGGTCTCCGACATAATCACCATGGATGCCAGTTCCTGGGGATGGGGGGCCCACCTTCGGGACCTGTCCGCTAAGGGAGCCTTGGACTCACGACTCTCCAGGATGTCCTCAAATATGCGGGAGCTCCTGGCAGTTTAGGAGGCAGTTTCTGCGTTCCTTCCTGTCCTTCAGGGGTGCCATCTGAGAATTCTCTCCAACAACAGTGTGTTGGTGGCTTACTTGAACCATCAGGGAGGCACCCGGTCTCAGGCTCTCATGGGCGTTACACGGGACATTTGTCAGCTGTTGGAAGACCGTCGGGTTTCCCTCTCGGCCCTTCACATACGGGGGGTGGCAGATTCCCAGGTGGATTTTCTCAGCAGGGTGCAGCTCCGACAGGGAGAGTGGGCCCTGGATCCGAGGATTTTCGCTCAGATTGTGTACAGTTGGGGCCTTCCGGAGATGGATTTGTTTGCAACTTGGGAGAACAGGCAGGTGCGACGATTCTGTTCTCTGAATCCCGGAGACCGGCCCTTTGCTGTGGACGCTCTGCTGATCCCCTGGTCCTCGGGCCTTCTGTATGCCTTCCCTCCCTTGGTGATGATCCCTGCTGTGCTTCAGAAGGTCAGGGAGGACAGGGCCAGGGTCATCATGATAGCGCCCTTCTGGCCCCGGAGAGCGTGGTCTTTTGGCTCAGTCGCCTGTCCATGCAGGCTCCCTGGACTCTCTCCCTCTTCCAGTCTCTCCTGTCTCAGGGGCCGGTACACCATCCGCAGGTCTCAGGTCTCCGGCTGACGGCGTGGAACTTGAACGGCGGCTCCTGTCGCGTAGGGTATTCTCAGACGGCCTTGTTCGTACACTGATGTCCAGTAAGAAGCCGGTTACCACCAACATTTATGGTAAAGTGTGGAAAAAATTCCTGTCCACTTCAGGGGCGAGTCGTGAGGGTGAGGCTCCTGGGTGAGGGTGAGGCTCCTGTGCCGGCAATTTTAGAATTCCTCCAGCGGGGGTGGGTGATGGGTCTCTTTGTCAATACCCTGAAACTCCAAGTTTCAGCCTTGGGGGCTCTGTACCATTGTCCCCTTGCTGGGTCTTCTTGGGTGACGAGGTTTATACAGTCCTGCAAGCGGGCCACTCCTGTTCCCTGTCCGAAGGTGCCTCCTTGGGATCTCAATTTAGTTCTTGATGCCTTAACCAAGCCTCCTTTTGAGCCTTTATCTTCTGCTTCGCCTAAGGTCCTTACTTTGAAGGTAGTCCTGTTGGTGGCTTTGACGTCGGCCAGACGTATTAGTGACCTGCAGGCCTTTTCGGTGGTGGGGCCTTATACTCAGATTTTGCAGGACAGGGTCGTCCTCCGCCTGGACCCTTCCTATCTTCCCAAGGTGGCTACCAAATTCCACAGGATGCAGGAGATTGTCCTCCCTTCCTTCTGTGATCATCCGGCAAATCAGAAGGAAGAGGTTCTCCACACGTTAGATGTCAGGAGGGCGTTAATTACCTACTTGGATGAGTCCACGGCCTTGTGTCAGTCCCCATCCCTCTTTGTTTCCTTTCAGGGGCCTCTAGGGGAAGGCAGTGTCCAAGGGTACCCTTGCTAGGTGGTTGCGGGAAGCCATAGCTCTTGCTTATTCTTCTAGTAAGGTGCCGGTCCCGGTGGGACTTACGGCACATTCCACCAGGGCAGTGGCTACGTCCTCGGCAGAGAAGGCTGATGTCCCCTTAGAATTGATCTGTAGGGCTGCTACTTGGTCTTCTCCTTCTACCTTCTTCAAGCATTACAGGCTTGATCTTGCTTCCACTGATGGGGTGACCTTTGGTAGACGGGTTCTGCAAGCGGTGGTCCCTCCCTAATTTTTCTTTCTCTGAAATTTCTCAGGTGGTTGTATACTAATGATTGTTGGGTTCTCCTCTCCGGTCTCTGTAACCTAAACTGAGGTCCAGGAGAGGTCCCGCCTTTTTATCTCAGAGGTTTCCTGTCTTGGATGGGCGGTCCTCTCTCTCTCAGGTGGTGCTGTCGTGGCTCAGGAAAAACCCATTACCGGTAAGTAATTTAGATTTTTGGCTTCTGGATCTGGTGCCTTCTTGCAGTGGGATGCGTGGATCCATGTAGGCCTTCCTTCAACCTTCGCAGCCGTAGAGGTGACCAGCAGGACTTAAAAAGGCCTTCACATTTGGGCTCAAGAGCACGTCTGCTGAATCTTTTGATGAGACCCCAATCTCCTGGCTGGATCTGATGGGTTCCTTTCAAGCTTTGAGGATCTGGGAGATAGGAAAAAACTCGAGAATGTATTTTAGTCAAATGCTTTGTTAATTCGGAAACAAACTTAGTCAAACTATCATACTGTAGGGTCAACTGTTGGGGGAAATACAACCCTAGTCTGGGGGCACTCCCAAACAGAATTTCATAGGGACTTAGCTTAGTTGCACTAGTTGGGGTGTGTCTGACACTGAACAATGCGAGGGGAAGACTTTCATGCCACGGCTTCCCCGTTTCCTGCGCTGCTTTCAGCATTTTTTTTTCTTTAATACCCCGTTTCCACTCTCGACCCTTCCTGAATTTTTGGGATGATACAGAATATAAAGAGCTATCTCTGTCCCCAGGGCCTGACATATCTCTTTGGTCAGATTGGCTGTGAATGCTGGCCCTTGGTCACTCTCTATGGTTTTTGGGACCCCATATCTGCACACTATCTCTGAGAGGAGTTTCTTTGCAGTGGTTTTAGCAGATTGGTTCTTCACAGGGAAAGCTTCTGGCCATCCAGAGAATATGTCCACGACTACCAGTGCATATGCAAATCCTCCGAAGAATGGCATCTGAATGTGGTCAATCTGTATGCGTTGGAAGAGGTACAAAGGTCTAGGTGTTCACCAATGTGGCAGCTTGCTGAGGCTTCCAGGAGACATATCTGCCTCGCCTAGGAAGGGAAACATGCTGTGGAGGGTCTTCATACTGTGCCAGTTGGTGTGATTGATCTGAGCCATGTGTAGAGCTGCTTGTTGTGGCTGCGTACCCCCGTACATTGATAAGGTCTGTCTCCCACCTCCCCTATCCTGGGGAGTGTGCTGTGCCGGGGAAGTAGACTGTAGCCGGTAATGTGTCTGCTCGTCTCCACCTGCTGCTCCCAATTGTGACAGTGCTGTCTTCATTAAAGGCATGCCTCCATGATTTCCTACTGATGAGAGGGGATCCTTTAAGGCTGGGGAGGGATACTGTAGAATTTCTGGCCTAGCTACAGGCCCAAATGGGAAATTCTCCTGTCCCAATGCCATCTGATATTCTTCTTCGGCAGCCGCCTCCTTCTCCATCTCTTGTTTCATCCCCGTCCCTGTTCCTGTGTATTCCGGATATTGCTGCAGAGCAGGATCTGGTCTGTGCTAAGACGGCAGCTTGAGACGAAGTGGGTGCACCCTGGTTCACTGGAGTGTAATGTGTGCCATCCATATTGAGAACTGGACACAGGGTGATGGGTCTGTGTGGGTATCTGGAATTTGTCAGCATAGGCACAAGTGCAGCAGCTTCTGCCAGTGTCATCTTGTCAGTATACACGCATACACGTCACAATGTTCAATTCACAATAACTTCCATAACTTCCTCGTATCCTTATACCATGCTTCTGCATCTTCCAAAACCTTGGCATCCTTCAAAAGCCCTCTTTTACTTGTTATCACTTCCTTCCACTCCTTCTCATCTAAGCGTCGTCCATGGGTTGTGGATCCCATCAGTTTTAAGAGGACCTTCATATTCTTCACATACTATACTTCTTCCATTTTTCACATACTTCTTTCCTTTCTTTTTACATACTTCTTCTCTTTCTTTACATACTTCTTCCCTTCCCTCACTGCCACAAGGTCTCTTGGGGGTAACGTGCTGAGGCTTTGACTGATTAACACCCATATTATAGCTTAAACCCAATTATCTATGCTTCTATCTTGGCTATGTCTGTCCACCTCTCAAGGTCACCACTGTCAGCAGGCTTGTATAAAGGGGAGTCAACTGGGATACCTTCAGTGAGCCGGGCATTAAAGTTTATTCTGAACACTCTAAACCTTGGAAGGGGGTAGAAGAGAGGTGAAATTGGTCTATAACCAAGTCAGAAGAAATGGCAAGCTTCACACCTTGCTTACACTGTGGGCACGTTATGGAAACTAGTCAGTGGTGTTAGGAAGGCAGTTAGTCAGAGGACTGGAACTGGTTGCGTCACTGGAGTCAGTCAGAGTCAGTCTGTGGACTGGAACTGGAATGGTTGTCACCAAACAGATAAAACAGATACCGTAAAACATCAAACTGTGCCTCCTCTACACCTCAGTGGGGCAACAACTGGGTTATAGAACTTTCTTGCATATACTTCTTGCAACAAAACCCCTTGCGGATTGACTATCGTTAGCTGGGCATGTATATTTTGTCTGAACACCTTGAGTACTGAAGAAGTGCCAGGGATTGCTATATAACAAGTTTCTTCACATGCATATGGGACATCAGTAACACGATTTATTATCCAGCCAGCAGGCGTAATTGCTAGCTCTATACCTTGTCTACACAAGGGGCACGTTATCTGCAGTTATTTGGAGAGACGGAACAATAGAACAATATCATCACTACAATCATTTCCATAAATTACGTACTCATCCACCACCGCAGCCAGGACCACTAACACTACACTCCGTCCTTAGTCTGCGCACGCGGGGTGGGGAAAGCCATCAGCCCTTATTAGGGACTGGAAAACCATCAACCCTTCTTAGGGGTAGGAAAACCATCAACCCTTTTTAGGGGTCGGAAAACCATCAACCCTTTTTAGGGGTCGGAAAACCATCAACCCTTATTAGGGGTCTGAAAACCATCAACCCTTATTAGGGGTCGGAAAACCAGGGAAACAGAATCACCCCACTCAGCCCCGTTTCTCCGTACCTTTCTCTCTCTTTCTCTGTACTGAAACTGTAGCAATGATAGCACTGACATAAACACAGATAAACTCGGGATCAGGTTGCAATAGCACAAATAAGGCAGACAATTAAGGAATTCTCAGGACCGGGTTGCAAGGGCTAGGGCTTCTCAGATCCGGTCATCTATGTCCGAGTCTGACAGCCAGCTACCTCCATCCCTGCATGGAGACACAGGAGGGTCTTAGGTAAGATAAATCATTTTCTTACCTCTTTGTAGCCTGCAGGTCTACCCCTCGTGTATGGTCCATCCTGGGAATGAAGGTTCAGTTGTGGCTGTCGTCCCCTGGACGTGTATCATCCTAGCCCGATGTTGGGCGCCAACTATAATGGATGCCCTCCACACCTTCCGGGTGGGCTGTCATCTTAATTGTCTGCCGCCAAATTCATGCTTTGTCTAAGTGTGTGCACGCCACCGTAAGAACCACACTGACACCCATGTCAAAGTAGAGCTTAATGACAAAAACCTTTATTAAGGGAGGAGTTAACAATTATATACGACTCCTTAAAGGGATGTTAAAAAGGGTGTTTGCATCATATTATGCTGAATCTACATTTTATTCTGAAAAAACATTCAATTATATTCTGTGAGTTAGTATTCCAATTCAGGCTTGATTAGTACAGTACATTCAGAACATGCTGATAAGAACTTCTACACTGCTACATCTAACTCAAAACATTATGTAAAATCTGAGACAGAGGAATTCTAGAGAAAATGCAAGGATTCACATAACCCTGCTTCTGGAAGGTTCCTGAATAGCTTCAATAAACGTATATAAATTATTAACTATTTATTGCCATGACAAAGGAGCCAAAGAGAGCCTGGACGGGGGAAGGCTGGAACAGGGGCCACATAGGGGTGGGTAGGGGAGTCTGGAACAGGGGCCACATATGAGTGGAGGGAGTGAGCATTATGAAAAAGGGGCCACATGAGGGGAGAAACAGGGTGAATAGGGGCCACAAGAGGTGAGAAGCAGGGCGAATGGGGGGCCACAAGAGGGGAGAATCAGGGTGAATGATGAGCCACAAGAGGGGAGAAGCAGGGAGAATGGGGGGCTATATGGGGGTGAAGCACGGTGAATGGGAGGCACATGAGGGGAGAAGCAGGGTAAATGGGGGTTCAAATGGGGAAGAAGCTCCATGAAACAGGGGGGCCACGTGGGGGAGAAGCTCTATGAAACAGGGGGGCCACATGGAGGAAAAGTGCCATAAATCGGGGGCCCACATGAACAGAGAAGCTCCATGAAACAGGGGACCATGTGGGGGAGAAGCTCCATGATACAGGGGGGCCATGTGGGGGTGAAGCGCCATGAAATGGGGGGGTGCCACATGGAGGGAGAAGTGCTATGATATGGGGGGCACATGAGGGGGAACTCCATGAATGGGTGGGGCCACATGAGGAAAGAAGCAGTATGAAAAAGGGGGGGACACATGGAGGGTGAAGCAGCGTAAAATAAGGGAGGCCACATAATGGGAGAAGCAGCAAAAAACAAGGGAGGCCACATCAGGGGAGAAGCAGTATGTATGGGGGGCCACATGGGGGGAGAATCTGTATGAATGGGGGGTAACATGGGCGAGAAGCTGTATGAATTGGGGCTACATCGGGGGAGATGCAGTATGAAGCAAGGAGGGACGCATATGAGGGAGAGAAGCTGTATGGAAAAGGGGGACCACATATGGCGGAGTGTTGCAGAGAATTTTTTTCTAGTTGTTTGACCCAGTGTCCCTGCTGGCACTAGTTCACATTATGTCTGTGAGTGCTGTGCAGTTTTTTTCTGTTTTGTGTATAACTAATGGAGAATCTGGCTCCATGACTGCAACTTGCACCCTCATCACCCGCAGGTGGTCTTAGGTTGAGATGGTGTCCACCCACTTGAGAGTGGGATAGGGAGGAAAAGGAGGGCAGGGATGTCAGCGTTAGGACTCATAAGACCTGGGGTCGCCTTGTCGCGTCTGATGAGCAAACGGACATTGGCCAATGTGCGTACCAAGAACCCCAAGAAAATAAAAAAATAAGATTTTTGAGTTTTTTGAAAAAAACTTATGTTTATACATTTTTTCCTCAAATATATACCGCTTGTTAGCATGTTTGCACATTGGTAGTAGCTGAGTGCTGCAGAGAATTTTTTCTAGTTTTATATATATATATATATATATATATATATATATATATATATATATATATATATATATATAAATAGAAAACCAGGCAGCACTCAAATAATGCAAAAAATTTACTTTATTGAGCCCAAAATTTGGCACAACGTCTCAGTGTTTAAACTACACTGAAACGTTGTGCCACATTTTTGGCTCAATAAAGTCCATTTTTTTCATTATTTGAGTGCTGCCTGGATTTCTATTTCTGGATCTGCTACACAGCTGGACACTGTGGTTTCAGGACTTTTGCACCAAACCGCTAAGTATCAAGTGCTGTTCTCTTCTTCTATTTATTTATATACAGTATATATATATATATATATATATTACCTGGAGGATAAGCTGGGATATATATATTATCTGGAGGCTGTGCTATATATATTAACTGGAGGATGTGCTGGACTGTTTATATTATTTGAGGCTGCAACTGGTCTGGCACAGCTTCCAAATGATATATACAGCCCAGCAGACGCCTCCAGGTGATATATACAGCCCTGCACAGCCTCATTATTACATATACAGCTCACCCTGCAGCCTTTATATTATATATACAGCCCACCCTGCAGCGTCTATATTATATATACACAGCCCGCACCTTCCATATTATATTCATGAATCGTGGTATGCATTAGAGGGGCCCACTGAGACTGTTTCACCTGGGGCCCACAAAAACCTGGAGCCAGTCCTGTAGGTATCTCTTTAAGTACCTGCTTTTAAGAAGATGTTATTCACTGTGAGTTATAAGATCAATGTAGGCCAGCGGTGAAGGTTACTGGAAGTGAAACCAATTTCTAGCATGTTCTAATAACGAGGCAGCATGTTTCATAACATTAGATTTTTTCCCCAATTTGAAGCTTGTTGTTGCCACATAGTTTTTTTTTTTGCCTTTCTCTGAATCAACATGTTAGGCTATGGGTTGAATTAGATGGACTTAAAGTCTTCCTACAACCTTAAAAACGATGTTACTGTTGTGGCGCCCCACTGAGCGTGCACCAGGAAGGGGTACTGCATCCAGACCAGTGTGTGTGGTATCCCGGTGGCCAGTGGATGAGGGAGGTTCGCATGTGGCTTTCACCTACTTTGAGTCAGGGGACCAATTGGCTAAACCCGTAACCAGGGTAACTGGTCCTGGTGGGAGATTATATAAGTGGGTAGTGAAGAGCGGGAAGGAGAGAAGAGAAAAAGGAGTTTGTGAGAGAAGTCGAGGAGGACCCTGCGAGACACGCAGAGTGAGTGTACCTAAAGAGAGGTGACCTGGATAGAAAGGGGGATCCTTTGGTATCAGCTAACACCCGGCACCAGACTGACCTGATAACCGGTCTGGGAGGAGCCCGGTCCATTAACAGAGAACCGGCTCTGAGCGCGGTGCATGAAAATGCAGTCCTGAGCCGCCAACCCGGAGGGCCGTAGGCAATCAGACAGCCACGACCCAGTCCAAAGCACATCCCCACCAGGGACTCCGTGTTGAGCCCCTTAGAAACGGGTGAACTCTATTCAGACTGTGGGCCTGGTGTAGAACAAGAGGCTCTGTGCAGGGCCGCACTGAGGAAGTAAGGAGCAGTGCAGAGAGAGAGAGAGGACAGAGGGAGAAACCAGAAGGAACACCATTGAAAGCCACAGAAAGACATCCCATCCACTGGCAATTACCCAGGCCAGCTACCCATGACTGTGTACCTGTAAATCACTTGGAGGTTATTAGTAAACCCGTGCGGTGCCTAATTAACCAGTGGTGTCTTATTCCATCTCGCTGGGAGAAGTTACCATGCCTCCCGCCTGCAGAGCTGCCTCCCTGTTTCATTGACCACGACAACCAGTACCGCAGCACTGCCTTGGGGATCCTGCTCCACCTATGGGGAGCAACACCACCTAGCTGCAGCCACATTATCCCCAGAGGTCTGAGAGCAGCGCTGGTGCATTCACCAGATACCGTAAGTGGCGTCATGAACATTATTATTATTTTATTTTCCACATTTTTCAGTGACCATCAGGGCCATGACCCCAGGCACTGGCCACCAGTGACAGCAACCGTAATCAACGCCTGGGATCCGAGTACTTAAGGCCTTGGGGTGGGTCACTATGTTATAATGAAGGAATATGATGATTCAATTATAGTAATAACACCAAAATGATGGATTAAATCAAGCATGAATACATATTTAGAATAGATTTGCATAATCCAATCAGAATACAGCTATTAGTGACCAATGATTAGTTATGTTATTATTCTGTAACCAATTAATAAATCATCCTATCCTGGGGCCTACCACCAGAATTGCCTATATAATTTCATGTGTTTCCTAAATAAACTCAGAATTTCTTAGCATCTTGAACACGTGTCAGGAGTCTGTTATTCTCACTGCGTGCATTATCATCTAAGATATGGCTGCAGACAGACTAAGGTTGAGACTCGGTGACGGTTCCCCGTTTCTCAGCGGGACTCGCTGCTTCTACGGACCAAACGGACTAGTTTGGTCCGTAGAAGCAGCGAGTCCCGCTGCGAAACGGGGAACCGTCACCGAGTCTCAGCACCCCCTCCCTTCCCTGCATAATGTCTATGTCTGTAAATCGCATGGAATAAAGGATATGAAGATTGCTCCTTTGTGGTGAGTGCCGTGTTTCTTATCTTCATGCCGTACAGACTATGTTATGTTAACACGCACACGTGCACCGCCACTCTTTGGAGCCGCACACTTTGTGGGCTAAGTGCAGCGAGTTACAGATTGACTGTGCCCGAACTCTTCTACCCTTCACCGGAGACTAAGGTTGATACTCCTGATTGAGGAGTCCTTAACAGTCCCTTAATCGAAATGACTAAGGGAAAGTGTTCTGAAACTCATTAACCGTGGAATGTTGTCATTAGTTGTAAGTTGGCTGAAACTTTTAAAAGTAGCAATTTTTTAAAAGAATAAAGTATGTAAGATTTTTAGTACTTTGGCTGCTGGCTTTCTACTGGTTTGACTTGATTGACTTGTGCTGCAACCTGCATACATTTCCTGTATACTGTGTGAGCTGACACATTTTAACTTTTCAGACTCACTTTGACTCAGATGTCAGCAAGGATGGTATTATTAAAGATGAGATGGGGGACATTCCTGGAGTCTTCAGCCGACATCGCTAACACCAGGCAGGGGTGAGAACGGAGGGGGCCGGGGGCGGGTGGCGGGGGCACCGCCGGCGGTAGTGTGTGGGGCCGCAGCTTGTACCAATGGCAGGAGTGGGGCTTTGGAAGCCCCGCTCCCGGCAACGGGCGGCCATATTGGAGCACCCAGGGTGGGTGTACAGGCAATTTCAGCAGGATGTGATGTAGCATACCGTTACATCGTGACAGAAGTTGCCTTAGGATATTATTATAATAGATTAAGAAATTGTCAGTCTCCTCACATGGAAGGCATATGACTGTTATAGAAGTCAAAAGTGGCTATATTGGTCACTGATATATATTTTTTAACTTATTTGTGTAGTTTTTGAGTTGTTTTGTTGTTACTTTCCCTTTAACAGATGTAACTATTCAATTGGGATGGGGAAAATTTACATTTTTCTCTTAGTTGCATAGTAATTCGGCACACAAATAGTTGCCTAATAACAGTTGCACACATACGGTAGATATACTCCTAAGACAAAACCTCACCTTGGAAAAAACATTGAAATAAAAAGACTCAAAATGCATGAAAGTTTTAGATTTTTATTTTCATCTTTGAATTTGCAAAAAGATATTTAGAATGAAAAAATGAGTTGTGATGTGATACGTAGTTTTTTCAGTTATTCTATTTAAAATTGAATTACACTTTTACAGTGTAACAACCTTTTATGTGACGTTAAGGTTAAATATACATATTTTGTAATCTGGGTCATAATTTATTTGTTCAGGAATTAATAAAAAAAATGAGTTAGCAAAAAAAATATAGAACAAGCTCCTTTGTATAGATTGGTTTGAAAATAAGGATAGTAGAAATATGGCTGGATACATGCATATATCTATGTGTATTATCATATTGCCTCTCAGTAGCACAGCGGCTGATATATATCTACACTCACATTGCTAGAGAAGAAATATACTAAGACCTTGGCTTTGCAGATAAGGTGTTGGCTTTATTATAAAATAGTATTTCCCACATGGTATATATTCTCTACAATTCAGTCATCTTCTCAAACATTCACAGATCATAAAGAACACTAAAGCCGTGTCTATCTATCACAATGATCTAGCTCATAGCTTTACTCAGTTATTTTTCAAGATGATAGCAGGCAGGCAGTATCTAGCCACATGCCCAGATGGCACCTCTCACATGTATATATTTTCCACAGCTTGACATCTGAGATGGAAAGCTGCTTTAAACTGCATATATTTTCTAATTTTATGAGATAGCCAGGGAACTGAATTCCTGGCCAACTAGAACAAAATATATTGATTGCTTAAACCGGAGGAACAAGACAATGTTTCTTCATTTTCCATATATGTGGAAAGATGCTAAATATAGTATATAATGGAGTATACTGTACATTATTGCATTCTTATCATAAAAACAGTTTAAAGGGAATCTGTCGCACACCTTTACTATTGCATCTGATAGCAACAGGATGTATGAGCAGAGACCCTGATTCCAGTGATATATCCCACTTTACTGACTTGGCGCTCAATTTTAATTCAAAACTTTCATCTGCTCCAGATCTGCCACGTCAAAATACTGAGCTCTGTATAACCCGACATACACAACTGATTGACAGCTTTCTGTGTACACTGTGCATAAGCAGAAAGCTGGCAATCATTGATGAGGGCATGATTGCACTATATGACAGGAGGTGTACTAGTGCTCTAGTAATTATTTTGAGTACCGTATATACTCGTGTATAAGCCGAGTTTTTCAGCCCAAAATTTGGGCTGAAAAGTCTCCCCCTCGGCTTATACACGAGTCAATACGGGGGGGGCTGTGTCCGGGGCTGTGGAGGCTGCAGGAGGCGGGGGGAGGCTGCTGTATGAGCGGCCCCGTCACGTGGGGCCGCTCATTAAATATGCACTGCTTCCCCCTGTCAATCAGCGGCAGGGGGAAGCAGTGCATATAGCCCCCAAATGCTGGCACTCGCCCCCCCCTTGTAACCCGATGGTTATATTACCATTCCGGACTTCTGATCCGCGCCGCTCCTCGGTGCTTCATCCTCGCTGCTCCGTCCGTCTTCTACATCCGGGATCTCCGGCCGTCGCAGGCATATGACTTCATCGCGACGGCCGGGGATCCTGGATGTAGAAGACGGACGGAGCAGCGAGGAGCACCGAGGAGCGGCGCGGATCAGAAGTCCGGAATGGTAAGAGAAGCGGGGGGGGCCCTTGCAAGGGGGGGCGAGTGCCAGCATTTGGGGGCTGCTGGGGACCCCCTGGGGGCCCCTGTGTACCCCAGGGGGCTGCTGGGACCCCCAGGGGGTTGCTGGGTACCCCTAGGGGCTGCTGGGGACCCCCAGGGGGCTGCTGTGTACCCCCTGGGGGCTGCTGTGTACCCCCTGGGGGCTGCTGTGTACCCCCTGGGGGCTGCTGTGTACCCCCTGGGGGCTGCTGTGTACCCCCAGGGGGCTGCTGTGTACCCCCTGGGGGCTGCTGGGGACCCCCAGGGGGCTGCTGTGTACCCCCTGGGGGCTGCTGGGGACCCCCAGGGGGCTGCTGTGTACCCCCAGGGGGCTGCTGTGTACCCCAGGGGGCTGCTGGGTACCCCCAGGGGCTGCTGGGTACCTCCTGGGGGCTGCTATATGTACCCCTGGGGGCCTGCTGTATACCACTGGGGCTGCTGTATACTACCACTGGGGCTGCTGTATACTACCACTGGGGCTGCTGTATACTACCACTGGGGCTGCTATATACTACCACTGGGGCTGCTGTATACTACCACTGGGGCTGCTGTTATACTACCACTGGGGCTGCTGTATACTACCACTGGGGAGGCCTGTATACCACTGGGGGGGGCCTGTATACCACACTGCTGGGGGCTGTATACCTGTGCTGGGGTCCACCCTCGGCTTATACACGAGTCAATAGGTTTTTCCAGATTTTTGGGGCAAAAGTAGGGGGGTCGGCTTATACACGGGTCGGCTTATACACGAGTATATACGGTAATTTAAAAACTACTCTGAGCAGACCAGTAAGTGCCACATTGCTTAAATCAGGGTCTCTGTCTCTACATTATGGTGCCCTCAGATTAGTTGACTATAAATGTCCTAATTACTGGTATCCTGTGCTTCACTAACAAAACATACTAATCAAAATCACCATAGGATTTTCCCCACAAAGGTATCCTTAGTGAAACACAGGGATATGCACTCTCTCTTTATACAAATTAATTTCCTTTATTAGTTAAAATGTCATACATATATTTTTAATAAAACTTCTTTTCCATTTCATATTCAGGTACCACTTAATAAGCTACTTATAAATACATTTATGAATTCCTGATCACTTACGGTATATAGCTCTAAATTCCCATAGCTGTTATATATTGTCAATCCAGGTATCACGCATAGCACTGTATTATTAGATGTTAGCCTTTTACAGATATACTGCTGTATTACTGGGGGCTCTAATGCTTCCCAGCCTCCCTTTCTCTTATCACCACTATCATGCTGTGTATATCATGTATCTTACTAGTAGCCATCCTTATGTTATAGCTTTGGAGTAGATCTCCCAAATGAAATCACATAGAGTTCCCCAATATTTGGGGGCTACCAATCATTATAATACCTACCTGGATTTCACTATAGGGCGTCCTGCTGTGCTCCACCGTGGACCCCTTTGTGCCTACGTACGTCTCAAGTTATTAGTCTCGTCATCAGGGCGTGCTTTCATTGTCTATACCAGGGGTCTCAAACTCAGCTGGGTTGGTGGGCCGCATGTAGAAAAAAATTGATATCTGGGGGCCGCATTGCTTGTAGGACTAAGGGTACCGTTACACATCGCAACATTGCATGCAGTTTCACTGGCAATTTGCTGGTTGCAGTGAAATCATGGACACATTGTTCTATTTTGTGGCCGTGTACAAATGGAACAATGTGTCCATGATTTCACTGCAACCAGCAAATTGCCTGTGAAACTGCATGCAATGTTGCGACGTGTAACGGTACCTTAGTGACATTTTAGCAATACCAGAATTTTTTGCTCAATCTAGTAAAGTACAAATCCTGATCTTCTTGTAGGAATGTTCCCACCCTAATCTCCTTTATGTAGTAATGTCCACATACTGGTCCCCATTGTATATTAATGTCCCCCAAACTGGTCCCCGTCTTGTAGTAATGTCCCCATCCTGGTGCCCTTTTTAAAGTAATGTTCCTCCCTGGTCCCTACATGTAGTAATGTTCCCATCCTATATTAATGACCCCCATCCTGGTCCTCGTCTTGTAGTAATGCCCCCACCCTGGTCTCCATCTTGTAGTAATGTTCCTCCCTGGTCCATATGTGTAGTAATGCCCCATCCTGGTCCCCATCCTATATTAATGTCTCCCACCCTGGTCCTCATTTTGTAGTAATGTCCCCATCTTTTAGTAATGTTCCCTCCCTTGCCATCTTGTAGTAATGTCCCCAATCCAACGCCTTTTTGTAGAGATGTCCTCACAACCTGGTCTCTGTTCTTTTTGTTCTCTTGCTCACACTCACACATATACACACCCGCACACTCACACATATACACACACACTCACATACACACTCACACACACTCACACATACATCCTCAGACATATTCACACAAACACACACACACTCACGCATTGACACACTTACATAGGGCCATATTTGGAGTTCCTGCAGCCCTAGGCACTTTCAGCGGTCACGTCCCCCCCCTTCCCCAGGCTGCTATCTTCGGCTGTAACAGCGCCTTACCTGACTCCACTCTTCTCATCCTGGCCGCTTCTTCCTCTGTGGCTCCCGGTCTACCCACTTGCCGGCACCAGCCTGCAGCCGGCAGCATCCGGCAGCTGCCAGCACCCGGCATTTGGTGGCATCCAGCAGCCGAAAGCACCCAGGAAGTGGCACCCGGCAGCACCCCGCAGTAGCCGCCAGCACTAGGTGGCACCCAGCAGGCACCTGGGAGGCTGGTACCAGGTGGCATCCGGCAGCTGCCATCACCCGGCATTAGGCAGCACCCAGCAGCACCCAGTGGCCGCTAACACCCGGCAGCTGCCAGCACCAGGTGGCAGCTGACAGCTGCCAGCACCCGGCATTAAGCGGCACCTGGCAACTGCCAGTACCCAGCGGCCTCTAGCACCCAGCAGCACCAGGCGGCAGCCGCCAGCACCCAGTGGCCGTTAGCACCTGGCAGCCGCCAGCCCCCAGGCGGCAGCCGCCAGCACCCAGTGGCCGCTAGCACCTGGCAGCCGCCAGCACCACGTGGCAGCCGGCAGCTGTCAGCACGCGGCATTAAGCGGCACATGGCAGCCACCAGCACCCAGCGGCCTCTAGGACCCGGCAGCCGCCAGCACCAGGCGGCAGCCGCCAGCACCAGCTACCAGGCAGCAGCCGCCCGCACCAAGCACCAGGCAGCAGCCACTAGCACCAGGCACCAGCCGCCAGCACCAGGTGGCAGCTGCCAGCACCTAGCAGTAGGTGGCACCAAACGGTTCACCAGCACCAGCCGCCGGCAATGTGCCGCGGGAATACACACACACTCACACATATACACACTCTCACACATATACACACTAACTCAGAAATATTCACACACACTCACACATACACACACATATACACATATACACTCACACATATACACACAAATACACTCACACACATACACACTCACATACACACACAAATACACTCACACATATACTCTCACTCTCTCACACACCTTAATGATGCCCCGGGCCATGGAGCCGCCGCGGTACCCGCTTTATAGTGATTTCTGGGTACCGCTGAAACAAGTGCCATTGCGCCTGTACATTCAAGCAAGCAGGCGGCCGGCAGACCAATCAGAAGCCTCCTGTCACAGGAGGCGGCCGGCGGACCAATCAGAAGCCTTCTGTCACAGGAGGCGGCCGGCGGACCAATCAGAAGCCTCCTGTCACAAGAGTTTCTGATTGGTCCGCTGGCCGCTTCCTATGACAGGAGGCTTCTGATTGGTCCATTGGCCGCCTGCTTGCTTGAATGTACAGGCGCGATCATGGCACTTGTTTCAGCGGTACCCGGAAGTCACTATAAAGCGGGTACCGCGGCGGCTCCCTTCACAATGGCCCGGGGCATGTTATTTCTTCAAGGTGCCCCGGGCCGCAGTGGGAAGCCTGGCGGGCCGCTTGCGGCCCGGGGGCCGCGTGTTTGAGACCCCTGGTCTATACTGAGCTTATTAATATGCTCCCAGGCTCACTCCTTATCGCTGCAGCTGTAGGCAATTTGCGGCGCATGACTTCTGTTTTTTTCAGCTTCTTATCACTGCTAGTTTCTAATTCACATTGATAATAAAACACTGTGTTTTTAGTGGAGCTTTTGGGTTTTGGACACCAACTTGAATAATTTTCTTTTCTAGGTTATTCCTTCTCTCTTATACATTTTATGTACCTACAGTTTGTCAGAACATGTTTGACATTCACTTATACTATAACAGTGGGGATTAGAGAAACCTCATAATCATCCTGTAGTTTTTTGTGGCCTCAACGGTCAGGTCAATGGGGGTTGTGACATCATCTTTTACAGTCTAGCAAAGACTGCTCGATCAGAGAAAGGATTCCAATGGTAAGTATGTCTTTTTTTCCTTCTGCCTGGCTTGTTCCTGTGAAATAAAAAAATATGGTAAAGAACACTATGAAAAAGACAATAATATAATTGCTTGCTTTACCTCTATAAAGGGAACCAGTCATTAAAGGGAATCTGTCAGCTGGTTTTTGCTTTGTAAGCTGATAATAGCATGCTTCAAGGGTTAAAAAACAAAAAACAAACTTATCAGGCTCTGTCCTATAGTTTATGTAAACTAAAGGCTTTATTACTCTGTGATTACTATTACAAGACTACTGTGCTGTGTGCAGGAAAGTCCAGAACACTCCCCACTGTGATTGAACCTCACAGTTAATTCACAATATCTATTGAGAGCTTGGTGTGGGCAGGGGCAGCTATCTCAGCTCTGCTGTGTTCCTGAAAATAAATTCCTTTATTGTGGCAAAATGGTTTCACCCAGTAATCTGTATGATACATTGTAAGATTTAAGGCCTCTTTGCCTACATTAAGTTCCTGCCAGATGAGGTAGCAAAACCCTGCTGACAGATTCCCTTCAAGAGAGATATTTTTAAATGTGACCATCAGTGTGATTTCCCAAGTTATCTACTTGGGGATGGCTACATTTTCTAAAGCAAGCCTCTCCTTCTGCAGACAGAATTCATACTCCAATTACATAGATGCTGCATACAGCTGTTGCACACCAATAAGAAAAGCCAGAGAAAGCTAGAGGTGTGGAGGCCACTTTTAATATATTTGTGAACAGCAAAAAAGCCAAATATTCAAATCAAGTAAATTACAAACCTTCAAACATCTCCATACTGGACACAATATTTAAAGAAAAGTGAAGTTTAGCTACTCTTTAACACCCTACTCAGAGTCCATTGATGTATCTATTATGTACTTCCTTTGTGGTGTCCATCATGCACTTCCGCCATCAAGATGTTCAGGAATCCCATAATGCAACTTGACAGCCATATACCCATACCAAAGAGATGGGTGTGGAAATACGGTGCCCACTAGCGGCAGTGGCCCCTCACACTACCGCTAGTGGTGCTGCCAACACCTGGACCCAATGCCAACCCACAACCGATGCCTGGAACCGCCGAACACAAAACCCGTGGCTCACACTGCCACACTCTGACAGATTTCACATTAGACCTGTGGTGATGTCACGGTCATGTGAGCAGTCACTTGGAGCCTGATCACATGACTGTAACACGCCAAAGGTCCTGTAATATTGCACTCCTTCACAGCAATATAACAGGACCCTTGTTGAGGTTGAATGGGAGGGAGGAAGGGGGGCAGAGAGAGAATGAGAGGGGGGGGGCAGAAAGAGAACACAGCTGAGGGGGGCAGAAAGAAAATGGGAGGGATGGGGCAGAGAGAGAACACACCTGAAGGGGGAAGAGAGTGAATCCACAGTAGAGGGTGAGGGTGAGGAGGGAGCCAGAAAGAGAACGCATGGAAGGGAAGGAGGAGGGGGGACCAGAGAGAATGCAGAGCAGGCAGGGGGGCGAGAGAAAATGCACAGGAGACGGGAGGGGGCCAGAGAGAGAATGCACTGGAGGCAGGAGGGGGACAGAGAGAGAATGCACCTGAGGGGGGGCAGAGAGAGAACACACCTGAGGAGGCATATAGAATGCACAGGAGAGAGGGAGGAGGGGGCCAAAGAAACTGCATGAGAGAGAGGGAGGAGTGGGGCCAGAGAGAGAACACATGGAAGGGAGGGAGGAGGAGGTGAGAGAGAATTCACAGCAGGGAGGGGGGACCAAGGAGAGAATGCACAGGAGGGAGGAGGGGTGTCAGAGAGAGAATGCACAGAATAGGGGGGCAGAGAGAATGCACAGCAGGGAGGGGAGGGCAGAAAGATGTACAGCAGAGAGGGGGAGCTGAGAGAGTGCACAGAAGATAGTGAGGGGCAGACAGAGAATGCACAGCAAGGGGAAGGGCAGAAAGGTTGCGCAGCAGAGAGGGTGGCAGACAGAGAACACAGCACAAAGGGGGCAGAGACAGTGCATGGGGGCAGAGATAATGCATCTCACATGGCCTCCATCTTTGGACACTTGGGTATACAAAGATGGAAGCTGCATGACGCATCACAGCGCCTCATCACTTTTGCTGCAAGATAACGGTAATTACAGGATTATGTCGGAGGGGAACTTGGTGGGAGCTAATAAAGTGGATAATGAAGTGACTCACTGCCGGCCCGTGGACTCCGGTTTAGACAGGCTGTAGCTCCTTCCTCCTTGTCACGGGTGGGCCGCGCCTGCCGGTAGTGGGGCCCAGTTGAGTGCAGATCAAAAGTTGAAGACGTCTTGTAGGAACAGATTAAAGGGGTTTAATTTATTCGTGACGCCACCTATGAGTAGTTCGGTAAGGGCTACCGACGCTGCGGAACCTCCGGGGGATGGATAGCAGCAAGATGGAACGCTCCCCACAGGCTGAGCGGTGATCCCCGGAGGCTGGAGCTGCTCAAGATGTTGTGCGGCAGCTGCGGTTACCTTGTAGTGCGGACGGACAGTTCATAAGGAAGCACGGACACAGAAAGTCTCTGCAACGGGTCTTTACTGTAACCAGCAGGCAGTACATGGCATACAGTTAACGGGTAGTGGACCGGGTGGACTCAGCAGTGATGGTGTCCCTTAGAGATCCGCAGTGTTCCTCCATTCTAGCTAAGTGGTTGCCAGTGTCGCTCAGGAATACCAGATCGGGCACGGGGAGGCTGCTTCAATCCCTATCCAAGTTATACGTTATGGATGTTCTGGGGAGCCTTGGGTCCCTCGGTGGGTACACCGCTGGTTAGACGACTGGAAGTTGGCTGGTGGTGGGGTGCTCCTGTAAAGCTGCTCCTCCACGCTTCTGGTTCGCGTAGCAGAGGTGAACTGCTGCCAGCTTCGGTACCAGTGAACCGGCTGTAAGGTTTTGGGCACGGGAGTCTTTTGGAACCCGTGGTTGGTGATGCCCAATCCCGGTTGTTGAGGCCTCAGGTGCTAACACCCGACCGGTGACGGCCCGGGGGCTGCACGAGGTGCAGAGCCCCCGATCCTCTCCAAGTTCAAGTTCTTTCTTCTCCAGACAGACTCAGACTCTCTACTCAACTAACTAAAGTCTGTACTTCCTACACACTTCACTAGCACTCCACCCACCAGGACCCTGGGTTGGCCCTCTGTTCTAGGTGATGCATGCAGGGTTGGATCTCGAAGTTATCCAGATCACTGCAGTGTCAGAGGATACTGCGGCTGCATTTATGGCTGCAATACCCTCTTGTGACGCACTCGTTGCGGGGCGCCACAGAAGCATATCTGTCTATTCTGTATGCTCATGTTTTTTCTCTTTCCTGAAAGTGTTGCTAATGGCTGGCTGTCATACTGACAATAGAGCAATAGGGCTTGACATTAGCTGCCAAAGAAAGCTTACATCAACCCCTTTATTACTCAGTCTGCCACCGCTATACAGCAGCTGGAACAGTGGAGTAACCACATGTTTTGGCGTCTATCATGGTGGTGCCAATCCTGGGGTGGCTCCTGGCTGCAATTTTCAGCATGGGGGGCCAAGAACACTTGGGCATCACCACGCTGAGAATTCCAGGCCCCAGCTACCTGGGTTACTCTGGCTGACAATAGAAAATACGGCAGAGCCCACACTAATTGTTTTGTAATTGTTTAGTTAAATAATTGAACATAATAAGGACTTCCCTGCATTTTTCATTGCCAGCAAAGGTAACATCAAGCAGTGGGGGTTTACAGCCAGTAGCTGCTTGGTTTACCTGAGCTAGCAAGAGAAAATGCAGCGAAGCCCTACACAGTTTTTTTTTACCAGGAAATTAAACACTTTTTAATTAAAAAAAACAAACAGGTTTTTAAGTAAAAATACATTTATTTACATACATTGGGAGAGAGCATGGGGGAAAAGAGACAGGGGAGACATCACACAGGAGGGAGAGATGCCTGCCGCCCCCCGCACAACAGAGCCTGCCTTCATTGTGATGCTACCAGCCTTCGATACGATAGCATCGGGTCCATATTAGTATATAATTTGCCAGTAAAAAAGGTAAAACCCTCAAAACTGTAATATAATGTGTTTTTACAGATTTTTTTAATTTTGTTGCAAAGCGTACAAACATTTACCTAAGAAATAAATCAGTATATATTGTCTTTCATCTGTAGAAGTTGTATTTTCAGCATTTTTACCAGAATTGGCCCGATCCCTGAGGGATTAACTCCCAAATTGGCTTTTCTGTGGTGCGTTAAAGTACAGCTTGAATCTAGGTATAGCTTGGCTGATTTTCTCTATTACTGAGACTGCTTTTAGCAACTATGATCATAAAGGAAATCTGAAATAGAGCTTTATACAGGATATTTTGGCGACCTTGTGTAATTTGTGACACTGTAAGTGTTTATGTCTGCATGCAATTAATACAAAAACTGATGCAAAATGTGCGATGATAGACCCTTGAGAGTATTAATGGCCGCTTTTCTTTTTGAGTCATTCAGCTGTTTTACATAGAGCTAAGTACTTGCTCTGAAGAACATTAGTTATTATAGCTGATAACTGAGATTACTACTGTATCCATGGGATGATTTGCAAGATTGTAAGCAAATTCATCCTTGGGATAAAAATATTTATCTTTTATTGGCAGGAAACCTGCAGATATGAAATTGTTGCCAAATGTTTAATTGATGGTACACAAAGAAATCCTTGGAACTGATGGAAGTATAAATTAGGACCCAGTTAAAATATACAAATTTAAGAAATGAAATGAGAACGTAAGGTTTGTAATAAGATACTGCAACATGCTGTGTGACAGAAAATATTAACACACATAAATACAGCCACATCCTTACAATAAAAGAAGAGATATTTCACATTATTAATAATTAGAGTTTGTGTTTTGATTAATTTATCTTTGGCAATTATTCATTATACCGAAAGGAATATCAATTAAGTCAAGTATTCATTTGTCTGATTTTCCAAAATGGTTAATAATTTAATAATGCACACAAAGTGAAGAAATGGGGTATTTGCAACAGAAATTGCACATTTGAATAATAAATTAGAGTTTAATTCTCACTCCAGAGAACACAAAGCAATGAAATAGAACGCTTGTTCATCATTTTATCAAAACATATTTTATGAAGCTTAATGGCTTTACTGTTATATTGAATGATGATGAATAAGGAATAAGAAAGGAAAAAGTTATTCTGAAACTTGTTCAGGATTAACCTGGTAATTCTGATGTTGTTGAACAAAATAGGTGCCAGCATTTGGAGTCAGCTCTTGGTTTAAACCAGGGGAGGGGAGCTCCAGGCCTCAAGGATTTCCTTAGCATTACCTAGGGGTTGGAATAATCACCAGTGCAGGATATTATATTATCACCTTTGCAATACTAAGGAAATCCTGAAAACATGCCCTGTTAGCAGCCATTGAGGCCTGGAGCTCCACACCCATGGTTTAAAGTAACCAACTCCATCAGGACTGAAAAAGGAATTGATTCTTCTTTTGCCTCATTTGCTCATTCCCCTTGCCACTTTAGTGGCCATCTTTGAAGTAGAATGAAACAAACCAGAAAGCAGAGGTGTTAGTGTGGAGCCCACTGGGACGGGGTACTCGGTACCGGACCGGAGTTCTGCTGGGGATATCACGGCGGTCTTGGTCCGGACTGTGTCCAGGTTTTCGCAAGTAATGGGGGGATGTTTACAGAGGAGTTTGTCGTGACGCCACCACGAGTTGTGGTCAGGGTGACCACTGCTGCTGCAGAACCTCAGGGGATGATGTTTGGCAGCCGGTGATGTAACGGCTCTCCGCGGGCAGAGCCTGGTTCCCCGGGGCAGTGGTGATAATAGTCTATAGATGGATGCAGGGCAGGGGTAGTAGTAGAGATGACAGTTTGTGAGGGAGAACAGGGTTTGCAAGGATCACACAGACTCACGGTTTTGTAGTTTTCCAAGTCTTTACTGCAGATTTTGGTAGGAGAGTACTGTCCAAGGAGTCTGTACTGGGGCTGGGTTGCTCCCACCCTGACCGGGTCCTCAGCTTCCACTCCTGCTCTGTGTGTGCGGCCCTGCTGCCGCTTCAGCTAGGTTGCTGGCCCTGTCTCTCCTCGCAGGTACCCCCTTTGCTAGGCAACTTGAGTCTTTCCTCTGTATCTCTGACCCCGCCGTGTTGCTTCGCTGAGGTACGGTGTAGATATATAACCTCCACTAGTCCAGTGTTTCCTGTGTTGCGTGTGTCAGTCTGTGCGCTCCTCTGGGGAGAGTTATGGGGTAACTCAGTCTCCCAGATGTGTTCACCTGTTTCTCTTACTCCTTCCCTCAGATCCTGGCTAGGCCTGGAAGTGGGTAGCAGGCTGTGGAGAGGCCTAAGGCAGCCCCTTTACACCACCAGTCTTTCTTTCTCAGTCCTCCCAGGAACTGAACTAACTCCAACTGACTGTCACTGCCACTCTGAGGTAAACAACATTAGCTCCTCCCACCACTCTGCTCTTCCCCACTTCCTCTCCACACCAGAATACATAGGGAAGCAGCTTTAGCTCCCCCTTCTGGCCTGGAGGCGCTAGTGTAGTGTTGTGGGTTGTGTGGGGAGTTAACCCTTTGTGGCGTTACTGTGGCACATTAACCCCTGGGGTGCCACATTAGCGAGATGCAAAGCAGGGCACCAAATAGAATGACTTTATATGAAAAATGAATAGTTAGTTTTTTGCCCCAGGGAGGGTCGCTTCAACTTAAATTGCTGATCACTGAAGATTCCTACCACTGGAACCCCAATTTATCATGAAATGGAGCTCCAAGGTACCTATTAGTGGTGAGCGTTTGATATATAAGCATAGATCATGTTTATCCATTTCATCGTTTCGAACTGCGCCCCACTCAAGTTAATCCAGTTGGCCTTGGCATCTGTTGAGCTTACCTGGTGAGGATGCTGGTTGTTCCCTGGGGAGATGACTTCTCTGTACACCTTACAACAAAAAAGAGGATTTTTACACTACATATAATGAATTTAGGATCAGCAACTGCTTTTCCCGAACACCATGTTATAAGGAATTACTAGGTGACAATATTATTGATCTCTAGCTCAGACTCATGACACAGCGCAATTCCACCCTTCAAAAGACAAATTTCAGAGATATCTTTTCTTCCTAATGTTCCCATTTATCTTGTAAATGTTTAATATGCAATACATTTTAATAGAATCAAGTAAGGAAGTCATTATAATTATCATGCACATCACAACATTAACGAGGTTGAAGCTAGCCCTTGTCACTTTGTATCAATGCATGCATTTATTATTTCACTTTTAAGTAGACTATAAATATTGTATATGTGGGTAATGATACATAATCATAATAATAATGATGACTGTGAAGTTATGTGCTGGCATAAGATACATGAATTCATATGTAGGCTGCACTAAATAAATTAGAAGCTCTATCACTTGACACGGCACAATCAAAAGCATGTCAATGACTTCACCAGCTTGTAGTCGTCATCGTAAGACAAGGAATACAAAACACAGGTAGAGGTTTAAAGAAAATCATTCCAAGGAAGTTGCTTCTTGTGTCTTCAGAATATTTCTTAAGCATATGACAAAACTTAAGACAAGCTGAAGGAGAAGCCTTTAATAGAGAGCGCTGGAGGGACAAATGAAAGTGAACAACTTGTCAGCAGTCTGCATCCTTGTGCCTGGCTACTGGAAGAAAATAAAAGACTTCACTCTATTCTAGTGGTGTGGACATTGGTACAAATCAAACAGCACAAAGAACTGGAGCAGTAAAATACTTGTTTTATCTTTGTCAGAATTTTCACCTCTGCTTGTCATGAGTTGGGGCTGGCGGCATATATAGCACAGGTTTAGTGTGGTGAAAAATGAGCTGTGGTATGAGTTAATAACATGAAATAGTTGAATGTGAATATGATCAATTTAGTTTATGAATAACATACATTACCTATCAATTATATACCATGATTGCATTAGTATGCTGTGTGTGCAATGATAGCAACAAAGTTGAACATAACTTTCTCAATCACCTCCTACTTCTTCATCCACTCCTCGATATATATCAACAGTGTATTCAGTTGATTATTGATCATGCATCCCTTACACAATAAGTCCCATATCAATATAAATTCTATACTCCGGCCTTTTCTTCTACATTCCAAACTTTTCCGTAAAATATAGCATAATTTATCAACATTAGCAATGCAGCTCCTGTTTTCCAATTTTTGTAATATATGTGTTCCTTTCATATGAGATTATGTCTTCCAAAATGCAAGTTCTTATATCTTTATTTCATAAGTCTTAATAATGCTGGGAACCACAACCTCCTAAAATGATTCCTTATTCATAGAACTTAGGAATAGTAAAGTGTATGATCAATGATGTACTGGGAAGTGATGAGCGAATCGTTGTTTGAATTTGGTTGCCAACGAACCTTTGGATGTTCGGGTTTGGTGGCGCTGTTTGGGACCAAACTTCACCTGAGCCGTTACTGATTAGCTGTTCAGCACTCTGTTCACATACAGCCAGCCATTACCAAAACACTTCTGGGGGCATTTTTTTTTAGGAAGAAAACACTGCAGTTGGAAACTGGCCGGTTTGAGCCGATAACACACTGCAAGTGCCTCGTACTAGGCCAGTTACCAATCCTACTGGAGCACAGCTCTGTACGCCCCTACACTTTGAACACACAAATCACCCAAACTCCAGCCCCAAAAGGTTGCTTATATCTAGTACTGGGTCAATATATCAACGAGGAAATCTCAGGAACCACAGTTCACATTTTATATGTAGCTGGAAATTGGTCTATGAACTAGTTCTTTCTGACAGGTCCAAACTCAGTTCAGCACTGAATTAATATGTATTGTGAATATGTATTTAGATAGATACATATCTAACTATCCGTCTATTGTATACATATATACTGGTATATACATATATATGTATACATATACTGCATATATACATATATATATACACATTAACAATATAATGTGCTGTTCTTTACTGCTATAGCTAAAACCCATGAAATAGACATAAGGAGTTAGTGGTGAAAAAGTTTTTTCTTTAGCTACCAACTGCGTTCTGAAGGCAGCAAACCAGAAAGTGATTGTAGCAGTGAGGCAGAAGGTGAAATCAGCAGGGTGGCAGTGCACATCTCAGTGTGTTTTATTGTTCTACAATACATTTTTCTGCTTTACAAGTAAAATGACAAAACATTTGATGTGTAAATGATCTGTTGCTCTCTAATAGGCTTCTGGTGCCTTTCACACCTACTTACTGACTACTATTCTCTCTAGCTGTTTGGTCAAATACATGAGTCTTTCAATAAACATTGATATAATGCATCATAATACATATACAATTTACAAGTAGTGGCTAAAGAATTACTAACATCATGTTTGTCCATATATATATATATATATATATTATGTGATTATCTTATTTTTGCATTTTCTACCTGTATATCATTACATCAAAAGGGATAACCATATTTCTGTAGACACAAAGTAGCTTGTGCAAGCATGAGCATGAATTACAAATTGGCCATCATTTATTGAACCAAGAAACAAAGATATTTAGTAGATAATAAAAAGGCTGAGATTGTGTACAGAATGACACCATATTCCTTAACCTGATACAGTCATGTATTTCAGTGGAGCAGTAGCCCATTGTATGCTCTGTACATTAAGCCCAGTGTATTTGCATCATTCATAGAGAACCATAAAACTTAAAGTGAAACTGTCCCCAGATTTGGGTGTTTTACAGTAGCAGAATGGTCTTGATGAGGCATTCATATAACACGCAACCATAGACCCATTATTTTCCCCAATCCCACCAGGGTACCTCTAGATTAGTTTGTATAGTGCTCAAGTATTTTAACAGCAGAGGTGCGATTGGTCAAACCATGGACCTTCTAAAGTTGCAATATACAAGGATTTCATTCATGCACTGTGCCCTCAGGCCCCTTACCTGTCACAATGCATTATTTTATTATTTTCCTCTGGTTTTCCTTTAAGCTAGCCTATATTAGTGTTTTGCTGCCATCTAAGATTCAAATGTTATCATACAATTTATACTGATTCATACAAAGCTGCTAGAGTCTCCAGAAATCGCTGATATGACTAAACATTGGCATGCAAGGTATCATAGTACAGATTGGGGGTTGCATTTATCATTTGTCAACTAAATATTGTTGAATACACTAAAAATGTATTGTCAATGCACCAGCAAGTGTTTAACCATAATAAAAATGCTCACCACAGTGTATAGTTTATGAAATAGTGTTCTCATTGTAAACTTTACTCAAAGAAAGATCCCATTTGAAATTGCAATAGAATTCATAGCAAAAATCAGAGTCTGAGTCTTGTACTTCTGACATGGATTTGCTGAGATTGATCAGTATATAAAGTCATATTGGCAATTCTCCATGCTAATCTGCTTTTTCCTGGAAGGAAAATAAACTATTTTGCTAGTGCAACACATTGGAGGTTGTTACACTATAAGTCCTTGTATTGCAGTCTGCATTGGGTGACACTGATAAAATATTTGACTTTCCTTTCAGGAAAGGACTAATTTGCATCTCTCAGAGTCTGTGAAACTTAAAAAATAATTTGTTCAAACAACACAAACTCCACCATATACAGTATATATCAGCCTCATAATTAATTCATAACAATTCCACCTATATACCAAGAGTTTTTTGTGGGGGCTATATAAGAAACACTCCAATTACTTAAAGAAATAAGTGGCATCCACTCAGGAGTTAAAGTTTCTACATTAATTTATAACTTTATTAATTCATTAAAAGCTCATAGACATAAAGACAATACAAAGAAGTACTTGGTGAAAATTCAAAGGTTGGTACCACAATCAGGCGTTTTCTGTAGTTCTTGACCAAGTTTGCACACACTGCAGCAGGGATTTTGTGCCACTCCTTCATACACATATTCTCCAGATATTTCAGGTTTAGGGGCTGTCGCTGGGCATCATTGAGTTTTAACTCCCTCCAAAGATTTTCTATTTGTTTGAGTTCTACATAGTGACTAGGCTAAATGCTTCTTACGGAGTCACTCTTTAGTTGCCCTGGTTGTGGGTTTTGGGTAATTAAAATATTGGAAGACTCATCCAAGACCCATCTTCAATGTTCTTAGTGAGGGAGGTTGTTGACCAAAATCTCGAAATACATGATCCCATTTATCCTCCCTTCAATACGGTGCTGTCGTCCTGTCCTCTTTGCAGAAAAGCACACCTTAAGTATGATGTTTCCTCCCCAAGCTTTACTGTTGGGATGGTGTTCTTCGGGTTGTACTCATCATTCTTCCTCCTCCAAACACGCCAAGTGGAGTTGATATCAAAAAGTTCTATTTCGGCCATATTTGAGGACATGACCTTCCTCCATGCCTCCTCTGGATCATCTAGATGGTCATTGGTGAACTTCAAACAGGTCTGTACATGTGCTGGCATGATGAGGGGAACTTTTGTGCCATGCAGAATTTTAATCCTTGATGACGTAGTGTGTTACTAACGGTAATATTTGAGACTATGGTCACAGCTCTCTTCAGGTCAATAACTAGGTCCTCCCTCGTAGTTTTGGGCTGACTCCTGACCTTTCTCTTAGAATCATCCCTACCTCAGAAGTTGAGATCTTGAATGAAGTCTCCGACCAAGGGATATTGACAATTATCTTGTGTGTCTTCCATTTTGTAATAATTTTACCTACAGTTGTTGCCTTCTCAACAAGTTTTTTTCCTATCGTCCTTAGCCAATTCCAGCCTTGTGCAGGACTTCAATTTTGTCCCTGGTGTCCTTAGACAGTTCTTTAATCTTGTAAACACCAAGGATCAAAAAGACAGAAGATGAGAACGATCCGCGCTGCTCTATAAAGTGAATATGGACCAAATGCTCGGTGGAAGCAATGTTTATTTTTACGCGTTTCAAGACTGGCCCAGTCTCTTCTTCAGGAATACACCACAATACTTTAAGAAGAGACTGGGACAGTCTCTAAACGCGTAGAAATAAACACCGCTTCCACCGAGCATTTGGTCCATCTTCACTTTATACAGCAGCGTGGATCACTCTCATCTTCTGTCTTTTTGATCCTTGGCATTTACGTGACCATCCATGTAGAATGGTGCATCCAGCAGCAGCTGTATAAGGTGATAATACTGATAGTGGATCACACAGCCGGACACGGTGTGCAATATCGCATTGAATATTGGCAGCATTTAAAGGGGATAAGACCCTATTGCGCCCCTGTCTGCTACTATAGGTAATAAGCTCTTTGATCTTGGCCATGGTGAAGGGGTTGGAGAGTGATTAATTGTGTGTGGACAGATGTCTTGTCTTTTACAGAGGTAACGACTCTAACGAGTTCAAACAGGTGCAAATAATACAGGTAGTGAGTGCAGAATAGGAGGGCTTCTAGAGAAAAACTAACAGGTCAATGAGAAGCAGAATTCTTGCTGGTTGGTAGGTGATCAAATACTTTTTCATGCAATAAAATGCAATTATTATTTAAAAATCATATAATGTGACTTTCTGGATTTTTTTTAGAGCCTGTCTCTCACAGTTGAAATGTACCTATGATAAATATTACAGGTCTCTCCATTCTTTGTAAAACTTGCAAAATTGGAAGTGTATCAATTGTTTTCCGCACTGTATAATAGCATTCTTTGGGCTCCATTAACACATTACATTATAGAGTGTGAAATATTTTGTAGCTGGAAAAGGAATACGATTCTAAGAGTCTACTTGTAGAAGATCTGCAATAACAGAGTATTGTTTCCTAACAGTGGTATACGTAAATTACAGTAAATAAGTAAATGTGCATTATATGCTTATTGCTTAGGTATTTTTATATTCTCCTTCCAAACAGTAACGACAGCTTTGCACCCAAAAAGTCATAGTAATAGAGATGGCAAATATTTTGTGATCCAAATAAGGAATCTGCTTGATTCTAACACTAGATGGAGCAGTCGCGTCATTGACAATGCTGATCATTATGTGAACAGCATACAGTTCAATTTCTAAAACCAAATATTCTTTCAATCACGTTGAAATGCTCACTGTACACTGGAGTTTGCAATTAAGCTTCTGTGTGTGTTCCTCTAGGCAAATGATTAGACTCTTAATACAGGAAAACAATAAAGCGGCCATTGATTTTTAGTTCATGTCTATTTAGGTGATACCACAGAGAGCACTTTCCACTTCAAGTAAATTATTACTGAATTATATAAAACCGATTTAACTTTCACAATTAAAAACAACAAAGCTTTTGAGCATATGTGCATTTTTAATAGCTTTTAAAGTGAAGAAAACCTGCTGGATATATATAGTATAGTCTGCGACTACAGTAGTGTAGTGCATAGATGCTACAAGTGTTAATTATTTGCAGGTAAATACTTTTTATTAGTATGACTACTGAACATGATTAGCAATAATTGCAGTATGGTGTCTGGTAAGTTCCATAAAGAGGTTGTCTGGTCAGAACTATTCTTTAGATAGGTCATGAATATTAGATTAGTGGGGTCCGAACCCATCAGCTGTTACTTGCTCTAGCAGCAACTGGATATAAACACTTTGAAAGGAGCTGCAAAATACAGCAATTCAGTGTGTAGCGGCAGCTGCCAGGTGCTGAAAACATCCCCTGGCCTACACATGATACTCACAAGATTAGCTGTTATTTGCTCCATTGGTGGTTGGACCTAACACAAGACCTGAGTCTTTGGAATAGGTGCTGTTTTAGTAACCAGCAATGGCTGCTAAAGAGTAAATATGCCCACCAAAGTGGAAATATTGGCTGATCGTTAGTGGTGCCAGCTGTTGGACCCTCACTGATCTGTTATTGATGACTAATCCCAATGATAGGACATCAATATATTATGACCTGTCAGCCCTTTTAGGCTACAAAAATTAAAATCAGCATGAAATCTATCAACATACAGATCTAGAGCATTATTCACATAGTAACATATTTCACCTTGAACATATTTACTGTGGATTAGAAGAGCTACTATAATGATACCCGCAGTGGTATTTCACTATGCAGGTAAAGAGGTTGTCCGCTACTTAAACATTTATGAACGATCCTTAGGATAGGTCATCAATGTCTGATTTACCAGGATCTGGCACCCCTGCTGATCAGCTGAGCTCAGTGTCGGTGGCAGCAGCAGGGGGTTGGAAATGTTCAGCTCTGGAGCTGCCCTTCTTCTGGTATTGGCGGCCGCAGCCGGGTACTGCACATAACCACCTATTGATTTATACAGCTGATTGTGAAGATGACCGGTGTCGGACCCCAGATGTTCAATCATTGATGACCTATTTTAAGGATAGCTCATCAATGTTTAAGTAGTGGACAACCTCTTAGTAAAGGAGGTCCAAAAATCCAAGAGGAAATGAAGGGGCACCAGAGCATAAACTCAGTTCAAAAAAGAGGTTTACAACATCCTTCCGGGATGCCGCTCCTGGCCACGTATACAGTCACCGCTGACTGGCGGCAGGTGTGCGGCATGCGACACTATTGGCCACTCCTCCTCCTTGTCCTCATAAGAGGCCCTTCAGCATGGACACACTCACCCCACAGCTCCCTGAGGAAGGATGAAACACATGTCGGGGCTCCTCCCTGAAGTGGTTGGCACCGCTAATTGGTAGACTGGGTATGATCTGTTTTACATTAATTTATACAGTGGTATGTCTGCATCTACTTCTATAGCTAGTCCTCCCCTAGACTCACTGGTAGAGCCTCCTTGAAACTTTGTATTGATTTAATACGTGTATTATATAGAGGGTATCGGATAGGAGATTGGGTGGTTCAATATGTATTAAGTATACCATACATTGTTTGTAGTTGTAGAAACAGCTGTAAAGTGTGTTCTCATTCTGCCCAGAGACTATTTTGCCATGTACATCAAGTGCCATCCGTGTTTGTATTTCTCTTGTATGTCTTTTATCTGATCTTTTGTAACATTTGTACTTATGGTTGTAGCCTGTTGTTTGTCATGGATTTGTGTAATAAATACAGCATTTTTGCTTTGCAAACCAAATGCTTTATCCATTTACTATAGATGTATCTATAACACTTGCTCCTCTTTGTTGCCATATGTTGTAGTGGTTGTACTCTTTATTCATGAGGTCCAATTATCTCCCTGTTAATTTTCGTTATTGATTACTGATTATGTACCTGTTTGTGAATTATGTGGTCATGTTTATGGGAACCTGTATGTGCTTGATGTAAACCTATGCAGTGCTAATTGCTGCCTACCTAATCTGTCAATATTTTACATATTTTATGTGCTGCACTTTGTAATAAAACATGATCACTTGATTGTAAGTAAAGAAAACTCCAATTGTCCTCCTTTTTGTGACTGTTGTCCTTTTGTAGAGTTGCTATGAGCTAGATGAGGTAGAATTTTCCCTCTCACCAAGTGGGATATTAATACAAGATAGGGAACAGAATGGGGCATTACTACAAGATTGGGATCAGTATGGGGCATACTAAAAGAAGGGAACAAGGATGGTGCATCACTACAAGAATGGGATGAGGATGGGAATATTACTACAAGATAAGGACCAAGATGGGGGACATAACTATAAGATAGGGATGTGACCAGGATGGGGACATTACTACAAGATGTTGGCCATAATTACTATAAAGTGTTAATTACTTGATAATATTACTGTATGTGGCCATCTGGGGAAAAAAAACATGTAAAAACTAAAAAAAAATCATCAAAACAAAGCATAAACTCAGCACTCACAATGAAAACCTGAGCATTTGTTGTGAATGTTTGTAACGTTGAATTTCTTCCTCTTTTCTTTATGGAAACAGTAATATACGATGCTTCTTTATTAGTAACTGGAAGCTACATTATTATACTCGTACCGATCCTGTTAGAAGACCTAATAAAAAACTATTGTTAAAGGTATATATTTATACTGCTCAAAAGAATAAAGTAAAAAGGGAAATGGAGCGCACATAGAGTAATTTCCTTTTGTACAATTATCCTCAGTGCCCCCCTTTAGTGGAAGGACTCACCTGATTTGGTTGTGCAAGTCACAACCAACTAACTCAGCTCTCTGTTATGGTCGCAGCAGGTGCCCAGCAAAAGTAAGGATCCAAAGGGTTAACAGAAAGTGCTGGGTTTCATAGATCCACCGCGCTGACCTCCAGTCAAGACAAACAGAGTGATGTATAAAAACTCTGTTTAATGGGTAATTTGCCTACCGGTTTCGTGATTTCAGTTATCACTTCATCAGGGCCCTGATGAAGTAATAACTGAAATCACGAAACCGGTAGGCAAATTACCCATTAAACAGAGTTTTATACATCACTTGTTTGTCTTCACTGGAGGTCAGCGCGGTGGATCTATGAAACCCAGCACTTTCTGTTAACCCTTTGGATCCAAAAGAATAAAGGGAACATTTAACAACACAATGTAATGGTAAAGTGTTCCCTTTATTTTTTTGAGCAGTGTACAGTACAGACCAAACGTTTGGACACACCTTCTCATTCGAAGAGTTTTCTTTATTTTCATGACTATGAAAATAGTAGATTCACACTGAAGGCATCAAAACTATGAATTAACACATGTGGAGTTATATACTTGTGTGAAACAACTGAAAATATGTCTTATGTTCTAGGTTCTTCAAAGTAGCCACCTTTTGCTGTGATTACTGCTTTGCACACTCTTGGCATTCTCTTGATGAGATTCAAGAGGTAATCACTGGAAATGGTTTTCGCTTCACAGGTGTGTCCTGTCAGGTTTAATAAGTGGGATTTCTTGCCTTATAACTGGGGTTGGGACCATCAGTTGTGTTGTGCAGAAGTCTGGTGGATACACAGCTGATAGTCCTACTGAATAGACTGTTAGAATTTGTATAATGGCAATAAAAAAGCAGCTAAATAAAGAAAAACATGTGGCTATCATTACTTTAAGAAATGAGGTTCAGTCAGTCCGAAAAATTGGGAAAACTTTGAAAGTGTCCCCAAGTGCAGTTGCAAAAACCATCAAGCGCTACAAAGAAACTGGCTCACATGAGGACCGTCCCAGGAAAGGGAGACCAAGAGTCATCTCTGCTGCGGAGGATAAGTCCATCTGAGTCACCAGCCTCAGAAATCGCAGGTTAACAGCAGCTCAGATTAGAGACCAGGTCAATGCCACACAGAGTTCAAGCAGCAGACACATCTCTACAACAACTGTTAAGAGGAGACTTTGTGCAGCAGGCCTTCATGGTAAAATAGCTGCTATGAAACCACTGCTAAGGACAGGCAACAAGCAGAAGAGACTTGTTTGAGCTATAGAACACAAGGAATGGACATTAGACCAGTAGAAATCTGTCCTTTGGTTTGATGAGTCCAAATTTGAGATCTTTGGTTCCAACCACCGTGTCTTTGTGTGATGCATAAAAGGTGAACGGATGGACTCTACGTCCCTGGTTCCCACCATGAAGCAAGGAGGAGGAGGTGTGATGGTGTGGGGGCACTTTGCTGATGACACTGTTGGGGATTTATTCAAAATTGAAGGCATACTGAACCAGCATGGCTACCACAGCATCTTGCAGCTGCATGCTATTCCATCTGGATTGCGTTTAGGTGGACCATTATTTATTTTTCAACAGGACAATGACCCCAAACACACCTCCAGGCTGTGTAAGGGCTATTTGACCAAGAAGGAGAGTGATGGGGTGCTATGCCAGATGACCTGGCCTCCACAGTCACCAGACCTGAACCCAATCGAGATAGTTTGGGGTGAGCTGGACCGCAAAGTGAAGGCAAAAGGGCCAACAAGTGCTAAGAATCTCTGGGAACTCCTTAAAAACTGTAGGAAGACCATTTCCAGTGACTACCTCTTGAAGCTCATCAAGAGAATGCCAATTTGTGTGCAAAGCAAATATAGAGTATAGGGAGGGCACCACTAATCATATGGAGTAAGTACTACGTTACAGCTAGAAGTATATCTCTAATATGGGCTACTATGGATGGGGATTAACTTGCTATCACCACCATTAGTATATGGGGGACAATTTGATACACCCTATATACTATCCTGGAGGAAATTTATATTGAGGGGTCACTCCTTAGTTATATTTAGACTAGATAGCGGCCCGATTCTAAAGAATCGGGTATTCTAGCCTATGGTTAGCAGGGTAAACGGGGGCTCAGTGGTTAGCAGACTATACAGCGGCTCAGTGGTTAGCAGAGTATACGGAGGCTCAGTGGCTCATAGTCTGCCTTGGGGCAGAGTGGAGTGGTCAGGGGCAGAGTGGAGTGGTCAGGGGCAGAGTGCAGTGGTCAGGGGCAGAGTGCAGTGGTCAGGGGCAGAGTGCAGTGGTCAGGGGCCCAATGCAATAGCATCGGGAGCGCGGTGAAATCAATTGTGTGTATACAGGCGGGTTAGTGGGTAGCAGAGTATACAGGGGGCTCTGTGGGTAGCAGAGTATAGAGGCGGCTCTGTGGGAAGCAGAGTATACAGGTGGCTCTGTGGGTAGCAGAATATACAGGCGGGTCTGTGGGTAGCAGAGTGTACAGGCGGCTCAGTGGGTAGCAGAGTATCCAGGCAGCTCAGAGGGTAGCAGAGTATAGAGGTGGGTCTGTGGGTAGCAGAGTATAGAGGCGGGTCTGTGGGTAGCAGAGTATACAGGCGGGTCTGTGGGTAGCAGATTATACAGGCGGGTCTGTGGGTAGCAGATTATGCAGGCGGGTCTGTGGGTAGCAGAGTATATAGGCGGGTCTGTGGGTAGCAGAGTATACAGGCGGGTCTGTGGGTAGCAGAGTATACAGGCGGGTCTGTGGGTAGCAGAGTATACAGGCGGGTCTGTGGGTAGCAGAGTATACAAGCGGGTCTGTGGGTAGCAGAGTATACAGGCAGGTCTGTGGGTAGCAGATTATACAGGCGGGTCTGTGGGTAGCAGAGTATAGAGGTGGTTCTGTGGATAGCAGAGTTTGATGTGGCGGGAGACTGGAGGGGTGAGGAGAGGTGGCGCTGGAGGGGTAAGGAGAGGTGGCGCTGGAGGGGTGAGGAGAGATCCGGATGGAGGGGTGAGGAGAGGTCTGGCTGGAGGGGTGAGGAGAAGTCCGGCTGTAGTGGTGAGGAGAGGTTCAGCTGGAGGGGTGAGAAGAGGTCCGGCTGGAGGGGTGAGGAGAGGTGGCGCTGGAGGGGTGAGGAGAGGTGGCGCTAGAGGGGTGAGGAGAGGTGGCGCTGGAGGGGTGAGGAGGCTGGAGGGGTGAGGAGAGGTGGCGCTGGAGAGGTGAGGAGAGGTGGCGCTGGAGGGGTGAGGAGGCTGGAGGGGTGAGGAGAGGTGGCGCTGGAGGGGTGAGGAGGTGGCACTGGAGGGGTGAGGAGGCTGGAGGTGTGAGGAGAGGTGGCGCTGGAGGGGTGAGGAGAGGTGGTGCTGGAGGGGTGAGGAGAAGTGGCGCTGGAGGGGTGAGGAGAGGTGGCGCTGGAGGGGTGAGGAGGCTGGAGGTGTGAGGAGAGGTTGCGCTGGAGGGGTGAGGAGGCTGGAGGTGTGAGGAGAGGTGGCGCTGGAGGGGTGCGGAGAGGTGGCGCTGGAGGGGTGAGGAGAGAGGAGGCTGGAGCGGCGACATCAGCGCTCGGCACACCTCTCCTCCTTCAGGCTGCACACCTACCTCTCTCCCTCTGTCCAGGCTGCACACCAGCTGGCTCGGTATCCCTGGGGCCACTTGGCCTCCTGCTCGGCGTGCGGCAGAGGGCTGACCCCAGGGGCTCGGGGCAGTGCAGGAGCGGAGGCCGGTCCGTGCTGCCGCTATTGCTCTGTGAGGCATCAGGTCAGCAGCCCCGGGCACCGGAAGTGAGGGGAAGAAGTCTGCAGCAGTGAAAGTGGGTGAAGCGAGCGCGATGTGGTGTGTGTGGCAGGCGGGAGATGACCGGCTAACGCCGGTCGTCTCCCGCCCGTGGTGTGTGTGTTTTGGGCAGTGTAGGGGCGGCCGTAAGCGTGGTGGGGCTGCCTGAGTCCCGCTCCGCTTACGGCCGCCATGTTGGTCCACCCTGGATGGGTGTAGCTTAGTGGTGATGTCACTTTGGCCATGACAAAGTGACGGAAGTCATGGCCAAAGTGACGGAAGTGGCCTTGGGCTTTTATATATTAGATATTGCCTATGTCTGGGTTAATACCACTCTCATGAAAATCTATGTTTGAATCAGACCAGCAGTTTATATAAGATCTATTTTATTCCTGCTTTATAACATCCTTGGGTCATTGGAATATAATTTATACATATGCTGTGTGTGCTTGGTTATACTTCAGATATTGCCTATGTCTGCATTTACAATACTCTCATGGAAATCTACACCTGAATCAAACTAGCAGGTTATATAAGATCTAACTTATTCCTGCCTCACAACATCTTTGGATTATAGGAATGTCACTTACCGTATATACTCGTGTATAAGCCGACCTGTGTATAAGCCGACCCCCCTACTTTTGCCCCCAAAACCGGGGAAAACCTATTGACTCGTGTATAAGCCGAGGGTGGACCCCAGCACAGGTATACAGCCCCCAGCAGTATGGTATACAGGCCCCCCAGTGGTATACAGGCCTCCCCAGTGGTAGTATACAGCAGCCTCCCCAGTGGTATATACAGGCCCCAGCAGTATTACAGCAGCCTCCCCAGTGGTATATACAAGCCCCAGCAGTATTACAGCAGCCTCCTCAGTGGCATATACATGCCCCAGCAGTATTACAGCAGCCTCCCCAGTGGTATATACAGGCCCCAGCAGTATATACAGCAGCCCCAGTGGTATACAGCAGCCTCCCCAGTGGTAAATACAGACCCCAGCAGTATTACAGCAGCCTCCCCAGTGGCATATACAGGCCCCAGTAGTATATACAGCAGCCCCAGTGGTATACAGCAGCCTCCCCAGTGGTATATACAGGCCCCAGCAGTATTACAGCAGCCTCCCCAGTGGCATATACAGGCCCCAGCAGTATATACAGCAGCCCCAGTGGTATACAGCAGCCTCCCCAGTGGTATAAACAGACCCCAGCAGTATTACAGCAGCCTCCCCAGTGGTATATACATGCCCCAGCAGTATATACAGCAGCCCCAGTGGTGTGGTATACAACAGCCCCAGTGGTATATAGCAGCCCCAGTGGTATATAGCAGCCCCAGTGGTATATAGCAGCCCCAGTGGTGTGGTATACAGCAGCCCCAGTGGTATATAGCAGCCCCAGTGGTATACAGCAGCCCCAGTGGTATATAGCAGCCCCAGTGGTATATAGCAGCCCCAGTGGTGTGGTATATAGCATCCCCAGGGGTATATAGCAGCCCCAGTGGTATATAGCAGCCCCAGTGGTATATAGCAGCCCCAGTGGTGTGGTATATAGCAGCCCCAGGGATATATAGCAGCCCCAGTGGTATATAGCAGCCCCAGTGGTGTGGTATACAGCAGCCACAGGGGTATATAGCAGCCCCAGTGGTATACAGGCCCCCAAATGCTGGCACTCGCCCCCTTCCTTGTAAGGCCTCCCCCTGCTGCTTAACTTACCATCCCTGGTCTTCTGCACAGCGCCGGTCTTCTGTGCTCTGTCCTCCGTGCTCCCGTCCTCACTGCATCCGGGGTCCCCGGCCGTCAAGAGAAACAATGACGTCATCGTTACTGCGACGGCTGGGGACCCCGGATGCAGCCGAGGATGGGAGCATGGAGGACGGAGCACCGAGGACCGGCGCTGTGCAGAAGACCAGGGATGGTAAGTTAAGCAGCAGGGGGGGCCTTACAGGGAAGGGGGCGAGTGCCAGCATTTGGGGGCCATATATTTAGATATGCACTGCTTCCCCCTGCCGCTGATTGACAGGGGGAAGCAGTGCATATATAATGAGCGGTCCCACGTGATGGGGCGCTCATACAGCAGCCTCCCCCCGCCTCCTCCAGCCTCCCCAGCCCCGGACACAGCCCCCACCACCGTATTGACCCATGTATAAGTCGAGGGGGAGACTTTTCAGTCCAATTTTTGGGCTGAAAAACTCGGCTTATACATGAGTATATACGGAATATATATGCTGCATTTGCTGTGTAATTGATAAATCTTTTTTTCTGGAGTGTTCTATATAATTTTCTCCCTAGAGAGACAATGTATATATATCCCTATCATCTAATGCCCTTACTGCATAATTCAAATACCTGTTACCTTTATTGGATAGTATGGTACCAATAATAATTATTTGATAACACACAAACTGTGACCTGTTTCCATTGTCTACAATTAGCAGAGAGGTCTCACTTGGATCATATTTGTCCAAGTGGAGAGTTATAGCTGATTCTAGGCTATTTTTAATGGTTTTAAATGTTTTTGTGACTTTTCTTGTGTTGCTTGTTATTTAATAAACCTTTGTGATAAAAATACTGAAATTATTGAAGGCTGTATCGCTTTCCTTTTAAAAAATTTTGCCAAGAGTGTGCAAAGCAGTAATCAAAGCAAAAGGTGGCTACTTTGAAGAATCTAGAATATAAGGCCCCTTTCACATCAGCGTTTTTTTTAAATCGCGGCAGATGCGGTGAAAAAAATGCATCTGCCGCGATTACCACATAACCGCGACACTTGCGGCACAGTTGCGGCAAGCCCCATGCAATGTCTATGGGGCTTGCGGTAAGTGTGCGGCAGGTGCGGCAAGTGCGGTTTCGGCACTTGCGGCGGCGCGGCCCGCGAAAAAAACCGCGGTCAGCTGCGGTTCTTTTGCGGCCGCACCTGCCGCAAGTGCCGATACCGCACTTGTCGCACCTGCCGCAAGCCCGCATAGACATTCTATTGGGCTTGCTGCAACTGTGCGCAAGTGTCGCGGTTATGCGGTAATTGCGGCAGATGCGTTTTTTTTCACCCCATCTGCTGCGATTTAAAAAAACCGCTGATGTGAAAGGGGCCTAAGACTATTTTCAGTTGTTTCACATTTTTTTTGTTAAGTATATAATTCCACATGTGTTAATTCATAGTTTTGATGCCTTCAGTGTGAATGTACAATTTTCATAGTCATGAAAATACAGAAAAACTCTTTGAATGAGAAGGTATGTCCAAACCTTTGGTCTGTACTGTAATATATATGTATATATTTATATTTATATATTTTATATAAACCGCTATAATATATATATCTATATGTTTGTATATACATATATACAAACTAGCTGTGAGCCCGATGCAAATGCATCGGGATTCTAGAACGTGCATTAATTTGATTATAGTAGTTATAGCTGTTAGCCTGTTTGCAAAATGCATCGGGGTATCTAAAATATGTTTATTGTTTTTTTAAAGATTTTTAAATAATAATCGCATCATCAATAGCAATAATATAAGCCATAGCATTTTTATTAGCAGTAATAGCAGTATTTTAAAAGCATTATTAGCAGTATTATGAGCATTAATAACAGTATTAATAGCATAATAGCATTTTTATTAGCATTAATAGCATTATTAATAGCATTATTAGCATTAATAATAGCATTAATAACATTATGAATAGCATTAATAGCATTATTATTAGCATTAATAGCATTAATAATAGCATTATTAGCATTAATAATAGCATTAATTAACATTATTATAGCATTAATAGCATTATTATTAGCATTAATAGCATTATTAATAGCAATTAATAGGATAAATATTAGCATTAATAGCATTATTAATTAGCATTAATAGCATTATTATTAGCATTAATAGCATTTAATAATGGCATGTATTAGCATTAATAATAGCATTAATAACATTATTAATAGCATTAATAGCATTATTATTAGCATTAATAGCATTATTATTAGCATTAATAGCATTAATAATGCCATTAATAGGATAAATATTAGCATTAATAGCATTAATAGCATAATTAATAGCATTAATAGCATTATTAATAGCATTAATAGCATTATTATTAGCATTAATAGCATTAATAGGATAAATATTAGCATTATAGCATTATTAATTAGCATTAATAGCATCATTAATAGCATTTTAATAACATTATTATTAGCATTAATAGCATTAATAATAGCATTATTAGCATTAATAATAGCATTAATAAAATTATTAATAGCATTAATAGCATTATTATTAGATTTTAAAAGCTTTAATAGCATTATTATTAGCATAATAGCATTAATAATACCATGAATAGGATAAATATTTGCATTAATAGCAATAATAGCATAATTAATAGCATTAATAGCATTAATAGGATAATATTAGCATTAATAGCATTATTTAATAGTTTTTAATAGCATTAATAGGTTAAATATTAGCAATTAATAGCATTATTAATAGCATTTTAATAGCATTATTATTAGCAATTAATAGCATTAATAATGGCATTATTAGCATTAATAATAGCATTTAATAACATTATTAATAGCATTAATAGCATTATTATTAGCATTAATAGCATTATTATTAGCATTAATAGCATTAAATAATGCCATTAATAGGATAAATATTAGCATTAATTAGCATTAATAGCATAATTATTAGCATTAATAGCATTATTAATAGCATTAATAGCATTATTATTAGCATTAATAGCATTAATAGGATAATATTAGCATTAATAGCATAATTAATTAGCATTAATAGCATATTAATAGCATTAATAACATTATTATTAGCATTAATAGCATTAATAATAGCATTATTAGCATTAATAATAGCATTAATAACATTATTAATAGCATTAATAGCATTATTATTAGCATTAATAGCATTAATAGCATTATTATTAGCATTTAATAGCATTAATAATACCATGAATAGGATAAATATTAGCATTAATAGCAATAATAGCATAATTAATAGCATTAATAGCATTAATAGGATAAATATTAGCATTAATAGCTTTATTAATAGTATTAATATCATTAATAGGATAAATATTAGCATTAATAGCAGAATTAATAGCATTAATAGCTTATTAAAAAGCATTAATAAGCATTAAATATAGCATTATTAGCATTAATAATAGCTTTTATTAGCATTAATAATAGCATTATTAACATTTTTTAATAGCATTAATAGCATTATTATTAGCATTAATAGCAATAAATACCATGAATGGGAAATAAATATTAGCATTAAATAGCATTAATAGCATAATTATAGCTTAATAGCATAATTAATAGCATTAATAGCATGATTTAATAGCATTAATAGCATTATTTATTAGCATTAATAAGCTTTTTATAGGATAAATTTAGCATTAATAGATTAATAGCATAATTAATAGCTTAATAGCATTATTAATAGCTTAATCGCATTATTTTTTGCATTACTAGCATAAATAATAGCTTATTAGCATTAAAAAAACATTAATAACTTTTATTAATAGCATTAAATAGCATTATTATTAGCTTTTAAATAGCATTATTTTTTAGCATTAATAGCAATAATAATACCATGAATAGGATAAAATTAGCATTTATAGAAAAAAATTAGCATAATAATAGCATTAATAGCATTATTAATAGCATTAATAGCATTTTATTAGCTTAATAGCATTAATAATAGCATTTAAAAATTTTAATAGCATTAATGGCATTTTTTATTAGCTTTTAATAGCATTAATAATAGCATTATTAGCTTAATAATACATTAAAATTATTATAGCATTAATAGCATTATTATTAGCTTTTTAATAGCATTAATAATAGCATTATTAGCATTAATAATAGCTTAATAACATTATTATTAGCATTAATAGCAAAATTATTAGCATTAATAGCATTATTTTTAGAAAGTAATATCATTATTATTAACATTTTTTTTTTAATTATTATTTTTTTTTTTAAATTATTTATTTTTTTTTTATTTATTTTTTTATTATTTTTAATTTATTTTTTTTTTTTATTAAATTTATTATTTAGGCTGAGACCCAGTTCTCTTTCAGGTCCGCTGAAAGGGCTGATATAAATTAGCAATATGTAATTTTTTTATTATTATTTTTTTTGAATTATTTATTATTTTAAATTTATTTTTTTTTTATTTTTTAATTTATTTTTAAATTATTTTTTTTAATTATTTAATTTATTTATTTTTTTTTTAAGTGAGAGTGAGGACACATTCTCTTCAGGTCCCGCATTTTTTTTTTTTTTTTTATTATTATTTTTTTTTTAATTATTTATTATTTTTAATTTTTTTTTTATTATTTTTTAATTATTTTTAAATTTTTTTTTTTTATTTTTTTAATTTTTTTTATTTTTTTAAAGTGAGAGTGAGACACATTTCTCATTCAGGTCCGCATTTTTTTTTTTTTTTATTTATTTTTTTTAATTTTTTTTAAAAATTTTTTTATTTTTTTTTTTATTATTTTTTAATTTTTTTTTAAAAAATTTTTTTTTTATTATTAAATTTTATTTATTTTTTTAAGTCAATAAAGAACGCAGTTCTCATTCAGGCCCCGCCTTTTTTTTTCCCCTTGACATACATTACCGGTGTGTCGGCGATTTTATGGCCGCCCACTGGTTCTATTTGTCGGCCCTAAAATCGCGGACACACCGCTAATGCATCTCTATGGGCGTCAGCTCGAATTTGATTGGTCGGCGTTCAATCCGAAATGGGCTGGACTGCCCATAGAGATGCATTAGCGGTGGTGTCCGCGATTTTAGGGGCCGACAAATAGAACCAGGTGGGGGCCATAAAATCCCGAACACCGGTAATGTATGTCAATGGGGAAAAAAAAAAGGCGGACCTGAATGAGAACTGGTCTCAGTGTGACTTAAAAAAAAAATAATTTAATAATAAAAAAAAAATTAAAAAATATTTTAAAAATAATAAAAAAAGAGGGGCTCTTCTGATTGGCTGAGGGCAGTAACGCGGACCAATCAGAAGAGGGCCTCAATCTCATTGAGAAAGAATGGGGGGATTTTTCGTCCATTCTATCTTAATGAGAAGGAAGAGAGGTCGGAGGTGGAAGTTTGCGAAAAGAAGACAAAATCCCCCCGGGGCCGGACGAAAGGCAGAGATGGGGGAAAAGAAGAGAAAGACCCCCCGGGGCCGGAGGAAGAGGACCCCTGGCCGGACGGAGGACTTGTGGACGGGAACGGAACGATCAGATGACTTGAAGCATGAAAAGTGATCGACGGGGACTTTAGGTTAGGGGACGGCGGGGGTTTTGGGGGTGTAGGGCTTTAGGTGTTAGCGGTTAGGGCGGAGGGGGTAGGGGTTGCGGCAGAGGTAGTGGCGGGCGGCGGGGTAGTGGGTTGGGGGGCGGGCAGGGGGTAGGGGCTTCGGCGGGGGGTAGGGGGTTAGGGGTTGGGCGGCTTGGGTGTAAGGGTGGGCGGACTTAGGGGGTAGGGGTTTAGGTGCGTCGGGGGGGGGGGCTTGGGCGGCGGGAGCTTAGGAGGGCTGCGGGGGCTTAGGGGGTAGGGGGTTAGGTGCGGCGGGTTTTCGGGGTAGGGTCATAGGGGGCGGCGGGCGGGGCTTTGGGGTAGGGGTGCGGGGGGCAGGGGGCTGTAGTTTTACAGCGGGGGTAGTGGCTTAGAGCGGCCAGGGGTCTGTAGTGTACAGCGCATGGTATACTACAGTCCCATGGCGCTTACGGGCATGGGACTGTAGTATCTAAGGGGGTTGTACACTACAGGGAGTATGGCGCGGGCAGGGGCTTGCGGCAGGGGGTGCCTGCGGCGGGGGTAGTGGCTAGGGGCTTGCGGGCAGAGGGTGCCAGCGGCGGGGTTTAAAGAGGGTGCCAGCGGCGGGTAATGGCTTCTTGGCTTGGTTAGCGGTGGCAGCGGGCTCGCAATGCCCGCTTCACGGGCATTGCTTCGCGAGGCGCAACGACTCGCAATGCCCGCTTTGGGGGGCATTGCTTCGGGAGTCGCCTGGGCCGCTTCGTTATGAAACCTGGGACTCGCTAACCAAGCCACCGGAAGCAGCGCCCGCTCCGACGGAAGTGAGCTACGGCAATTAAATAATAGATACATTAACATTATAGTCGCTATAAATACTGTTTTATCTAGAACTATAATAAAAAAAAAAAGTGCCAATTGTTATTGCCACATCCGTAGCGACCAGAGATATTGAAACTGTACTTCCGTAAAACCCATATGTTTAGAGCCATTAAAAAAAAAAAAATGTACATGACAAAAATGTTAAATGAATGATCCATAGGTGTATAGAAAAAAATATGTTATCACTAAAAATGTCACTTTGTCCTGCAAAGTAAAAGAAACCCAATTAAATTTACTTTATGTGTGGTCTATGACCCAACCGAGTTTGAGGGCTGTTTTCCCAAGGGATGGTGACCTGCTCATTAAAATTCAGAGTTCGTACCAAACATAGAGTTTACTGAAATTTTCAGAGTTTGGCGGTTTTTTGGATACAAATCACTGGAGCAAGCAAAGCTGTGCTTGGGTATGCTTGGTGCTCAGCCCAGTGCGAGTCGCTTACAGTGTTTTTAATGGCTCATACTGTGGGAAAATCAGCATTTATTGGATGTAGTGGGTACAAAAAATTAAATCCAAAGCCCAACCCAGAAATTTTTTGCTTATGGCTGGCTGTATGTAGGGCAGAAAAGTTTGAAGGCCCAATCAGTGACTTCCAATGAAGTTCGGGTCAAGCTTGGGGTCCAAAATAATTTTATAGAAAATCCAACTGAACCCCCAAACCCGAACTTCCACAGGTCCGCTCGTCTCTACTCGTGTACTGTGTGTGACAAACCCCAATCAATTGATTATTAACTGAAAATTAGGATCTGACCCTGTCCAATTTCAGATATGCCTTTTTGGCTCTATGAATGAAAGCCACCAGACATATATAGCAGTGGCTTCTTCATAAAAGAACACATATGCACTCGGTGGTGAGCACACCTGTGTATGGTAGAGGCAAGAGGGGAAAGTCTGACAGCCAAAAACAGCTTCTAAGGCCATGAGCACACATTCGTATTTGGTGAATTTTTTCCTCAGGATTTTAGAAAAAAACCTGGGTGGAACAATGGGGGAAAAAGATAAAAGAAACACGCACCCCTCTGTTTTATCCCAAAACCCCTGGTTTTGGTAAAAACCCCTGGGTAAAAAAACCACAAATCCTCAGGTGTGCACGTGGCCTAATATGTTGAATGACTTCAATATTTTTTTTTCCCCTAACAACCAAGAAAGGTCAGTTTTTAATTAAAACCCTCTATAATTTAGAAAAAAAGCCCTGGCACATGAAAAGACAACCAGGAAAGGTGAAAATAAATTTTTAGAAAAAAAAACAAAGAATAAAAAACAAAAAAAAAAATTTTGAAAAACAAGGTCCAGAAGGCTCCCTTACATTAGCGTTTGGCCCCGCACGATGTGCGTTCCCAACGCATAAACATGCGCCGGTTCCTATGTTTAACATAGGAAATAGTGCCTGTTTTTTGGGCGCGTTTGCTCGTTCGGGGCGGTTGCGGCCATATCTGCCCTTCCGGTGTCCCGCGCCGCCCCCGGGCCGCAGGCGTCTCTGGGGGGGCGAAGGTTGTTTTGACGCAGGCATCCCCCTGCGCAAAAACACGTGGCGGGCAATAAAAGAACGGCGATCTCGCATCTCAGCCGCCATCCTCCTTATAAAAAAGGGGTCGCGGCTGCATGCAAATGTTTGAAGCATCCAAAAGGGGGCAGATGATTGAAGTCGGGCCCCCCAACACATTTTAAAATATAGAATAAAGGCCCCTGAAGAAAATAGATCACATGAGTATGTATAACTGGGAAAAATGCAAAAAATTCCAAGCAATAAAACTTTCCAAAAAAGGAAAAAAAGGCCCCTTGGAAAAAGGGGACAAAGAACAAGCATATAAAAACCGAAGGCAAGCTCTAAAACAAAAAGGCGGGAAAGAGAAATTAAAGGGGGCCAAAAATTTTTCCCAGAGGCTGGGCCGCTTTAACCACCTTCGTGCCAATTGAAAAGATTTGGTTGCAGTGAAATCATGGACACTTGTTCCTTTTGTGGGTGTTTTAAAAGTAACAATGTGCCCCTGATTTCATGCAACCCGAGTTTTTCGGTTGGGCACAGATATCTGTGTGTGTAAATTTGGCCTTAAGGGATGTGTGGGAATACCTGAAAAAATTTTTTTCCAAGGGGGAAAAAAAATCGGGTGCATCCCGGGAGGTTGGAAAGGGCTCCCCTGGGGAATTTGGGGCCCTTTACCCCAAAAATTTTTGGGGCCCCCCGGACTCCGCCCCGGGTTTTCCAAAAGCCTCCACCCCCCCTGCTCCGCCCCCCCCCTGCCCGCCTCCCCCCAAAAAAACATTTTTTTATAGGAAAAAAATTTGGGAACAGCACCAAAATACCTCAATTTTTTTGCAAATTTTCCCCAACCCGCAATCAGTGGTTTCCCCGCAATAGAGTAAAAAAAGGAAAAAAAAAAAGCAAAAAAGAGGAAAAAAACAATTTATTGCCCCAAAACCAATTGGGAAAAAAGTCCACTTTTTTTCAATTTTTTTGGGGTTTTTTCTTTTTTTACACCCCCTTTTATAATTCACCACCTTTGGACTGTGGGGGTGAAAGCAAGGCTTTTTTGACAAAGAGAAAACCATAGAGGGGTCAGCGTATCCCCAAAAGAGGGCTGGGGGCCGATAGACAAGGGGGACGGCTGTGGCTATACAAAGTAAAATATACAATAGAATTTTTTTTGCTTACAAATAAGAAAACACGATGAGCGTGCTAGATACAAATGGAAAAGCCCCCCGGGGGAAAAGCCCAAAGGAAGGCCCTTTGGTGTAAACAAAAAATAGTAGCTTGGCCCGGCCAATAAACAAAGGAGAGGCCCGGGAAAAGCAAATAGGATGGCTGCGTATTGTAAAATTTTTGACCCGCAGCGCCCATCACCACACACGGGTTTTTGAAGGGGAAAAACACATTTGCAAAAACTTATGAGGCCCTGAGGCCCCCCCCTCAAGGCAACATTGTCAGACATCAACATACATTAAAAACACTGTGCAAAAACCTGAAAAAAATTTTTTACCCCCCCCAACCTGGGGGGGAAAAATTTTTCCCCCAATTTTTAATAAACTGCTGCAAAACCCCTCCTAAAATTTCCCCCAAAAAAATGCTGCAAAACCCATTAAAATTTCCCACACCCCAATTTCAAAAAATTTTTGGGAAAATTTTTTTTAAAATTTGCGCAAAACCCCCTTTTTAAAAGGGGGACTTTTCACTGCTGAAAACCCCTCTTAAAAACCCCATGCTTTCCCCCCAAAACCTAAAAAATTTTATCAAAACTGCTGAAAACCCCCTTGAAATTTTCAAAATTTTTGCTGCAAACCCCTCTTGGACAAACCCCCCCTTCCCGGGGGCCCCCGAGATTTTGGGGGAATGCTTTAAAATTTGCTGAGAACCTTTTTGGTTTTCACATCCCCCCCAAAAAAATTTTTTTTGGGGATCTCACCACTTGAAAAACCCCCCTTTAAAATTTCAAAAAATTTTTTGCAGATTGTTTTCCCCCCCAAAATTTAAAAACTGGAAAAAACCCTTTTTTGGGTTGCAAAAGTCATGCCCCCCCAAAATGTAAATTTCCCAAAACACTTTTGGGGGTTGGGCGGTTTTTCCCCCCAAAGGGGGGTTCTGCACAGAAGCAAAACCCCCTTTTTTTGAAACAGGGGGGCCCATTTTTCCCCAGTAGGGGGGAGGCCCTGGGGGGGGCCCCAAAAAGGAGACGGGGGGCCCAAAACCCCTTACACCCCCGGGAGGCAGATCCTGGGGGGTGCAGCCCTTCCTCTTCCGGTTTCCCCCCTTTTCCCCGGCCCCGGGGGGGGGTTTTAGCTCACGGGGGCCCAAGCTCCCCAGCCCCCATTACCGGGCTCCGTACGGGGATTTCCCCGGGCTCCGGCGGGAAAAAGGAAAGGCGGAAGGGCGGGAGGGCACAGACCCCGGTTGGAGTGCATGACCCCGCCCCACCCTGGTTTACCCTTTGGCGTCTTTTTTTTTGGGGAAAACCCAGGCCCGAAAAAAGGGGGTGGGGGGGGGGAAGGCCCGGCGGTGATTTTTTTGGACAAAAAGGGGGGGGGCCCCGGACGATATGGGGGGGGGGGGGCCCTGGGGGGAAAAGGGGGGGGCCCCCCCCCCTTTTTTTTGGGGGCCCCCCCTTTTTTTCCTTCAATCCCCCCCGGGGGCCCCCCCCCCCCCCTTTCAGTGTAAGCCTGAAAGGCCCGGAGGGGGGGCCCGGCAAATGGGGGGCCCTTTTGGCAGGTAAGGAAAAAAAAGGGGGGCCCCAAGTTTCCCACACATGGGGGCTGCAGGGGGGGGCTTCATCAGAAAAAGCGTATGGATACTGACAAAAATTTTTGTAAAAACAATGCTTTGCATGGTGAGCTGACATTTTTTTAAAAAGTTTTCTTTTGATTTTTGGGGTTTAATGGATGTCGGGATCAATTTTTTTGAATTTTTTTTTTAAAAAGGGGAAAAGGTAAAAAAATTTTAAAAAATTTTGGGGGGAAATTTTTAATTTTCCCTTTTTTTTAAAACATAGGGTTTTTAATTTAAAACTTTCCCCCTTTGTTTTAAAAATTTTTTAAAATAAACTAAATTTTTTTAAAAAAATTTGCTTCAAAAAAAAAAAATTTTTTTAAATTTTTTTTTTTAATGAGGGGGGGGAAAAAGGGGGGTTTTGTTTTTTATTTTGCAAAAATGTTTAAATTTTTTTTTACAAAAATTTTTAAATTTCCCTTGGGGGACTTGACCCCCCCCATGTTTGTTTCTTTATTCTTTTTTACCGAAAAATCAACAGTATTGCGTCTATGGAAACCCCCCAAAATTCCCTAGGGTTTTTTAAAAGACTGTGGCCCCGGAGAAAAAAATTTTAAAAAAATTTTGGGGGAAAGGAAAATAAAAGTTATTTCAGAAAGACAATATTGGGGGAAGCAATGAAACTTTCATTTAAACCAAAGTTATTTTTTTAAAAATATGGATTGCTTTTAGGGTTTTCCCTTTAAGCTAATAACGTTCCCGGAAATAGGGAACGGGAAAAACTTTTCATTTTTTCAAAAAAACCCCCAAAAAACCAAAAAAATCAGTCAAAAAAAAAAAAAACCAGAAACATTTTCCCGTCCCCAAAATTTTCACCCCCAAAAAAAAAAACTCAGTAATAAAATTAAAACCCCCAAAAAAAAGGATAAAAAGTAAATTTTTAAAAAAACCAAAAATAGACATAAATTATTGCACAAAACCCAAACATTTTAAAAAAACCCCCAGGGGGTTCCTTTAAAATTTAATTTAATAAAAATATTTTTTTTTTTTATATACGTTTTTAAAATTTCCCATAGCATTTACATCCCGGGTAATTTCCCCCTCTCTTTTGGGAGCTAAAAATTTTAAAATTTTCCCCCTTTAAAAAAACCCCCTTTACAATGGGGGGGAAAACCCCAGAGTGCCGGGGGAAAAAACCCGCAAACACGGGGAAAAAAACAAAAAAAACCCTTAAAAATTTTGTCCTTAGCCCCCTTTGGGGGGAAAAAAAAACCCAGGATAAAGCCCCCAGCGCAAAAAAAGGAAAAAGGGGGAAAACCCCCCTTTTTGGGGAGCCCCCATGCGCCCTTTAATAAGGAAAAAATTTTGTGGGAATGTGTTTCAAATACAAAATTTTTTTACCCCCTAAAGTACATTTGTTTTGCAAAAAACCTTTAAAAACCCCCAAAGAATTTTTTTTAAAAAATTTGGCAAAAGAAAACTACCCCCCAAACAGACTGTAGCCCAAAATTTCAGGAGCCACAGTATGTTTAAAAAACATCAGTATCCCCTGGGGGCGGGCTTACTGGCAACGGGGCAGCAGTTTTGTTGCAACCCTCCTGCGCCAGGACCTTTAGAAACCCTTTATTTGGCTCAACTCGGCCCCCCAAGTTTCCCCTCCGCTCCCCACCCCCCAGCCCCAAAAACCCAAACCCAGGCACATGAGGGAAAAGTGGCAGTTTAACAGAAGAGGGGCCCCCCGAAAATTGCCTGACTTCTTTGTGGGGGGAAAAAGCCTGCTAATGCAACAGGGTAAAATGGGCCTCCCTGCTTCCCCTTCGGGGCTCCTCCATTCTGGGGGGGGTTTGCAGACACAGAGGGGATTCATAAAACCCCCTCTCCCCCCCACTCATAAGGAGGATATGCAGGAGTTTTTTTCCCCCTCTAAGGGCCTTTTTTTTAAAAGGGGTTGTTGCAAGAGAAAATACCAATTTTGGTAAAAAATTTTGAAAAAAAAATAAATTTAAATTGTAAAAATTTTTTAAAAAAGGACCCAAGACTAACAGGATACCCTGAAAATTTGTAAAGGGAGGGGCTCGAACGCGTAGGAAAGGAAAAAAAGAAATCTTTTTGCTATCCAAATTGGACCCCTGGTAATTTGTAAAGATTTGGGCCCGCGGGGACTTTTAAACACCCCCCTTTTTTTCCCCAACCCTTTCCCAAAATTTTATGGTGGCTGACCTATTGCTCAGGTTAGTTTACAAAAAGGGAAAATGAAAAGGGGGGGAAAACGGATGGAACCCCATTTTTCTCTTAAAAAGCTTATTTTTTTTCCAGGGGGAAATTTTTTTGATTAAGTATGGGATTTTAATCTATAGGTTCCCCTTTCTGGATAAAAACCTTTACACAAATTCCCAGAAATAAGGGGGATTTTCACATCAAGTTCCCCCTTATCATCCCTTTATATGAAAACAAACCTGAGCAATAGAGCCCTCCCCCAATTTTGGAGGCACCCAATGTTTTGGGGTTCATTTTTTTTGGGCACGGGGGGGTTTAAAAGGGTTTAAAATTTGTCCCTTACGTTTTTTCCCGGGGTTTTAAATTTTTTCAAAAACCCATTGGGGGGTTTCCCTAGAGTTTTTTTTTTGTTAGCCCCTGGATTTTTTTAAACAATTTGTAAAACCCAAAGTTTGTTTTTTTTTTTTAAAAAAATATATCCAAGATTGGTATTATCATTGGGCAACCTCTAATTTAATACCGTACTTTAAATTTTACCCTCTTTGAAGATTTCCCTTTAAAAGGGGGCCCATGCAAATTTTCTTAAAGGGTGAAGGGGGGAAAATCTCAGTCTGGGAGAGCGCACCTCTCTTTTTGGGAGAATAAAATGTCTAAAATTTTGCCATTTTCTTTAAATGCATTAGTCAATGAAATAAGCCTTAAAGGATGAATTGGCTCGTTTTTAGGCCCACTTTACATGTCCCCCAACCCCCTCCAAAAATTGGATACAACGACGCGGGAGCCCCTTTTTTGGGCAAAATTTCCCAAGATCTCATAAAGATATTACCCAGCGAAAATGGGCCCAGGAAAAGCAACGCGATGGGGTACCCCCCCTTTGTCCCCGGGCCCCGGAAACCAAAAGCCTTTGACTGGGAGAGGAATAGGGGAATTTGTCCCTCCACATCAATTTTGGGGGCCCTTTTTACAACAGCACGACCCCCGGCCACAACGCCCAAAATCCAACTTTGGGGGCCTTTGGGAGGCCTGCTTATTTCCCCCCCGATATCTTTTAAGGAAACGTTCGTTGCATGAAATTGGGACATTTACCCCATACAACGCACAAAACGATTTCGGGGCCAACCTTTTGAACCACGTGATTTTTTTAATCGGATTTTGGGAAAACCGATATCGGGATGGGGTAAAGTGGCCATTGGTGAAAAAAAACATAAAACTTGGAAATAGTTTCACGGAGAAATAACATTCAGGTGGAGGGACCCCTGGGGAGGTTTTTGGGGAAAAGGAATTGCCGCTTTTTCCTTCAAATTTTTAAAAAGGGGCTGTTCTCCCTGAAATTTTCCACTAGAAATTTAATATTGATAGGGGCCCAAAGAACCCCCATCCAAAACACGTGGATCAAATCTGCCCGAGACTCGCTGAAAAAGGAAAAACACTTTTTTACCACCAAGAATGGTAACATGAAAAGAATGGGGAAAAAAACCCCGACTTCCCCAAGAAAAATGCAATCCCACAATTTTTCCTGGACTTATCTGCAGGGGAACTCTGGCCAAGAGGTGTGAATACGGACATTTTATGTAAAGCTCAAACGTGATGGGGGGCCCCAAAATATGGGATGGGGCTTTAACCCAGTGAAAATGTTGTTTTATGAACGGGGGGAGAAAAATTTGGGCTTTCCCGTACCCCTAAACAACTAAAAAACAAAATTAAGGTTTTGCAATATTCCTTTTCCCGCCAGCGAAAAGCCCCTTTGGGGGGAAAAATTTGGAAACCCAAATTGTCCCAAATAAAAAGGTAAAAAGACTGGAAAATTTTGTCTGTTTGGGTTGGGGAAGGGTTTGCTTAAATTTTTAATCTTTTCTCACGGTTCCTAAAAACCTTGATTTGGGGGGCAAATCGCTGAGGATCTCATTAGTGAAAAAAGAGCTCCCCCAAAACCCCTTTTTCAGTCTTTTTTTTCTGCACTTTTTGGGGATGGTATTTGGGGGATTGCATATTTTTTTTTGTGCATCCAGTTTTTTTTGGGATTTTTTTGGGGAGTATCCCTTTTTTTTTTATTTTTCCCTATTTTTTTTTTTTTCCTTTTCTTTTTTTTTTTACTTTTGGTGCATATTTAATGTTATGATTGACGCTTTGCACCCTGTTCATTTTTCATAAGGATTTAAATTTAAATTTTTTTATTTGAAATGCAGGGGGACCTTGATTAGTTTTAGGGTGGGGGGGGGTTTTGGAGTTTTGGGGCCTGTTCTTTATAGAAATTTTGTTTTTTTAGACAGGGCATTTTAATTTTATGTCCTTAAATTTTAAAGGGGCCCTAAAATTCCCACCTTTGAAACTTTTCCATGTTTTGGGGGAAAATTTAAAAAAAATCCCCTTGCTTAGGGTCAAATTTTTTTGAAAGGGAAATGTTTTAAAGGAAGCTGATAAAAGTAAAACCCCGACCATCCACATTTTCCCTTCTTGGGTTTTTCGCAAAATAATGAAGTAAAAAGCAGGGGGTCTGTATATTGATTAAAAACACTTTTAGCATTTAAAAATATAGAGATGTGGTGGATCCAAAGGGCCCATTTTTTTAAAATTCCCGGGCTGCTCCCCAATGGTGAACCAAACGCTGGGGGTGGTTTTAATGCCCCAAATTTAACCAATGCATTTTTGCCCCACAAGGTGTTTCAGAAGATAAACGGGAATTTTAGCTAAAGGAGAAAAGTTTGTATTGGAACTTAAAGGGCCCCTATAGATAGGAGAGGGAACTCTAAAAAATTAAATTGGGGGCCCAAACTGGGCGGGGTACTGGGGTATCCGGGTTATCATGGCGGTTTTGGCCCGGGATGCCCCCCAAAACCCCAAACAAGTATTGGGGGAAATTTACGGGGGGAAAAAATGGTTTTGGCCACCTGTGGTTTTGGGGGTGGTCAGGGTGACCCCCCGCCTGGATTTTACGGGCTTCCACAGGCGGGGGCTTCCCCCCCGGGCAGTATGATAAAAAACGCTTGTGGGGGAGAAACGGTTTGAAAGGGATTACACAGCCCTCCCCGGTTTTGTGGGTTTCCAATTCTTTTACTGAAGATGGGTACATCAGGGGAGTACTGTCCCAGGGGGTCGCCGGGGGCCGGGTTTTCTCCCACCCTGGGGGGGTTTCCTTTGGGCCCCCTTTGTTTCTTGCTGTGTTTTGTGGCCTCTGGCTTTAGCTAAAAACCGGAAACTTTTCCCCTCACGGTCCCCAAATTGCTAGGCAATTTTGGTCTTTTTCCTGTTCCGGGACCCCGCCGTTTTGGGTTTTCGCTGGGGTTTCAGTGAAGTTTGGGGGGCCCTTCACAAAGGGGGGTTGTTCACTTTTGCTGTTTGTGTTCGGGCACCCCATCGGACCCGGGTATCTTTTTTTATGCACTTCCTGGGGCGAGTCTCAGGGCCCTCAGTCTCCCAGGTTTTTTTTCCTTCTTTTTCCTTCTCCTTTTTTCCTCAGACCCTGGCCCGGGCCCGGAAATTTGGACAGGGGACCGGGGGGTTTGGGGCCAAAAACGCCCCCCTTTTTAACCCCAGGTCTTTCTTCCCAGTGCTGCCCCCGACTGAACAAAAATTTCCCCATTTCTCTCCCACCAAATATTAAAAAAAGAGCTTTAGTTTCCCCCTTTTTCCCGGGAGGCGTATTTGTAGTTTTTGGGGGTTTGGGGGGAGTTTCCCCCTTTGGGTGGTTTTTGGGCCATAAACCCCGGGGGTCCCACATTCTCCCTTGGGAAAAGAACAAAAACTCCGGGACTGTGGGAAAAAACAAACAAAAAAATAACAAACAATTATTTTTATCCCGAGCTTAAAAAAAAAAATATATAAAAACCACTAAAATGAAAAAAAGGTCAAAAATTTTCAAAATAAACACCCCTTTCCGGGGGTTTGGGTCTATTGCCCCCGGGGGGGGGAACTATAAACTTAGTCTTTAAACCCAACAACCAGTTCCGTGGTAAGTATGGTCCTTTAGTTTAAAAAAAGGGAAAAAAGTTCAAAAAATTTAAAAAGATTATACAGTAAAAGTTTTTATAGGTTTTGGTCTTTTAACTTTTGCAAACTTTAACAAATCTTAGGGTGCCCCTCTGGTTTAAGACGGGTAGGCTCCTAACCCTCGGGTCACCGCATAAGAGGAATTTTCTTACTTTCCAGGGGCTGCCACCAAACACCATAAAAATCTAAACCCTTTTTTTTGTCATTTAAACATTTTACCGGGTTCTATTAAACTTTGTAAAAACAAAATTTAAACATTTTACTTTTGATTCCATACTTTAATCTCTTTCCCAAACCGGGTTACGGGACCCGGGGTTTTATTTACGCTGGATCTGCGAAAATTGCTGGTGTACTGGGTTTTATTTTAGATAATGGTGTGGGTGGACATTTTCCTTTTTGGGAGTATCCATTACATTAAAGGAAATGGAAAACTGACAGAAAGGACGGGCCAAGCTCCGGGGCCCAAGGGAGTTGGTTCTTCCTTTTAAGGCTAATTTCCCAGTTCTTCTGTTTTGGGATTTTTGTGGTGGGGGGTTTCTGGCTTTGGGGTTTACCTTTGGGGGGAAAGCAATCATGGGGGACTAAAAACTGCTCCTTAGAAATTTTGGCCATTTTTTTGGGGAAATCTTTTAAAAAGGTTTATGGAACCATCCTCTTCATTCCAAAAGGTTGGACCTGAAAGGGGAAAGGTTTTTACTTCGGGTGTCTTCGGGGTTTTTCGGGAAACAGTTTTGAGATGGTCCCCTTACACAACTGCTAAATACCCTTTCCCTTTTTCTTTGCTAAATTGGGGAAAACACTTTGGCATTGTCAAAATTTGATTTTAAAGGGAATTTTTTGGGGGGTGGTGTCCGACTGTTTATCCTTTTTGTTGGGGGGTCTTTTCTCTTGAAATTTTCCCTAAACCAGGTTGTAAGGGGGTTCCCAGAGCATTTGGTTAAAAGGTTCCTTTTTTGATCTTTCTGCTTGTGGAAACTTTTCTCTCCATTCTTTTATTTTGGCAATATGCTGTAGACGTAGGGGTTTTTCCAAAATTTAAAGATTCTTAAACTTCGGGTTTTTCGGGTTTTAATTCCAAAATTAAACCCTTTTGGAGTTTAAACCGGCCCTTTGTTTGCATAAGGTTGGTGGGGTGCATTTTGTAAACTCCCCCGGCCCCGGGGGAAAACAGGGTTTGTAAAAGCCCAAATCGGGTAATTTCTCGGGGCCCATTGATTTTCTCCTGACTCAGGAAAAGGTTTCAACGGGGTTCAATCACAATATGGTTCATTTTTTTGCATAAGGCCCCTTGGGTTTTTTTGGGTAATAGGCTGTTTATGCGGATCTTCTTACGCCCTACATGGTTTTCAGAATTCCCGGAAAAACTCTGACTCAAAAGTTGGGCCCTTTTCTGTAAAACTTGTTTTCCCGGGTTTGATTAGGTCTACAAATTTTGCCTGAAATCTTTTTGCAAACGTCTTCACTGTCAAAGGTTTTTTTGACGGGGAAACCCCCACTAAGAAAAAAGAAAAGGTCCCGTTTGGGTTTAAAGGGATAGCATAGCCTGACCGGCTTGGTGGGCACCTTGACGTGGTCTAACGCAATTTAAATCCAGTGGTTGCTTTTGGTTTCAAAGGGGCTGGGGTTTTGGGGGTCCTGTTGATTTCCCTTTTCTGGGGGTTTCCGGGCCCCCAAATTTTTTACACCAACTTTAATTTATTTTCTCAAGCCAACCCCGTAGAATCTTATCTTAAGAAACACTTTCCAACTTCTACCACCAAAAAGACCCGCACCTTTGTGGTTGGGTTTTAAACCATTTTGGCATCTTCCTTGGGTACATAATTTTGCCCGACCAAACTCATGGGGTTTTTGGGGGGTTGCCTTCCCGGGAAAACCTTTTCTTGATATAGGGAAAAACTTGCTTTTTTCTTTCCAGAGGGTTTGGGGTTTCAGCTGGAGCATTCTGATTAGGGTAACCTTTTTGTGTTTAAACAGTTCTTTTTCCCAACTTCACGCTGGATCGCTAAACCTGGGTGTTCCCGCCCAAACCATGGGACGCTTAAAAGGTTGAGATTTGGCCCGCCCGTTGCTTTTGGAGTTTCCGGGGTTTATACTATTTTAACCCAAAAAAGGTGAAAGGGGTGGAGCCAATTTCCCTTTCCCGCTCCTCCCTTCCTTTCCATTTTTTCAGGTGTGGGATCCGGGGAAGGGGTCTGCATTCCCCTTCTTTTCGGGCCCGCCCTATTTTGACAAAATTTTAGTTTAAAAAGCCGGGGGGTATCCCCTCGGCTCAACGCAAACCCAATTTTTTCTGAGTCCCAGGTGGGTCCCCCGGGTTGTTATCAGTGTAGGGTGGTAAATTTTTCAGGGTGCCAGGGTGCTTGGGAAAAGTTCGGTTTTTCAGCCCCAAAAATACTGCCTTTGTAGTTCTTTAAATGAAAAGGGAACTTTTTTCTCGGGTTTTTTTTCCGTAGGCAGGTTTTTTCCCGCTTGCAAGGCAATAAAATCCCCTCTTTTGCCTCCTTGGGTTCTGTGGGAAATACCCCTCCCAGCCCACGTTTCGGCATTCCGTACAGAAAAGAAGGGGTTTATGGTAAAACAGTACGCCAAGGGTCTCTTCCCCCATGTCGCGCCGACTTTAGTTTTTGAAGGGCTTTCTCTCCTCGGCACTCCCCTGAAAAGGGGGGAAATTTCGGGTTTTTTTTTTTTTAAAAAAAACCTTTTGACTTTTTCCTACCGGGGTTTTTTGTTGTGGGACTACTAACTTTTTGAATCCTCTGGGTAAATTTTTTTATAATACCAAACCCTTTCCCCCGGGAAATTTCCTTTACCTCTTTCACATTGGTGAATCTTAAACCAATCCCTTATCATGGTGGGCTTTATCGGATCCCCGGTTTCCCTCTCTGTGAAAAATCACGAATGTCCCAGGTACTGACTTTTTTGGGTTTTAGAAGGGGGTACTTGGGTGGTTTGATCTTCTGCCGTATCCCTTTACAAGGCTTTAAAAAACGTCTGCCCCGGGGCGTGTAATGTTGTTCCCTTATATGTCTTGGAGTAGACTATTATGTATCCCGGTACAGAAGGACCGTTTTTAAAATTCTTGGGGTCCTTGAACCCCCCCATCAGGTTTTGGGTTTGGGAAAGGGATCGGGGGCGTTGCAGGCCCAAAAGGAAAACAATTGAACTCAAAAGAGGCCCATCGGGTAGTAAAGGGTGTTTTCCCTTTTCAGCCTTTTTCCAAAAGGAACTTGCCAAAATACTGTCGATCTTTGGGGGGGAAAATATTTACATTTTAATGCAGCTAATGACTCCTCAATCCAGGTAAAAGGGGATGCATTCCTTTGTGAATGCGTTTTATCTTTCCGGTAGTCTACGCACAATTTTCATGGTCCCCTCCTTCTTTTAACCAAAACTAAGGGGGGTGCCCCGGGGGCTACAACTGTCCCCTTTTTACACCTGCAGGTTTTTAAACTCTTTTTGATGTCTTTGGGGGTTGGAATGAGGGGGTGGTAATTTTTTAACCTCTTTTTTTAGGCTTTAAGGGGTTTCCGTGGGTATAGTATGCTCAAAACCCCCTTTAATTTTGCATAAAGTCTAAAAATGTTTGCTGAATTTTCCTGCTCAATTTTTTTTACCCACCCGGTATACCCCATGCTTTTTATGGAAGGTGTAAACTGGTAACCCCCTGTAGTTTTTGGCCCTCAAATCCTCCGCTTTTCCTTTGGCCATTGTCATTTCCCCCTGGGGGGGGGGGGGGTTTACGGGGGTTTAAGGGGTTGGCGGCTGTGTGGCGTTTTTTCAACCGTAAAAAATTTAGCCATGGACATGCTTCGGTACGGTGGGCCCCATCTCCCCGGGAATTTTTAAAAAGTAATGGGACCTTTCCCCCGGGTTCCTCAACTTTCTCCCCTTTGGCCTTTAGTATAGTGGGTTCCCCAAACCCGAGGACACAGGTTTCCCACCCAGGGGTTTTATAGTTTTTGCCCCTTTTAAAACCTAAATTTCTGTCAACCCAAACCCCTTTTTAGTTTTTGGGAGGTATTACAAATGGGTATTGGGGCACTTACCCTTTTCCTGCCCCCTTTTACCTCCTGAAAAATTTTTTCCTGTTGTTTCAGCATCAAGGGGTTTTATTTCCTTTTTGGGAGGGAGTCTTTGTTGCCCCTTTTGGCAGTCTCATGAAACTGCTATAAGACATTTAAATTTCCTTTGGAAAAACAATTTCCAATTTCTTTAAATTTCCCAACAAACATTACTGGGTTTACGTTCTCGCCCGGTCAACATCCACAATAAAAATACTCTGATTTTTCAATTTCCCCCTTCCCAATTGAAATTTTTAAATTTTTCTGAACCCAATTTTGGTATTATTTCTCCATTGCTAGGCCATTAGTTCAATGCAATTTTTTACCTTGGGGCCATTACTAATGTTCCCGAATCAGCCCCTCCTTTTTGTTTGTGAAAATGTGGAATTGATGTTAAACTGGGACCCCGGGATCCAACAAGGCCTGGGGGGAATGCCCTCCTATAGTAGGGATGACTGGATCCTCCCACAAACTTTTCTTTTTAGGCGGGAAGGGGCTTTGGGGGGTTTATCCGGGAGCGGCCCCCCCCTTCCCAGGGGGTCCTCGTTTAAAAAAACCCCATTCCCCCGGCAAAGTGACCTGGCTCCTTGGGACGGGGGGCAAAGGGGGCTGTCCATCCGGTGATAGCGACGCCGGGTCATTCCCCTCGGCGCTTGGTACTTTTTTGGGGCCTTTCCCCAAAACTTTCATTTTGGGGTCAACTCGTCTTGGGTGCAGGTGAACCACACAGCCCTTGATGGGTGTAGCCCCGGAAAAAAGGCGTTTCCGTCGGGCATCTAGCTTTTTTGGGTTTAGGGCCTCGTTGATTAGGCTCTTTGGGGTTCCCCGCACAGTCGCTAACATGGCAGGGTGGGCCCCTGATGCTCCTGCTGCTGGGGTGCTGCGCAGGGCCTTGAATAGAATTTAATCCCAAGCTCCTCTATTTGGTGGAGAAAGGGTTTGGGGTCTATCTTTTAACTGGGCAAAAGTGGGTTGGGATCCTGGATGGTCATCATGCGGGAAATGTCCCCTTTGAAAGGGGGGGTAGGAGGCCCCCTATGAAAATGATCTATCAGCCCTTTTGTCAGCTCCTGGGTCTTAAACAGGTTCGTAATTTAGTGCTTTGGGGCCTTTCCCCAGGTTGAAGGCATAGTCTCTTGTGCTCCTTTAGGCCCTTTTTTTGGGATCCCAAAAAACCTTTATTTTAGCCCGTGTGTTTAGCACTGGACTCAAATTTCTGCTTTTTGGGGCCCCAAAAAAGATGTTTACAGTGCTTGTCTGTGTCCTTTTTTCCAGGGGGAACTTCCCCCTGTTATTGGGGAAATTAAAGGCCCCAAAAATCAACCGACACGTGGGCTTTGTTAGGGGGGTTTAAATTTTAGTGGGTTTTTGATTTTTGGGAACAAAGCATTTTAGAGTATTGGGGCCCGGGTGAGTATTCCCTTGGGCTAAATTTAAAGGGCCCGCGGTGGGACAGGGATTCTCTTCCCCACTGGTTTACTCAGAAAGGGGTTTGAAAAGTTCCGCCCACAATGAAAATGCCCCCCCTTTTTTTTCACCCTTTGGCGGCTCTTAGTAATGGCGGCCCAAATTTAAAATACAGTTCTTGTGGGGCAGTTTTAAATTCTTTTTCCGCGCGTTTTTGTAAAGGGGGGCTGTTTTTAAAAAAAAATTTTTCTCACGGAAACCCCAGCAACAAAAGGGCCTGGGTTTTCTGGGCACGGTTTGGGTCCTGTTCGTGATGCCAAGTTGTGGGGGCCCACTTGAGACAGGGTACTCGGGACCGGGCCAGGGATCATGGGGGTTTTTATGGTGGCTTTTGGGCCGGACCGGTCCCGAAACCCACAAAAAAATGGGTATTTACAGGGGGAAAGGGCATTTATGCCACCCCTGGGATGTTGGGGCGGGGTGCCCACTGCTGGGAGGGAAACCCCCAAGGGGGGAAAGAATGGCGCCTGTGATGTACGGCCCCTCACTGGGGAGGCCTTTGGGCCCGGGTTTCAGTAGTGATGAAAACATTTGTGAGGGAGAACAGGATTTGCAAGGATTACACAGACTCACGGTTTTTTAGTTTTCCAAGTCTTTTCTGGAAAATGGGCACATCAGCTGTACGTCCACGGAGTCTGTCAGGGGGGCCCAGTTGCTCCCCCCCCTGGCTGGGTTCCTTTGGTCCCTGTTTTTTTCTGGGGGTGTGGGCCTGTTTCCCCTTTAGCTAAACTGCCGACCCTTTCCCCCCCACAGGGACCCACTTGGGTAGACAACTTGAATCTTATCCTGTTCCCGACCCCGCTTTTTGCTTGCTGTGGTTCAGTGAAGATGTGGGGCCTTCACTTAAATTCCCCGGTGTTTACTGTGCGTTTGTGTTTAGGGACGCATCGGTTTCCCGGGAAACCTTTTTTATGCGCTTCTCTGGGCAGCCTCAGGGGGCTCAAACTCCCATGTGTTCCTTTTCTGCTCCCTTTTCCTGTTCCTCAGACCCCGGCCGGGCCCGGAATTGGAAAAATGGACCTTTTGGGTGAGCTTAAGGGAGGCCCCTTTTACACCCAGGGCTTTCTTCCTCAATTTCTGCCCCACATTTAACTAACGCCACTTCCTCTCCAAAACCCCCCAAAAAAATAGGGAACCAAACTTTAAACTCCCCCTTCTGGGCCCGGAGGCGATAGTGGGGATGTTTGTGGGTTTTTTGGGGGGGTTAAAACCCCTTTTTGGGGGGTTTTATGTGGCACATGAAAAACCCCGGGGGGCCAAAATTAACCTGAAAGTGAAATTTGAAATTTCCTAGAGGGGGAAAACGGGTTTAAAACTCCTTTTTTTACTTTTAATTTTCTTCTTAAAGGTTGCAGGCAAACTCCTTTTCCATAAGGTAGGGTAGCAATTTTCCCCAACCTGTTTTTAAAAGGGGGGCCTGAAAGCATAATTGGGGGGAATATCGTCTCCATATTAAATTTGGGGGAAAATTCCCATGCTACGGAATTGGGGACTATACAATTTTCTCCCTTAAATCACCAGAATATACAAAAAGATTATTTCCTAACTGACCCAAAATGCTCTTTAAATAGATACAGGGTCAGCGGATTTTAGATTGATTACGTGGCAGATCACGCCCCCAATTCCCCGAACTAAATCTACATCATTTAATTCTTTAAGGGGATGGCAACTGGGGGGTTTTCGGGGGTTTACCTGTGGAAAACCCCCGTTTTGGTTTCATTTTTTTATTTAATTTAAAGTTAATCCAAAAACCCCTTTTTGGATTAACATTAAAACTAATGTAGCCCGCCCAAGGGTGTGCACAATTTCCGGCGGTTTTCCCCAGCGTCAAAACCCTTGCTAACCCCCAGGTTTCCCAAGGGGTTTTTAAAAAAATGAACATGTTTGTAAAAAACCCGGGCCGGGTTTTTGGGAGCGGTGGGAAGGGAGAAAAATGGCTGCTTCCAGCCCCTGCAGAATCCCGCCGGGGAAAACCCCCTGGGGAGCCGCCGGTTTTCCGCCCGGGTTTCCCGGGACCCCCATAACCGCCAGGAAGCCGGGGTGGAAAAAAAAAAGGGGGCCGGAGCCCCCCCGGCGGGTCCCGCCAGACCCCCAGGCAAAAAAACCCGGGGATGTGCACTTACCCTTTAAACTTCTGCAAGGGGGAGTTAAACACATCCTTTTTTTGTTACAAAGCAAGGTGGTAGGGGCAAATTTCAGGCCTTTGGGTCTAACATTACTTCCCGTCAAACGACAAAAGGGAAGTTACAGAACCCAGTCCCTTTTGTTAGTATTTAAAAACCGGGAATTAGAGGCCCTCTTTCTTTCAACAAAATTCCTATTTGAAGCAAAAAAAGGGAATCCACAGGGGTACTTTGTTAGCTTGGCTTCAACACTTAGATCTTTTAAAAAAACCCGCGATCATACCACTCTGGGCTGATAAAAAACTATAATATCAGATTCAAATAAGAGAAAAAATGGTTTTTGCTATATGAAATTTAAATTTTTAAAAACTTAAAAGTACTTATTATGCAACAGGGAGGGTAGAGCGGGGTGTGTTTGCACGTGGTTAAGAAAATGGAGGGGCGAGCTAGAAATTTACCATTTTGTAATTTAACAAGGGAAGTGTATCCCAAAAACCTTTTGAAATTTTTAAAGGTTTTGTAATTACTATTTTTCATCTCTATAATCTAGTTTAAAAAAACCCGCCCCTTTCCCCAAAAAAATCCAAGCTAATATTGATAGTATTTTACAAACTATAGACCCCTGGGGGGGGGGGGGCCCAAAATATACAGGAAAAAATGAAAATTTCTCAATGGCCCATTTACAGAGGAGGGAAATTTTGAAACCCTTTAAACTTACAAAATGCATAAAAAAACCCGGGCCCGTTTGGGGTTTTCAAACGAGTACTAAATTTCCATTTTCATCAATATTTGGGCTCCCTACCTCCTTTGCATATTTAATTCATTTCAAAGTTCCCGAATTTTGTATCTTTCCCCGAATTTTTGAGGGCCCCTATTTTCCCTTTCTCTGCCTTTAAAAAAAGGAAAACCTTTTTGGTTCCCGTAACTTTTTGGCCCATTGCAATCTTTAAAATCCCCAAATTTAAAAATTTTTTCTAAAAAGCTTGCAATTAGATTACCCCCATGTGATTCCCTCCCTTGGGTTCGTCTGATTTAAGTAGGGGTTTGTAGCAGGTCGGGAAACTAAAGACGGGAAAACCCTTGGGTTATATATTTTAAACTGGGTTGCAGAAAATTTTGGGGGAATCCCCCGTTTCATTCCTGTCCCTAGATGCTGAAAAAAACATTTGTCAGGGGGCACTGGGGGTATCCAAAATTTTTTCTAAGAAAAAATTTTGGTCTGGGCTTTCCCCAATTTTTCTCTTTGAAAAATGTGCTATGTTTTTAAATTAATCCCTCCCGCCAAAGTTTTAAACATCAGGGTTCCCTTTTAGGGGTCATGTTGTATAAACGATGGTACCGTCAAGGGTCCCAAATTTTCTCCTATTATTTTTGCCTTTGGGGGGCCAAAAAGGAACCTTTGGCGGTAAAAAAAAAAAGAATAAACCCAAAATATAAACAGGGTTTTGAGTTGGACATGTGTTTCACGAAATTGGATTATACCCAGTGATATATTTATCTCTTATTTTAAATTTTAAAGTTCCCCCCCTACAGTGATATAATCCTTGCTTTGGGGAGTTTGGGTAATTTTCTCATACAATTAAAATAAATGCTGCTAAATCGATTGGGGCCCTTTTTTGTTTTGGTTCCACCCCCAAATCAAGAAGTCTTGGAACGGGGAATTTACCTTTAAGTGGGGAGTGATGAAAATCAAATTTTTGGCAAAGTCCCCCCACTAAAATTTTACCAAAAATTGTTTGGAAAAGGGAAATTTTTCAGGAAATTTTATACAAAACCGGAGGGATCTTTGGAAAGAAGTATTACACTTTTACCCTTTATGAATACAAGGGGCTTAGGCTGCCTTCACAAATTTTCAGTTTAAACGCGGTTTTTTCAGATGCATCTGCAAGTATCAGATGCAAGCGCGGCCCCCAAAGTTTATAAAAAGGGGGCACCGGGGTTGAAAGCTCTATTCATTTTTTTTTGTGAAAACGTCCGCAGGCGGTTGCCTGCTTTCAGATACACAAAACCCCCCCCCACCATGGACGCGAGATTTTTGCGTCCATGGGCGGGCGGGAGAGTGGATCTGTAACAGGCATCCGCCTGCGGACGCTTCACATAAAAGCAATAATGAGAGTTTTTAGACCGCGGGGCGCCCCATTTTTAAAAATAGGGGACCGCGGGGCTGCATGGGATTTCTTGCAGATGACTGCAAAACGCTGCAGATTCTTTTGCAAGTGGGGAAACCAGCCTAAATTTAATTTTGAAGTTTTTTACCTTTCCCCAAAGGGTTTTTTAAATTTTTTTTGATGCATCCCTGTCCAATTTTCCCTTTTTGGGGACCGTCACACGCGGCAAAATTGCTTCCAAAAATTTAAATGGCAAATTTTCTGGTTGCAGTTTAAATCATGGACAAAAAGTTCTATTTTGGGCCATGAAAAAAAAAGGGAAAAAAGTGTCCATGATTTCACTGCAACCCGCAAAAATTTCCAGGAAAAAAATTTAAAACAATATTTTCCGCGTGTTTAAGGGACCCTTTTGTATAATTTTTAAACCCTTTCAAAAATTGTGATGGGCTTTAAATTTTGGGCATATAAAAAAACCCAAAAGTGGCCCGGTAGGTTTCTCTTTATTTAAAACAAAAATTTTGGGGGGGGGGGGGCCCCTTGGGCTTACATGCTTATCATAAAACGACGGTTTAACGGGATTAAAAGATGGGTTGGGTTTTTGGAAGGAAAACATAAGTTGGGGTTTTAAATCGACTCTTTTTTCTAAAAATTGGGCCTCGACATGATTCGTTGGAAAATGGAAGCTTTTTAAAAATTTTGTTTAAATTCACCCCCCGGTCTACCCCTTGGGATTTTAAAACAATTTCATTTTTTGGAGGAAAAATTTCCCAAAAACCTTCAAATATTCATTTAACAAATTTTTCCTTAAGACTTTTGGGAAAGGGAAATCCCCTTTAATTTAAAATTTCCCAAAGTTTTACCACAGCAGGAGTTTTTAAAACCTCCAAAAGGGGCCTGATAGATGGCTGTCTTGGGTTTTCCCATTTTGATCAACTTTTGTTCCAAAATTTCCCCGGGAAATTTCCTTCTTTTTTACCAGGTTTCCTACAGAAAATATCTACTCCCAAAATATCCCAGGGCCCCCTTTCCTTTTGGGAAGTGCACACTTTTCCCGGCGGTTTGGTCCCGGCGGAAACTGGGGAACCCCCCTGGGGGGAAAAATCCGGGTTTTCCGGCCCCCGGCTTCCTGGGGTATTTGCGGGGGGAGCCGGGGGGGGTGACCGGTAGCCGGGGGATCACAGGGGTTTTTCGGGGGCGAATCTGCAGCGGCTGGAAGCACCCCATTTATTTTGGCCCTTTCAGCCAATTTCAAAAAACCCCGCCGTTTTTTAGAACATGCTCATTCTTTTTTTTTAAACCGCTTGGGGAAAAAGCGGGGTTTTTAACGGGGACGGGTGTGTAAAAACCCCCGGTGTGTGCACTGCTTTGGGCAGTTTTCATTAGTTTTTAAAGTTAATCCCAAAAAGCCGGTTTGGATTAACATAAATTTAAAAAAAACCCAATGTAAAAAAAAACGGCGGTTTACCAGGTTAAAAAACCCCCGAAAACCCGCCCCGTGCGCACATTTGCCTTAAACACCCGGGGAATCCCAAACAAAATGGGGTTCCCCCTACAGCCCCAAATCAGGGCCTAAAGGGGTTTCAATCCTCTATAATCCAGAGGGGGATGCTAAATTTTCATATATGCTAAAATGGGGGGAGGAAATTTTTGGCAACATTGGGGGTCGAGAGGAAGGAGGGGTAGTTTTAAAAAAAAACTTGTAATGGTTTACCTGAAAATTAAAAAAAAAGGGATCTTAGGTAGTATAGGTGTCCGAAACAACTAGTACATTATTTGGGGCCCAAAACCAGACTTTTCTTGCTTGGGGAGGTTGCGGAGGTTTGCATTTTATTTTTAAACCCAAAATGTGGGTTGGGCCTGTCCGGGGGGGCGATCCGTTTTTGGGGAAAACCCTTTAAAAAATGTTTTAAGTGAGGGGATGGGAAGGGTTTAAAATTAAGATACACCATTTAATTGGGCGGGTTTATTTGGGGGGCAACCCGATTTTTCTTTAGAATCAGGGGGATAGTGTCAATATTCTGATTGCGGGTAGGCTCACCTTTGCTTTCCCAAATGGAAGGGGGTGTTTTTTCCCACCATGAGAGAAGGGTGGGGCAAAATTCAAATACATTTTCAATATTAACAAAAATATTGGGAACCCCTTTCAGTTACCAAGAAAAAGTTTACTCAGGTTTGAAGGAGCGCGCCCAAAATTTAGCCCCCTTGGGGCCATGAGCACATAGCCCCCTTTTTTGTTCGTTCTACTTAGGGGGCACCCCCCCTCCAAGGGGTTTAAATTGCCCAGGAACCACCCGGAGAAGGGGGGATTTCCCCTATTTAGGTAAAAATTAACACAAACACCTTCCCCCCAGGGGAGCTCTAATTGCTGACTCCATTTTCCCACTTCAGTCAAGGTCCCCCAAAAAAATTCACCCCGGGGGGGGGGAATTTAAAGGGAGTTTAAACGGAGCCCAAAACTGGGGAAAAAACTCCCCGGTGAAAAAGGGGGCCAAAGTAGGGCCCCTGCCAGAAAGGAAATTAGGGCCCGTGTGGGGTCGGAGGAGAGGCTTGAAACCATTGGGAAACCCCCAGTTGAACCGGGACGCCCCCGAAGAGGGTTTCGTTTACAGGGCCCGGGGCACCGGGGTCGAAGGGCTGCACAGGTCCCGTCGCTCAGCAAAAGACCGGGGACCCCCGGGGGCTTTAAGTCTCCCGGTGCCGTCTTGGGGCACCGGCCCTTAGCAGAGGGCCCCGGAAATACAGTGGAAATAGGGGGTGCCCCCCATCAAAAGGGTCGTACGGGCCCGCTGAAAAAGTGATTTCTAAAAGGAGAGGGTCAGGGTAGGGCCTTCAGAAAATGCCCTGGACCAAAAACACATACAAAGGGATAAAAGGGGAGGTCTCATGGGTCCCTCGGATGTGGAATCCTGAACTGCTCCAAATTTCCCGGCGTACCCTGGTGAAAACTTTTTAAAAGCCCAAAATCAGTGAAGGGACAAATTTAAAAGTCCCGTGTGGGGTGGGTGTTATTGTGGTCCCTGAACCCCACTCCCTCCAAGACTTTTTCCCCAACTCCCATCATCCCATACTGCCCCAGGGGGTCCCGCCCGTCCTTCGGGGAACGAAATCATCTTGCTGCTTCACAAACACCCTCGGGGGCCCGTCCCCGCAGTCCCTGGGAACATTACCCCGGGCCGTTGGTGGGATCACAAAACACTTTTCCCTTTTAATGTTTCCCCTTTTCAGCGACCCCAATGCCACAAGAACCAGGCAAAGGGCCCCCTTTTCATCCCCAACAAAATCAAAGCCCCGGGAAACCCGGTTAACCCCCCACGCCCTGGGGGGCGTCACTTTATTTTATTAAAAATTTTTACAAAGGGGATGTCCAAGCCTTTTTACATGTATTTCACCCTGGGAAAAAATGGTTTCAAATAATTAGTCGTAATAAATTTTAAAAGATGATGGGAAAAATAATAATAATAAAGTTAAAATTTTCGCCTAATAAAGTATGTCCACCCTTGATTTTTTGCCCCCAATTCATTGTTATTAAAAATTTAACTGTTTAAATAAGCTTAAAAAATAATGCTTGATCAATGGGTGTGTTTATATAAATTTAAAAAAAATATATCTAATTTTATAATTTACGAAAGGATTTTTGCCCCTTTTGAGTCCGCTCAACCCCTGCGAGTCAATTTCGTCATTTTGGGTTTCGTCCCAAGCATTGGGCCCCGCAGCGGCCATTGCGACAGGGTTTTTAAGGACTTTTCCCATTCCCCGCAGGGGGGCATGGGAAATCGCCCCAAACAGCGCAAAAACATTGGGGCGGGAAACGGCCATTGCGAGTCAGGAGGGCTCGCTCTGCTTTGAATTTCCCGGGTGCATTTTGCATCGGGACCCCCCCCTGTAGAAATAAATAAGAGGGGGAAAACAGCTTTAAGGGGTTACGTTCTAACCATTATTCCAGTTTAGCAAATCTGATATTTCAACCCTGAAAAAGTGTCAGAGTTAAAATTTTTTAAAACAGGGGAAGTTTAAAACAGAAGGGCAAAGAAGAGCTGGGCGGGGGTCAAATCACAACAAAAAGCAAACCTTAATTAGGTACAAAGTATTTAAATAAATTCCCTTTTGCTTTATAAAGACTTTTATGAAGCTATAAAAAAAATGCCAGGAGGCTCAAAAAAGCATCAAATTTTTGAAAAGCAACATTTAAGGTAAAATTTTCCCTTCAACTGCCCGGTCTCCACTCTCCTTTAACCCCCATCATGAAATAGTTTTTTTTATGAGGGAGCATTTAGAGTAGAAGACTGATAGATCCCCTTTTAAAAAGGGTCCATCAAGGAATTAAGAAAAAATAATAAAAAAAGAAACCAAAAAATTCTGTTTTCATTTCCCCCTTAACCCTGGACACTATCAAAGAAAATTTTTAAGATTTTCTCCTTGTGCCAGGTAGGTACCAAAGGGGTTTTCTGTAGGTTAAAAGGGTTTAATATTGTGTTGTACTTTTGGAGCATTCAACCAAATAAAAAGTTTTGACTGCTTGTTCCCAAAAAAAATTCCGACGTTTATTGGAAAACCTTCAACCCCGAAAAGACTAGATGAAAAAAAATCAAATTTATAGCAGAACACCCGATGGTTTAAAATTTAAAGCCTTTTTATGCCTTTCAAAACCCCTCTTATGAGGTTAAATGTTTACAGACACAAAGGGGGTGCCGCCAGCTAAACCCCAAGTTGTTGGGGGCCTGGCCCCCCGGTCATGCCCACCCCCCTTTGGCCCCTCCTGCACAAAAGATCTCTCCCCTGATAGGTTTGGGAGGGAAAAGAAAAAAATTTTTGGTGTTCGGGGGAAAAAACCCGCAATTATTTTAAAAAGCTTATCTTTGGTTTTTTGAGAGTGGGAACAGTGGGGGGGATTTTTCTTTCCCCCCCCAAGGGGGATTCCCAGACCAGGGGCTTCCCCCTGCTGACCGATTCTCCATGGGTTTTTGGTCTTTTGGGTGAAAAGGTTTTTTTTGGCTTTGGCCCCAGGTATGGTGAACCGATGGGGGCTCTTGTTGGGGTCAAACTCCATAAAAGGGGTTGTTTGGGCACACAGCCAATTTTGTTTTTCTTAGTGTTTCCATTTACAAAAACGTTTTTTTTTTTTTTTGGGGGGTTTTTTGACCTCCTGTGCTGCTCCGGGATTTTTTGGACTTAGCCATTTTTTGACAAAAAAAAGTATAAAAAAATGATCCTTTAAAGGAAAGGGCCCTTTTTGTTTCCCCTTCGTTAACGGTTCCGTTTTCCATAAGGGGCCCTTTTTTAAACCAAAAAAAAAACAGTTTTTTTCCACAAACCCCAAAAATTGCTTGCAAAGTTTTTTGGACCCTGGGAAGAGGTCTTCCCAAAAACGGAAAAGACCCATTTAAAATACCCATCCCTTAACGGATCGTTTTTTTTGGGCTTTAAAAAAAAAAAAAAAAAAAAATTCCCCAAAAAAAGGATCAGAGCCAAAAAAGGGGGGTGGCATGTTTTGACCACAATTTGAAACCAACAGGGGGGCGCAGTGGAAATGAAGAGAAATCTGAGTTTTTTGAAAAGGGGGGCCAATGACACCCAGGCGAATGACCTTTCCCTTAGGGAAACATTTAGTCAGGTCTATCTGCCAGTCTTCGGACTCTCTGAACCATCTGCTCTTTGGGAAAATGTTTGGGAAACTGTGGGTGTCCCTTCCTTAACGGGTGGGTTTAAGCCTGAGGGAGAACAAAACCCCTTGCCCCCCTGTCCCTTCCCCCCAAGGGAGGAGGTTTTTATTAAATGAACCCAAAGCAGGGTTTTTGGGGGGTTTCCTCCTACTTTTTCACCAAACGGTTTCATCTGGGACAAAAGGAAAAATTTCTTTTTTGGGCATGAAAAATGGGGAGGGTTTAAAAAGGGGAAATGTGGCTCCCAGATTAAACTCCGAGATTCAGGAGGGCCCAAAAAATGATGGCTGGTTCCCCCCGGGAACGCAAAACAGTTTTAAATCAACTTTCCAGCACCCCCGTTTTTTCATGCATTTAAAAACTTTTTTTTTCCTTTTTAAGTTTTCCCAAATCATCAAGAAAAACGGGGAAAACAAAAACCCCACGTTCGACACGTTTTTTTATTTTCTGCAGTTTTATTCATAACATGCACATTAAAATCAAAAACTTAAAAAGGTAACATAGCAAAGGCACACATTGCTGACAATGTACTTGAATAATCCCAATTTTAAGAAAACTTGAATAAATTTTGTTAAAATGGAAAGGCGGGCTGAACAATTAACCCCCCCCCCTTTTCCCCCGTTATCAAAAACCCCCGGGAACATGCTAATGGCATAGTATTATTTAAAAGTAAATTCATGTGGGTACTTGGAAATTTCAATGTTTATACCTTTTTACACATATTTAATACTAAACCATTCATATACCCAAACATGGGTTTTAGTGGGGTATCCATAGCTGAATGAAAAATTGCCAAGCGCAAAAAAACAGTTTAAACAATAAAAAAGACCAAAACCCGATTGAAAAAATTTTTTTCTGACGTTATATATTGCCAACTTCTCGGGTTTTTGCAACCCTTTCCTCGGGGCGGGCCCCCCTCATTGCAATTGGGTTTTTTTGAAAAAGAAAGAGAAAAAAAAATGAAATCAGCTCAACTTCCCAGAAAAAAAGGGAGCGAGAACGGTTTTTTATAATTTAAATACCGCTAGGGGACGTACCTCAAGTGTCGTATCCCGAAAGCTTCGGACCTGCACCCTTTTGCTCCCGATCCCCGGGTTCTCCCGGCTCGAAATTCTCATTTTATTCACCTCATTTCAAACCTCTCTAAACCCCTGCAAGGAACCCCCTAAAAATTTTCCCAGATAAACTTAACATGTTTTTACAATTGCAGTGGGGCCGCGGGTTTGTCAATTTTTGCTCTGCAATTTTTTTTTTTTGTGGCTGATAGTACAAACCCACATAAACCTTTTTTTATACCACACATGTTCCTGAAACAAATGTGTGGTTTTTGCAAATTTTTGTTTAAAATTTTTAAACTTTTAACCCAAACACCGGGGTTTACTGTTGCAGAACATCTCCATTCCTTCATATAACTAACAAAGGGCCCCATTTTTTTGCCCGCCACCCTTTGTAATTTTCCTTTTTTGTGTAACTAATTGATTCACCGGGTCTAAAAACCCCGGGAAAAACGGTAAAAGAAACCCTGTTTTTCCCCAAAAACTGGCTCTGCATGGAAAACAGCGATTCAAAAGGCGGGCTTATTATGGTTTGTCTCTGTTCTCTGAGTCAAACAATATTTAAAACCACCGTGCTATCGCTGTGTTCCACGCAAATCCCCTGGGAAAAAATTTTTTTTCCAAACCCTTTTCCCGGTTTTTTGATTTGGGGACATCAACTTAGTTTTGCACAAAAAAGGTTTAAATTTCAAATTTTGGGTTTGGGGGCGAAAAAGTGGCTTTTTGCAGATATTGAAGAGAATGGGGATGTTCTGCAAAAAGTTGAGGGGGTTGGGTCTTTTTTAAGGGGAAAATCTTTCATTAATTGCAAAAACCCCAAAATTTTTTCGGTCTGGGAACAGTGGGGTATCAAAAAAATTATGTGGGGTTTTAAATGTTTAGATCACTAAAAAAAAAAAATTGCAGGGCACATATCTGCAGCAAAAGTGGTCTACTGCAATTTTTGGGAAAATGTGAGGTTTTTTTCTATCATTTTCTAAAAAGGGGCTTCAGGGGGTTGAAGGTTTGAAATGAGGTGAATAGAGGAAAAACGAGTCTGGGCGAAGGGGGGTGGGGAGCGAATGGTGCAGGGTCACAAAACTTTCGGGAAAAATGACATTGATCCCTTTTTTCCTAAGGGGTTTTTAAAATTTTAAAAAAGATCTCTACTTTTTTTACTAAAAATATAAAAATTTTTTTTAATTTTTTTTTTCCTGTTCAGAAAAAGGGTTTGGGGAGGGGGTTTCTACTCGAGGAAAAGGCCCCAAAAGGGAAAACCCGACAAGTTAGCGATTTTTTAAGTCAGAAAAAAATTTTGTAAAATTTTATGATTAAGTCTTTTTTTAAAAAGGAATTTTTTTGGTTTTGTTTTTTCAAAATTTTACCCCGTGGCGGGCCCCCCCCGAAAAATGCGGGGAAGGGTTTTTTAAAAAAGGGGTAAAAAAACTAAAAATTTTTTAAAAAAAATTCTGCCCATTTTTGCGGGGTTAATCATACTTTTTTTGTTTTAAAAGGGGGAAAGGGGGGAAAAAACCCCGGGCAAATGTCAGGGGGTTTTCCCCCCCTCCCCCGGCTCCCAAATTTTAAAAAGGGCCCTTTTGGTTTCCCCTTTCCCCCAGGGTTTTTTATCCGGTCCGGGGGGGCAGGCTTTCCCCCACACCCCCGGGCCCGGGTTTTAGAACACAAAAAACGGGGGGGGCCCCAAAAGTGCCCTCCCCTTTTTCCGCCGGATGCCTGAAATTTGTAGCCCAGCTCTGTTTTTTCAGGATGCGGCTACCCCCGGGGGGCCGGGGAAAGGGGGCAAAATTTTCAGCCCCCGGGGGCCCGGGGTTCCCCCGGAAAACCCCCGGCCCGGGGGGAATTTTGGCCCCATGGGCCCCCAAAAGTTAGGGACCCCGGGGTTTTTCCCCCAAAAACGGGGGGACCCGGGCCCAACCCCAAAATTTTGGGAAATGGGGAGTTTTTTTTCCCCCGGAAAAAAAAAAACAGAAAATAATCAAATTCTCCGGATTCCCCCCCCGGGGAAGGGAAACCCGGGGTAGAAAGGGGAAGCTGCCACCCGGGGTTTTCCCCCGGGGCCCCATGGGGTGTTTGGGGCCCAAAAAACCCGGGGCCGGGGGGGCCCCCGGGGTTTTTAAAGGGCAGCCCCAGAAAAAAACCCAAAAAAATTTGGGGGAAAAAACCAGCCTCAAATTCCGCGTTTTTTTGTGTTTTTCCATGCAGGGGGGAAAAATCTTTTTTGTCTGTACAAAAAATGTGGGTTTTTCATTAGGAAGTAAAAGGTAAAAAGTAGAGGATAATTTTCAACGGTGCGGGGGGGTTTCAATGCACCTGGGCCCGGGGTGGGGGGGCCCCAAAAAAATCTTTTAAAAGGCCCCTGAAAAACGTCCCAACTCGACCCCTTTTGGGTCCCAACGAAGCGGGGAGCGCACTTTTTGGGGGAATTCCAAAAATCGCATAGGGGGATTTTCCCCCAAACATATGGCAGGAAACCCCAAAATGCGATGTGTACCCCCCTTTTTGGGGGACCCCCAAAAAAACCCCCCTTTGGGGAAAGGGGGGAAAAATAGGGGGAAATTTTACCCCCATATCTTTTTTTGGGCTGTAACCGCACGACCCCGCCAAAAAAGCCCATCCAATTTTTGGGGGGTTGGGGGCGGGGGTCTTTTTTTTCCCCCCAAAAATTTCTTTGGGGGGTTTGGTTTTTTGCATTGCTTTGGGGCATTTAAAATTTTTTTCAACCCGAGCGATCCCCTTTCCAAGCAAAAAACCACGTGATTTTTTTATCGGAGTTGGACCCCCGATATCGGGGGTTTAAAGTCCCCCCTTAGGCCCAATAAAAAAAAAAAATTGTTTTTAAAAAAATTTAAAAATTGGGGGGGTCCTTTTAAAGGGTTTTTAACCCCGGGGCCTTTTTTAGCTTTAAGCCCAAACCCCGGGGTATAAGTGGGGGGCACCTTAAAATTTTTTTCTTGGGGGGGAATACATGAAAGCTTTGAACAGAATTTTAAAAAAAAAATTCTTTCCCAAAAAATAAAGGGGGGGGGGGGCTTTTTTTTTAAAAAAAAAACCCTTTTAAAAAAAGGGGGGAAAACCGGGGCAAATTTTCCTTTTTGGGTATGTGAAATGTTTATTTTTGATGCAAAATTTTTTCCCCCTTTTGCGGGAAAAAAACCCCAAAACCCAAAAATGCACATTTTTTTCATTTTTCAAGGGAAAATTTTTCAGGGGGATTTTTGGAGCAGTTTTTTCTAAATTTTTAAAAACCCGTGAAAGGGGGAACCCCAAAAAAATTTAAAAATTTGGGGCATTTTGCAGATTTATTTTTGAAAGAAAATTCGAAAAGAGAAAACAAAAATTGTGCACAAATTTCAGGATTATCATTTTTTTTTGGGGTTTTGGGAAAATTTTTTCCCCGTTTTTTGTGACAAATCTCACCCAAAACCCCCTTTTTAAAAAATTTTAAAAAAAAGGGGGAATATTTTTTGCGAAACCCCTTGGCCCCGGTTTTCCTTTTTAAAAATTTTTTTTGGGGGTTTTTCCGGGGGGACCCTTTTTTTTTTTCCAAAATCCCCCGGGGAAAAAAAGGACCCAAAACAAAATGATGGGGGAATCCAAAATTTTTCTTTTAATCGCTTTGATTTTTAGCAAAACCCGGGGGCCCAGGAAAAAGCTACCCCGTTGCGATCAAAAGGGCCCAATTTAAAAAAAAAGGGGAAGCGGAAAAAAAGGGGGGTAGTTTTTAGTTTTCCCAAATCGAAAAATTTTTCCCGGGGGTTTCATCCTAAAAAAAAATTTCCCTTTTTGGGGCATTTTTTTGAAAATTGGGGCCCCTTTTAAATTTGTAAGAAAACGCGGGGAAAAAATCGCCCCGATAAGACCCCTTTTCTGCTTGTGCACCCGGGGGCCCTTTTGACCCCGCCTGCTCCTGTTTAAAATAGGGGGTGAAAAATTTTTTCCTTCTGCCCCCTTCCCGGGATAGACTTAAAAATTGGGGCCCCGGGGGGTACCCTTTTTACGGGGGGAAACCCCGCGCAAAGGTCCCCCCTTTTGGGGGCCAAAAAAGGGGCCCTAATTTTTTGGGACTTCCCCCTTTCGGGGGAAAATTTCCCTTTTTTGGGGGTAAATAGAGAGCGGGGATGTTGATCCCCCCTTTTAGGGGGAGGGGGGGGAAAGGCTTGTCCCCCTTTTCCCGGGTTTCTAAAAACCCTTTTTGGGGTTTATTTTAAAAACCCCGCGGGGTTTTTTTCCCCCCTTTTTTAAAAGGGGGTTTCTTTTCCCCCCCGGGGGAAAAAGGGGATTTTTCCCTTTTTGGGGGAAATCATTATCCTTTTCCAGCAGAAGCTGGGGGTTTTTTGGGGGGCCCGTGCTCTGCTGCAAGAAAAATTTTTTTTTTTCCCCCTTGGGGCCCTTTTTTCCTTGTGTTTGTTTTTTTTTGTTAGTGGGGGGGGCTTTGAACCCCTCCATTGACCCTTTAAAAGGGGGAGGGGAAAGGGTCAAAAAGGGCGGGGTTTGGGGTTTTGGGGCCGGGGTTTGGGGGGAAATGTATGGGGGGTTTTTTGGGCAACGGGTCACCCCCGGGGAAAAAAAAAGGGTTTTACCGTCTCCCCTTGTCCCCCAAAAGTTTTAAAAGGGAAAACCCCCTTTTCCCCCCCCCCCCCCCCTTTTTTCCTACGCTGATGCCCTCCCCCCGCCCCGCGTGCCCCAAAATTTTTATACACAGGGGGTAACAGGGGAGGCCCTTTTTTTTTTGGGGCTGCGTCCCCCGGGAAAAGGTTTTTTTAAAATTTAAAAATGGGTTTTCCCCAAGGGGTTTTTTTTTTTTTTTCAAAAAAAAAAATTTCTCTGTGTTGTTTTTTTTAAAAAACCCCTTTAATTTAAAATTTTTCATGGGGTCATTTCAAATTTTTTGGGGGGGGCCGAAAAAAATTTTGGGCTTGGGGCCCCGTGATAAAAAAAAAAGGGGGCCCAAAACCTCTATTACCCACGTGCCCCCCCGCCACCGGGGGCCCTTTTGGAAAAAGGGGGGGGGTTTTTAGCCCAGAGGAGGGCCTTTTAATAAAAGCCCATCTTCGGGGGGTTTGGGGGGTTTTCCCAATTTTTTCGGGGGGGGGGGCCCAAAAGTTTGGGGGGACCCCCGCGGGTGCGGTTCCCGGGGCCCCCCGGTTGGTGTTCCGGCTGGGGCATAAAAAAATTTTCGGGGGGCCCCCCGCATTTTTTTGACTCCGACCCCGGGAACGACCCCGGGGCCCGAGAGGGGTCCGACCCGAGCATTTTCCGGGGCTCCTAGACGACCCCCGACTCCGAGACGACTCCGAGACAACTCCGCTCCAAAAACGACCCCCACTCCGAAAAAGACCCCGAGCCACTCCGCCCCCCGATTTCCCAAGGGGCCCCAAAATTCCGACCCCCATCCGAGAGACCCCACTTCCGAGACGACTCCCAACCCCCGACCCCCCAAAACGACTCCGATTTTCCCAGACGATTTTCCAAAATTTCCGACCCGAAAAAATCCGACCCCCCGACCCCCGGGGGCAATCCGATTTCCCACTCCAGACGACCCCCCACCCCGGGGGCGCCCGACCCGGGGAAGACCCCGCCCCGGGGCCCGAACCCCCCCCGACCCCGGGGCTCAAAACCCCCAGAGGGGCCCGGGCCCGAGCCCACTCCGATTTTCCGACTCCGAACGACCCCAAACCGAAAACGACCCCGATTTCCCGGGGGGGCTCCGATTTTCCCAGCCCACCCGACCCCAAAATTTGACCCCGAGACCCCCGGGGCCCCGAAGACTCCTTTTTCCCATTTTCCCCAGATGCCCCCCGAGACGACTCCAAAACCCCCGGGCGACTCCGACCCGATTTCCCACCCCCAAAACGTCCGACCCCCCAGACGCCCCGGGGCTCCGAGACGACTCCGATTCCAGAGACTTCGACCCCCAGGCGCCCGGGGGCCCCCCAGGCCCCCCCGATCGGGGGCACTCCGGGGCTCCAAACCCACTCCGATTTTCCGGGGCTCCGGGGGTGACTCCGAGAGGGGCCCCGGGGCCCGGGGGACACCCCCGGGCCCCCACTCCGAGACGACCCCCCACTCCGAAAAGACTCTGCCCTTCCCGGGGCCACCCCACCCGAGCCCTTTTTCGACTCCAGGCGACCCCGGGGCTCCGGGGCCCCGACCCCCACTCTGGGGCAAAACCCCACTTTGAGACCCCGGGGCTCTGGGGGCTCCGCCCCTGAGGATTCCGACCCCAGAAAAAATCGACTCCGACAGGGGCCTGACCCGAGAGGGAAACCCCGATCGGGGAAAAACCCCCACTCTGGGGGGGAAACTCCCCCCCCGAGACTCTAAAATTTCTGAGCCTCTGATTTTTGAAATTTCTTAAATAAAAAAAAAAAAAAATTGGGTGGGGTTTCCGGGGCCCCCAATTTTTTGGGGGCACCCCGGGACAGCTAAGAAAACCTTGGGGGGGGGAAAAACCCCACACGGGGGTTGCCCAATTTCGGGGGCCCCCCCCCCCTGCAAATTGAAACCCCCAGCCCCCAAAAAAGAGGGCGCGTTCTTTGGGAAAGGGCCCTCCTTTTTGGGGGCTAAAACCCCCCCCCTTTTCCCGGGGCCCCGGGGGGGAAAACCCCGGGGGGGAAAAAAAGGGGGTTTAAAAACCACTTTTTTTTAAACAATTTGGGATTAACCCCCAAAATTTTTAAAAGGTCGGGGAAATTTGACCCCCCCACAAAGGGGTTTTCCAAAAAAGGGGTTTTTAAAAAAAAACCCAAAAAACCCCCGAAAAATTTTTTTTTTTAAAAAAAAAAAAAAAGCCATTAGGGAAAATAAAAATTTTTAAAAATTTAAAAAAAACCTTTTTCCGTCCGACTTTTTTTCCCAAAAAGCGATGCCCCCCTTTTTCTACACCCCCTGTGCATAAATATAGATGTTTTTTAAAAAGGGGGAAAGAGCATACTGAAAAAATTTTTCAGCACTGTACTTTCAGGCAGCAGGGGGGCCCTAGGACCCTGGGGTTTCACAAAGAAACAGCGGGACCGGCCCCCAAGGGGAAAACTTTTATTTGCGATTTTCCCGGGGGTTTTCCTGGCCCCCTTTCCCCCTTTTTTAATGAAAAAAAAGGGGAAAACCTAGTTTTTCGGGTTTCTGAAAAAAATGGGGTTGATTTTTGTTTTTTCTTTGGGGCTCGTGCGAGAATCACGGGGGAAAACCCCGAGGAAACCCAGCCCCGCGAGTCCCTTAAAAAAATTCCGGTTGAAAAGAGTCCTTTCGAGTGATTCGCCCCCCCCCTTTAATTTCCCAAAAGTTTGCCTGAAATTTGGGAAACAAATGGGGAACCCGTTTCCGTTTTTGGGGGAAAAACTTTTTTGGTCCAGCTCTTTTCTTTTTCTCCCCCCCTCCCCCCTTCCCCCCCCTACTGTCTCTTTTTTTCCCCCCCCCCCTCCTCCTCCCCCAAATTTGAAAAAAGAATTCTTCAGTGGAATTCCTCACCCGCGCCGGCCCCGGGATCGATGCCTTCCCCCTTTGATGGGTGCCTCACCTGACTCCCGTCAGTACTTTTCAATGACCGAGGGGGGTGGTCGCATCCCGGACCGGGGAAAAGGAGTGGGGGGAAAAGGGGGGGAAAAGGACAGGAAGTGGGGAGGGAGGTGGGGAGAAGGAAAGAGGGAGAACCGTTTTTTTGGCCAGTTTGAGCTTTTTAGTACATAACAACAGAGGGAACAGATCGATTTTTTTGCGGACCCGGGTCCATAGCCCAAGTTAAAGGGGACAGCCGGACAGTCCTTTTGCCCGATTTTTTGAAGACATGAAAAAAGCTGCGGCAACATTTTGTACCTCGAAAAATGATAAAAAAAGGACGCTGTAAAAACGAATCCATTAAAAAAAGATCCTCAGACCTTGCCACAGGGGTACAAGGGGGGGAAAAAGGGGATCTGGGTGTCCATTTTCAGGCAGCCGGGGGTGCCAAAAAATTGATGTGACCCACCTTAGGCTTCTTACATGTGCTTTTTTTTCTGTTTTTTCCCTTGTTTTTGCTCATCAGTTTTTTAGCCAAACTCGGAGGGAATAAAGAGGAAAAGTATAAAGAAACACACACCCTTCTGTATTTAAAACCCCCCCTGGTTTTGGCCCAAAAAAAACAGACCAAAAACACAGTGTGAATGGGCCTTGAAACAAAAAAAGGCTAAAAACCCTATGAAAAAAATTAATAAAGTAGTGCAGATTAATGTCAATCAGGGCTTCGTTAAAAACTTTAATTTGGGGGGGATAAAAAGCGGTGCTAACCCATGTTAGTGCGTTTAAATTGCCAAGTTACCCATGGTACGTGGCCCCCAGCGGGCCCAAATGGGGGCCTCCCAATGAAATCCGCGCCCTTTTCCCCAAAGCGGAAAAACGCTTTTTTTTCAGGGGTTTGTTTTTTAGGAAAAAACGGAGATTTCAAAAAACCGGCGTTTTAGGCCCCCTAAAAAACCACATCTCCAAGGTTAAAATTGGATGTTAAACCCGCGTTTCCTGGGGTAGCACCGCCTTTATTACTAAAACCTTGTTTTTTAAAAACCCCCAACCCGAAAAGGTTAATTGAAAACCCGCCAAAGAGAAGGTTTTTTCGTAAAAATTTTCCCCCCAAAAACCCTTTTTCCAACTGGAAATTTTTTAATACTTTAATACCTATTGTTTTGGGGCCAGGGGGAGAAATTAAAGATAAAAAATTTTAAATTTCCCCCTGGGCCGGCGTGCTCCCCACCCGCCTTTGGTCCCCGGCGGTTTTTCCTAAAAAACTTGTCATGTTAAAAAAGGGTTTTTTTTTTTTAATTTCATTCCGTTAAAACGTAGTTTTTTTGGGAAAAGGAAAAACCCCCTTTTTTTAAAAAAAAAAAAAAATCCCTTTGGAAAAATTAAAATTTAATAATCTCCTCTGCCGATGTTTTGGGATTTCGGAAAAAATACAATGGGGGGAAAAATCCTCTTATTATATGCCTGCTCGAAAGCTGCCCCCTAATTTTTGGAAAAAAAGATTGTTAATTAAAGGGGCCCTTTCTTAGGGGATATCGACGCGGACAAATGGCAAATAAGGATTTAGACCTAAAGAATTAAAAATTTTATTTTTTTTACACTATTTCTGTTTTATGCAAAAAAAAAATTTCATTAAAAAGCTTTCTCAAAAAACAAGGATTTGCGATGAAGCCAAGGAAAATTTTTATTAATTTGCCTAAAAAATTATGGTTCTCAGAAACCCTTAAACATGCAAATTCCTAGGTATTTAATAAGCAATCCCCTTTTTGTAGGGGAAAGGTCAGCTTTAGTGTTTCATTTTCTTTTTAAACCCTTAAAGAAAATGACCAATTTGCAGGAATTTTGTGAGTAAAATGTTAGAGCTGAGGTCTATTAAAAAACAAGTCTTCCTTCTCATATCACCCCCTTGCTGCTTTTTCCTAATCACATGTTTTATTTTTTATCTAGTACTGGCCCTTTTGTAAGTTATTTTCCCCAGGCAAGAAAGTGTAAGAACTCAAAGACTGCTTGGTCAATGCATGAAAAGTAGACTCTAAATATAAGCTGGAGTTTCCTGTACCTAAATGGTGGGCCATTTTATATGGCTGCACCTAAATAAAATGGGAAATGGTTGGTGATATCATCTTCCTTCTTGTGGACATTAGTATATGGGAGGAGGAAAACTTTTCCAGATGGGTGGCGACCATGGTGGCCATTTTGAAGTTGGCCATTTTGGATCCAACTTTAATTTTTTCAATGGGAAGAGGGTCATGTGACACATCAAACGCATTGAGAATTTTGTAAGAAAAACAATGGTGTGCTTGGTTTTAACATGTCTTTATTCTTTCATGAGTTATTTACAAGTTTATGACCACTTATAAAATGTGTTCAAAGTGCTGCCCTTTGTGTTGAATTTTCAATGCAACCCTCTTCTCCCACTCTTGACACACTGATAGCAACACCGCAGAAGAAAATGCTAAGCACAGGTTTCTAGTATCTGTTGTTTCAGATGCTGCACATCTCGTATCTTACAGCATAGACAATTCCCTTTTCAGATGATTGATGAGGCAAACATTTTTGTGAATGGTGAAGTTAACAAACAAAACCACCGCTATTGGTCTGACTGTACCCCACAGTAGATAGATCCAGATCCCTCCAAGACTGTTGGAGCACAAAAAGTGATGGTATGGTTGTGGTATATGGGGTAACAAAAATAGTTGGGCCATCAATGAAAACCGCAATGCCACAGGAAATCTGAAATTGCTACATGATTCACATATCCATTAGCATTGAGGTGTCCATTGATGAAAAATGGCCCACTATCTTTGTATCCCATATACCACCCCCATACCATCAAATTTTGTGTTCCAACAGTCTTGGAGGGATCTATCTACTGTGGGTTAGTGTCAGACCAATAGCGGTGGAGTTGTTTGTTAACTTCACCATTCACAAAAATGTTTGCCTCATCACTCATCTGAAGGCAATTGTCTATGCTGTGAAGATACGAGATGTGCAGCATCTGAAACAACTGATACTGGAAGCCTGTGCTAACATTTCTTCTGCGGTGTTGCTATCGGTGTGTCAAGAATGGGACAATCCAACACAATGGGCAGCACTTTGAACACATTTTATAAGTGGCCATAAAACTTGTAAATAACTCATGAAATAATAGAATTACATTAAAACCAAGCAAACCATTGTTTTTTCTTAGAAATTCTCAAATAGGTTTGATGTGTCACATGACCCTCTTCCCATTGAAAAAAATAAAGTTGGATCCAAAATGGCCACCATGGTCACCACCCATCTGAAAAAGTTTTCCTTGTCCTATGCGCAGCATGAGGTCCGTCGATGTCAGCAGCGCTTGAAATGACGGGATTTGCATCATACTGGCAAGCCCGCCCATCGATCCAAGACAGGATCATCTTCATTCATTCAAAAATAACTGGGGAGTGGCGAAAAGGAGGCATAGGGGACACCCACTGCGGCTCCTTAGGACAGCAAAGCCGCACATTTGTAAGGTAATAAATCGCATTATTCAACTTTGCAAAAACTCAAATAGGTCAGAGAGGGATAGCTAGAAACCTTATAGGAATGTGCAGGGACAAGTATTTATAGGATGGGAGGCGATTTTAGGAGTCAGGTTCCCTTTAAGTGCTTTAATGAAATGTTCAGTCTTTGAAAAATGCCTCTTAGATATGGGGAAGAAAATGTATGTTTTTCCATCCTAAAGTAATCTGTATGAACTGTTAAGTACTGACACAAATTGTTTTATTTATTTTGCTTTATGATGAATCCTCAACACTACTGTCATTAACCCATCCATTTCAGAAACCAATTTCAGGTCATCAGATTGCAGTGAAGTATAGGAACTTTTGGTATGCCAAGTCAAAAGTGGCACAAAAGAACACAACTCTTTGCTGTGATAACCTACGATGCAAAAATTTAACATCACTGACAGAATAATTACATTCTATGAAAGAAGTGACTTGGGATAAAGGAAACCTGTCAGGTCCAGTAAGCATCCCAAACCACCATCGTATTGTTGAGTATGGCTGTTGCTGTATTCCAATTGTTGTGCCACACAACAATTTCTAACTTTTAAAAATGAACTTTGGATGTTCTGATTGAGATGGGGAAGACTATTCCAGTGGGGTGTCTTTTATCTCAGACTTGTCTGGTGTATTAATTGTGCCACTCGTTATATGCAAATATGTCAATACTAATCCTTCTAGGAGCTTCAAACAATGCCTCTCTGGGAGTGATTGAGGTTTTCCATACAAATCACATTATTGGGAAAGGACTGACGGCAGGAAAGATGTTGTGGTATGCATGTCTACTATGATATAGATTTGCATAGGCAATACAAATTATGTTAATTACACCCAGAGGTGCATGATTAAGTGATCTGAAAAGGATTGCTTTTTTTTTATTGGCATATGATATTAAAAGTTAAATTTTAAAATCATATGACCATTGTGATACATATAAAAGACTTTACTGAAATATAAATTAGGCATATTTAACTTACTGGTGATGGGTCAGAGCAGTTATTCACATGGGTAAAACATAATGTCACACAGCTCTGGTCCGATTGGAGTAGATGTGTGTAACACTGTCAGCTGTACAAAATGCTATTTCCACTTGCTCTCATAGAATTTTAAAGTCAATTATTTATTGGTATTAATGGAGGGAAAGTATGGAACAAAAATCAGAGCAAGGTAAAAAAAAAAGCAGGGCAGTTAGAAATATATCTGCTGACTTGACCTTAGTTTTAGAAAAATTGTGGGAAACCACTTTCAGTAGCAACTCACACAGCTGCCAAGCAGAATGTTACATATGAAGAACAGATCTAAGGCATGGGGTCAGTTTTAGTTTGTAAGAAAAAATATGAAAGAGTTGGAGAAGAGTCAAAGGTCAGACTGGAATAAATCAAGGGATGGAAGGTCTCTTACAATGAGAGGACGAAAATATTGGACTTGTTCAAAATTTATAATAATAAATTGTATAAAAAGTAAATCTATAACATATACTTGTGTGAATAATACAAAGAAATATGAAAATAGTGATTTGTGGTTAATATTAGGAGCACTAGGAAGCAGGGAGGCTCTCATGGGAGTATTATTACAGACCTGTTTATTAGATAATAGCACTACGTGTTTTGACTGCAGCCCGCTGTCTTCCTCCTGCGACTCCCCCACTGTCGTGCCAGCTACCGCGGTTGTGCGGGGCTGCACAACCCGATCAGGTGAGAGACTAAGCTCCCCACCGCTTAACTACTGCCCCACTAGACCACCGGGTGCTTCTCATCATGCGCCTATCCATTCTTTTGTGTTTTGCTAATACAAAGAAGTGGCACTTTTTTTTATTCCTAAAACTGTACTAAGGACCAGGGCTCATTAGGTTTTGTGTAAAAGGTGATGCTGACATTTGGAGTCTCTTCAGCTACGGTAGTCGGACTATGGAATGCCCCATCGCAAAAGGTAATAACAGGAGTTACCATGTCAGCATTTTAAAATGAGCTGATGCTTGAAGGCAGTTAAAGTTTTCACAATGGATGATGTTTCATTAATGATACAAGAAAGGGTGCAGTTGCAAACAATATATTTCACTGACAAATGATATAACTGGTTTTATTAAACATTTTAACTTAAAATTTAAGCTACGTATGATCTAAGAAAGGAGAAATATACAAATGTATACATTTCAAATTTACAAATTTGTTTTTGTGCTCTCTGCATGAGCAACACTGACTGCTACTCATCAGTATATCAGTAAAAGGTATTATACATGTTAAGAACAGTGTAGCACTTCTTCTGCACAGCTATACAGCTGCTGTGAAATGGAACATTGTGTTTATGGAGTGCCATAGCACTTTTTCCCCCCAATTTAATTATTTTTCTATGTGTTTTCAGATGAGATAAAACTGCAAAAAATTTAGAGAGAGGGGGAGCGCACTAAGGCGGTAAATGAGGGACACCAGCGTGTTATTAACAAAGGTAATCCACTCACCTGTATGGTTGTGAGAGTCACAACCACCTGTAGAAGTTTTGGCCGCTGCAGATCCCGGGATGCAGATACATACAGTATAGGAGAAAAAAAGCCGGGTTTGTCCGCGCTAGACCACAGGGAAAACCGAGGATGCAAGCAAACCTTTATTTACACTCAAGCCAACGCGTTTCGTGACCACCTGGCCACTTCATCAGGGCAGCAATATTGCTGCCCTGATGAAGTGGCCAGGTGGCCACGAAACGCGTTGGCTTGAGTGTAAATAAAGGTTTGCTTGCATCCTCGGTTTTTCCTGTGGTCTAGCGCGGACAAACCTCGGCTTCTTTTCTCATATACTGTACAGATGAGATAAAAGCATTTTGGATATATATAGTAGAGGACTAATGTTCTTTATGAAGCCTTAATATATGCGTTTGTACAGAACATAGTTGTAGTGACCATGCTTGTGTACCACAGACCAGATCCCTTTGTCTTCAATAGGAGCTGAGTTGCAGTACCGAGAATAACCACTACACAGTGTACGGAGCTCTGCTTTTCTGGCATTTTACCTTGCATACTTCCAGCGAACCCTACTAACAACTAAATTGTGAGGGTAAACGGTTTTAAATCTGAACCAAGATGACCTGATCTAAGGATAGTTCATCATTATGAAAATATTGTATAATCTCTTGAAGCATGGCTGTAGAAAAATGTTTTGCATGTTATTGTTTGTAGCAAAAATCATGATTTTCATGGGTTGGCATTCAGAGGAGAATTATAATGACAGGCACAGGGGTCAACAGCAGACCTCTGGCTTTCATGACAACCTATCAGCGCACCCCATTCACGTGAGGGATGTGCTAATGGGCAGGAGGAATGAAGTGCTCGCCTGCTGGTGTGTTTGTAAATGTCTGAGTCTGAAAGCAGCATTTAACAGGTTAACAGCCATGGGCAGAGTCCTGCTCCACTTTTGGCTGTTAGAGGAACATGGTGTCTGCCATCATGTGCAGGGAAAAATGTGAGCCTGTATCAAAGTCTGGATGCCGATATATGATGTACCAGTATGTCATATTTCCGTAATGGGTTATCCTTAAAAATCCAATATTGTTTTATTATTCACCATTTACATGGGAAGCTGATCCATTCTTGATGTCTGATGTGTTCACTGACCCAGTTTGGCTGTTTAGTTTATTAATGTTGACAGCCATTCTCTTTTCATGAAAATGATAGCAGGTTATGCAGTCCGTAACAGCCGTTGTATAATTAAGGATAACTTCAGCAGCTAATTGTTGCTGTGTTTTTAGCAAGCTTTAGTAAAGAATTAGAACATAGGGTCGGAGTGCAGAGGAGAGTAATATTTTGCTGCTTTATTGCATTTACAGAGTGTCAGAATTGAATTTATTATCCTCTCTTCCAAGGACCAAAATTATCTACTTGACATATGTTAGTCTTAGCTTTCCCAAGTTGATTACACTAGAGCTCTTCTCAAAATGCTAATTGGTATTGGAATGTTGGAAATAAAGTGGATTTTTTGCACAAAAAGGAAAATGCAGTTTAGGAAACAAGTGAAAGATTTTGTAGTATGTAGAACGATTTACAGTATCACCATTACTTAACTAATAATTAATGTTTCTCACAAATCAATATTATATACTTTATAATTTTTATCAATGAAATAATTGTAAAATGCTGAGACATGCTTTCATGCCAAAACCAACAGGTTCTCATTATCAAAGAAACAGTTGTAGCATTTCTGGATACACACCAACTATCACATTTTAATCACAACTTGGACTCGATGATATTGGCAGCTCCTGTACAGCATGAAGGATGGCATCTGAGTCATACCATCTGACATTTCACTAGCAGACCCGGTAAGGTCAGATGTAAGAGACTTTAGTTGCTGTACAAAAGTCTACTTGTTAGCTAAGCAATGACAATCAAAATATAAATAACTAAAACATGCATGTAATTTGAAATGTTAAATTGTATTATTATGACACATTGCAATTCACTCATTCTCCTAAAAGTCCTTAAGATAGACAATCAATGATTCATCAATCTGGATCACTGCATCTTTATTATTTACGTACAGGTGGAGTGACTTGGTTATAAAGGTGGCTCTACCTGGTACTGGAGCTGTGCTTGGTACTGACTGCTACTACAACTGTGTAGTACTTGATAAGAGTTGATCTACTGTACCAAACACCACCACATTGTTTATCCAGGTACGAGATGCTGTGTCGTTATATATAATGATGGGGCCACCATTGTGCTCCAGTTATCCACTTTGATGTTGCCCATTAGTTAATGGTCAGGTATTAATGGCTTACTTTAAAAAAAAACCTGTCACCCCCCTAGTGCTTTGCAAACTGAAAGCAGCACCTTCAACAGTGTCTATGCTGCTTTCAGTGAAGGTGTCTATAATCTCTCTGCCCTCCCTGTACTGCAAAATAAACACTTCATAATGTTTCCCGCCATGTATTTAAATGAGGACTGATGGCTCTGGTCCTTGTGTCCTGCGATCACTGCTTCTTGGTCCTCCCCGCCCACTCTATGTGTCTGCTGCCTCCTCTTGTTTGTTTGTCCCTCTCTTCTTCGGCGCCTGCGCATAATCATCTTAGTTCACGCATGTGCACACAGCTCAGCTGGAGTGCGGGAGCCCGGCTGTCATCATTGTGCCTGCATGAAGTGTAGGCACCAGAGCCGCACTGTTATGTTCTGCTCTATGTGACACTTCACGCAGGCACAATAATGACAGCCATGCTCCCCGCACTCCGGCTGAGCTGTGTGCACCTGCGTGAACTAAGATGATTATGCACAGGCGTTGAAGAGGAGGGGGACAAACAAACAAGAGGAGGCAGCAGACACATAGTGGAGCAGGGAGGACCAAGAAGCAGCGATCGCAGGACACAAGGACCAGACCCATCGGACCCGCTAAGTCCTCATTTAAATACATGGTGGGAAACATTATAAAGTGTTTCTTTTGCAGTACAGGGTGCAGAGAGATTATAGACACCTTCAATGAATGCAGCATAGACGTTGCTGAAGGTGCTGCTTTCAGTTTGTAAACCACTAGGGGCGGTGACTTATTCTCTTTAACGATAAGCAATGCTTGACTCATTTAATAGCCCTTACCAATACTTTTATAATTGATGAATGTAATGTATATGTACATAAAGGGTTAATCAATATAGTTACATTTTTGTTGTTTCAGCGCAATACAAATCAAAGTTTTGAAAGCAATAAGAACTGTTTATACTGAAATATGCAACCCAAACAAATACCCAATTCTTTTTGATAATGTTGTAACTTTTTTGCACTATTTCTGAGTAATTTATCTCTTACTCTTGGCAACTATATTTGTGCGATTTCTTGACTATTATAACCATAATCGTAACACTTCATTGAGAGAGACTCTGCAGCACCAACAAAAGTATAAATGCATGTAATACAACTTACACACATAGATCAGTGTGTACATCCAAACCATGTGAAATAGAATGTATGCTGTGGTGTAGTCATCTCACAAATGCACTAAAAAAGGGGAAGAAATGGCGCACATAGGGTCTTATCTACGTGGTAACAGGTATAATTAGGTGTGTGTTGCACTCACCTTTACGGGTTCTGCCAAGTCACAACACCTATTGCTCTTATATAAGGCTGCTGCACCTCCTGGTGAGTCCAGTGGAATAAAATAGGAGAATAGGAGTTTCGACGTGCGCTGCCCCAAAGTACCGGTCAGATCCAAATTAATATCCAAGTATCCTTTAATTTTTAAAAATTGGAGATTTACAGTTTACATCTATCGGTCAGGTAAAATCATGGTGTAGTCATGTTACTCCATAAACTATGATGTAAATGCAAAATAATATTGTGGTACCGTGTTAGCCAGAAAATGCAATGAAAATACTCATGCTCCCAAAAACAACAAAAGTATTCTAGGAGTGATAACAAAATCACTAGGTATCACTCTTAGAATACATTAGTAAATTTTTTGTGCATAAGTGTTTACATCACTCCATGATCTATACAGTGCACTATGTAAACAGTTACCCAAATTTGCGTGGCATCTGAGATCTTCTTTACATTTTCTAATTTATTCTTATTACTTTGTAATTGAGGATCCCATTCCCTACAACTCCGTAATGCAGTAGTCATTCTTGTTGGAACTGATACTGAACTCACAAGAGGTGATGGTACAGATCATTGGTCATTAAGTCTTTTAATTCTGTGTGCTCATCGGTCATTAGCTTGGCTGGTTTCCCAGCCACTGCTTCATTATAGGAGCTCAATGTGCTTAGAAAACAGTACAACTATCTATTTCCACAAGTCAGAGGCTATCACTGGGAGCCATCAGTTGGACTCGTCTTTTCACTGTGATGGTTTTTTGCTCATTTGGAGTTTGTGAAATTGGTAGTGGATCAAGATTATTGGTTCAGTTCATTAACAATTATTGTCACCTATATCGCTATACTACAAACAAGTGTTTAACCTGTTTTAAAATTTATTTTATTTCACCCTTGAATGTACTCTTGTATATAGGCAGAAAAGGTCGATCTTTTAATTATCGTTTAAAATTTTAAGGTAATGGGGGTAAAGTAATGTCCCTTCTATGCAGATATTTATTTCAAATCATTCGGTGTCCATTAACATTAAGAAAGCAGAAGAAGGGACAGAAAATATGAAAGTATAAAAGTATAACATTTCTTCAGGTTTAATTAAAATGTACATTCTGTTTACAATACATTCATCTGGAATTTTACTAGTCATCATTATACTCCTATCTCTGACATCTAGATGGCTGTTATTAAAAAGATGTTCATACTAATATTAAAAGGGAACTTTGGTATTAAATATTAATGTCAGCTTTGACTATGAACAAATATTATACAATGTGATTTTACACCTTATTGCTTTCTGTTGCATTACTAAATATATACAGTATATATATATATATATATATATATATATATATATATATATAAATATATATATATGTATATATACTAGTGCATCTCAATGATTTAGAATATCATCAAAAAGTTAATTTATTTGAGTAATTCAATACAAGAAGTGCAATATATTGTACAGAGGCAGTCGACGAAACGTGCATGTAGGGAGTCCTGGTAGTCTGTATATTGTTTGAAGGTAATGGCACAAAGAATTTAAGGTTATGTTGTTAACTTTTTACAGCACTTAGCACTTTTTTTGTCTTCGCTTAATCTGCTGAATGGTAGATAGGGATATAAGAGGAATAATTCCCGGGTTCCCATTATGTAAAATCTTGGCAGAGTAGCTAATAAGTGTTTTTGCACATTAGCACTTTCATATATATATAAAAAAACATATCTGAAGATTCATTTTAATAAAAAATCTTTAGATCACAGATTATCACTGTATTGGTTACCCATATTTTCTTTGAAATTTTCATATGTATTGAAACATTTTTTTGATAAGATTTTCTAAATAAAAATTTAATTTTATGCATAGATACAGTTTGTTTCCATTTGATTTTAATGTGTGCATCAGAGTAGCTTAATACAAAATGTTGACAATAACAGTACATAAGTTCTCATAAAATATCACTGCCATATAGTAAATACAATCATGAGTTCTGTTCTGTTCTATACACCCAAGTCTAGTATCTCAATAGAATATACAGTAATTGCACCATATACTGTAATAGTATGCAATATTAATACAGAATCAACCCACAATTATCTAATAATATTTCCCACCTAACAAAGACATGAAATGTCTATAATTTTAAGGGTAGGTTCATTTTAACAGTGAAAGATAGAATGTCAAAAATAAAATCCACAAAATCACACTGTCTAAATGATATAAGTATATTTGCATTTTGCAGAGGAAAATAAGTATTTGATCCCCTACCAATAATTAGGAGTTCTGGCTCCTACAGACCAGTTAGACGATCAACATGTTATCTGCATTAAAGATAGCTGTCTTAAATTTGTCACCTGTATAAAAGACTCCTGTCCACACACTCAATTACTCAGTCAGACTCTAAAGGTCCTGTCACACGCGTCAATGTCGTCAGCGATCTGATTGCTGACGACATTGACGGCTGATCGCTGGTGAGCTGTCACACAGACAGACTCACCAGCGATCAATTGACCAGAGACATCATGGAAACGATTTAAATATCGTTTCCACGATGTCCTGCTCCCGCTGCCAGCCTGCTGGAAGCGGGAGCAGCCTGGTCTCCAAGGTACACTGCGGGTCTCTAGGCAGCGCGCGCTGCCTAGATACCCGACGTGTACCTTAGTTACCAGCCTCCTCCGCTCACCCGGTGAGCGGAGGAGGCTGGTAACTAAGGTACACAGTCGGGTATCTAGGCAGCGCGCGCTGCCTAGTTACCCGCAGTGTACCTTGGATACCAGCTCCCAGCGCTTGTGAGAGGCGCTGGGAGCTGGAATATCGCTAGTCCCGGTGTCACACGCAGCGATGCTGCGTGTCCACCGGGCGACAATCGCCAGGTTTTAGGACTGATTCTAAAACCTGGCGATCATCAACCAGCGATTTATCGCTGGTTGATCCACTATGTCACACGCGTCAATATCGCTGCAACGTCACGTGCAGCCGATATCGTGCAGGCGATATTGACGCGTGTGACACCCCCTTAACTTCTACGACATGGGCAAGACCAAAGAGCTTTCTAGGAATGTCAGTGAAAGATCCTAGACCTGCACAAGGCTGGAATGGGCTACAAAACCATAAGTAAGACACTGAATGAGAAGGAGACAACTGTTGGTGCAATAGTAAGAAAATGGAAGAAATACAGATGAGTGTCAATCGACATTGATCTGCAGCTCCATACAAATTCTCACTTTGTGGGGTATTCAGGATCATGAGGAAGGTGAGATATCAGCCTGAAACTACACAGGGAGTGTGACGAATTTGCCACCTAGCCTGGCAGCTCCATAGCACCTCTTATTAAACTCAGGTCAGTGAGGGCACTGCCTAAAGATGAGAGGGTCCACAGCTGCCATGTCAGTGCAAGTTTATTAAGGAGCCCCCTCAGTGAGTGTGATATATGTCTCCCACCTACAGGCTAGAAGCACATATAATAACCGCTACCCTGTCACTGACAGAGGCCCTGAATAACACAAGCACTAATTGCTGCTACCAGTTTCTCATTTGATATAGGTCCATGAACATGCTTATAGCGGGTCAGAAAGCAACCCAGGTAGTTAACATTAAACGTCCACACCAACGTGGGGGTTCTTGATCAAGAATAAGAGAAATTCAAGATTAAATTTATAGATTTAATCACCTTTGGGGCACACTAGATATTAATATATACAGGTAATATAAAGATATTACAGATGTTACAGTGAGTTATGCAAATAATAGATAAATGGGATGCACACAGAATTACAGACAAAGGTCATTAGTTATCAGTTCCTTGATGTTGGTGGCGCCACAAGGGCAGCATGGAGCCAACAAGGTTCCTGGGGTATACTCTGACTTGAGATGTAATAATGGTGTCTTATGGCGCTGAGGACACATGGCCTTGAAGTGTCCTGGTTGGTTGCAGAGGTGACACCGTCTGGGTTCTGCTGCCAACCTGGAGAGGGGAACACGGGGTAATAAAGGGGCTGCCCCCTGCATTCTGGGGGCCGGGGTCACGGGTGCAGGGTTGGTCTTACCCCCTCTCCAGGTGCTGCTGCTGGTCCTCCTGGTCTCAGGTACTCGGTTGTTGGTGTACTCGTCTGCCAGGACCGCTGTCTCACAGGCCCCCTTCGGTTTCCGGTCGCGGATGAACTGTTGGAGGTCCTCGGGGCAGTTCCACAGGAGTTGCTCCATCACGAACAACTCCTGGATCTCCTGGGCTGTGCTGCGCTCCAAACCTTTGATCCAGTGGTCAGCTGCTCTCAGGAGGGCCCGCATGTGGTCGGTCCAGGTATCCTTTGAACCCCTCTGCAGGCTTCGGAACTTCTTCCGGTAGGACTCCGGGGTGAGGTTGAACTGTCGGATCAGGGCCTTCTTGATGCTCGCATAATCTGGCGACTCCCCGGCAGGGAAGTCCCCCAAGGCTTTCATGGCGTCACCCCTCAGACGGTGGGTCAGGTACTGGGCCCACTGGCCTGAGTCCAGGTTGTACTGCCTGCAGGTCTGCTCAAAGGCCAGCAGAAAAGAATCCAGGTCTCCGCCTGCCTCCAGAAGGGGAAAGTTCTCAACTCGGACCTTCGTGGCTTGGGCTCCTGGTTGGCTGGAACGGGCTGCGAGATCCCGAGCTGAGCCAAGGTGAGCTGGTGCTGGCGCTCTGCAGCCTCACGGCGCTCTGTAGCTTCACGCTCTGCAAGTCGTTCTGCAGCTTCACGCTCTGCAAGTCGCTCTGCAGCTGCCATGAGGGTCTCGTAGGTGCTCTGGTCTCCAGCTACAAGTCGAGCCAGGGCAGCTTGAAAAAGGGCATCCGAGCCCATCTGGCTGGAGCGACCAGCAGGTGGTGATCTGCCCACTGCGGGGCTGAGGACAGGGGGTCTTGGCCCCACTGCAGAGTCGACCACTGGGGATTGGCTCCTTGAGGACCTGTGCATGGTATCCTCCTCGCCTAGACCAGCAGTGTCCTCCACCACCTCTTGCATATCAGCCACAGCAAGTGCCCTCTGCAGCGCTTGGCTCCTGGTACCCTGGGCCAGTTTAGCACCTCCTGGTCACTGACACACAGCTGCAACCTGATGCACCCACACACCTTATATTTGCACTCTGACTGTCTAGTGTTGAGTTGATCTTAGGACCCTGACAGCAAAAGCTACTGCCAGCAGTCCCTAGTGTTAGGGAGTTGGGTCCACAACACTATTATCTTGATCCCACCGCTGCCACCACTTGTGGTGAATCGTGACCTGAACCTGGCAGCTCCACAGCGCCTCCTGTTAAACCCAGGTCAGTCAGAGAACTGCCTGAGGATAAAGAAGGGCCGCAGCTGCCTTGCCTGTGCTGGTTTATTAAGGCACCTCTCAGTGAGTGTGGTATATGTCTTCTAGCCCGCAGCTAGAAGCACATATAATCCCCTCCACCCCGTCACTGCCAGAGGCCCGGAATAACCCCAAGCACAAATGCTGCCACCAGCTTCTGGTTTAATATAAGTCCGGTCCGTGGTCGGGCTTATATTGGGTCAGAAACCAACCCAGGTAGCGTTATATGAGCACACGGACGTGGGAATCGTGATCACGATAAAAAGAGCAACTCAAGATTAAATTTATATATTTAATCACCCTAATGGTACACTAGATATTAATATTTACAGTTATTATTCAGATGTTACAAATATTACAGTCAGATATGCCAATAAAAGGAGGAATGGAATACACAGAATTACATACACATGTGAGCAGTTACCTTAGTGCTGATGGCGCCACAAGGGCGGCGTGATGCCAATCTGTTCCTTGGGTAATCTCTGGCCTTGGTGGAATAATGCCCATTCAGAAGAAATACAAGGTGGAGATGGGGCAGATGAGTTTTATACATCATGGGCTGCCCCTGTCTCCACCCATCTCACACCTCTGGGATGTCTCACAACTCCCACCCCTCTGAGGGGAGATATGGACACCCGAATTCTATAATGTTCCCTAGTCGTGTCCATGGGCATCGCAGACGGAAGATAATACTTTCATATTTTTAGTTATGATTTTATCTTCGTCTGGATGGGAAACATGCCTACTCTGGTAGCCGCCAAGTAGCCAATATCCTGTTTAGATGGCTTACAGTTATCCTACATCCATGTGAATACCATGCTTGTCACCGCCTAGACGTCACGATCATGGATCTACGCTTGCCATGTTCATAGACAGCACGGCTCATGAAATATTAATGTTATAGTCACGGTGCCTTCCAGTCTGCCTGGGAAGAAAGAGACTTATATTGAACGTGTCACCTTTTGGCATAACCCCAGTCCAGAGGAAGCCCCATACATCTACCTGATTACCACATCAAAGTTAAGGGAGAGTGTCTTTGTGTTGCCAGTTGGCTTGTAGCTAGGTGCTAATTACTCTGCCATTTGTCAGATGAATGACTTCTGCCTGTCAGAAGGGTGGGGGCTTACCTCTTTATGAGTGAGATGTGCCTTCAAATTGCTTTCTGGGTGGAATATGGGGAATATGAAACAATATTCATCACAATTATGTTTTGGGAGTTTTTCTCTGCTATGGGCACAATACTACTTCACTGCCTCAGTGGAACAATGGATGGAGCCATGTACCATAAATTCCTGAGTAACAACCTCCTTCCCTCTTCCAGGATATTAAAAATGGGTCGTGGCTGAGTCTTCCAGCATGACAATGACCCAAAACATACAGCCAAGGCAACAATGGAGTGGTTCAAAAAGAAGCAAATTAAGGTCATGAAGTGGCTTAGCCAGTCTCCAGAGCTTAATCCCATAGAAAATTTATGCAGGGAGCTGAAGCTCCGAGTTGCCAAGCGACAGATGATCTGCAAAGAGTTGACCAAAATTCCTCCTAACATGTGTGTAAATCTCATCATCAACTACAAGAAATGTATGACTGCTGTCCTTGCCAACAATGGTTTTGCCACCAAGTATTAAGTCTGGTTTGCGAGAGGTATCAAATACTTATTTCGCTCTGCAAAATGCAAATACATTTATATAATTTTGACAATGTAATTTTCTGGATTTTATTTTTGATATATTTTATCGCTCACTGTTAAAATTAACCCACCCTTAAAATTATAAACTGTTCTTCTCAGTGGGCAAACTTACAAAGTCAGCAAAGGATCAAATACTTGTTTCCCCCACTGTATGTATTTGGACAGAGACAACATTTTTAGAATTTTTGTTCTGTTCATTACCACAATGGATTTTGGACAAAACAATTCAGATACTTTAAGTTCAGACTTTCAACTTTAATTCAGTGGGTTGAACATAATTCAAAATGATTGCATAAAAATGTGAAGAACTAAAGCCTTTTTTAAACTCAATTCCTTCATGTCAGGGGCTCAAAAGCAATTGGAAAAATTAATTGTAAATAAAATGGTAATTTCTAATACTTGGTTGAAAATTCTTTGTTGTCAATGACTTCCTGAAGTCTTAAAACTCATGGACATCACCAGACACTGTGTTTCGTCCTTTATAATATTTTGCCAGACCTTTACTGTAGCGGTTTTCAGTTGCAGGCCTTTCTGTCTGAAGTTTAGTCTTGAACAAGTGAAATGCATGCTCTATTGGGTTGAGATCAGGTGACTAGCTGGCCATTCAAGAACATTCCACTTCTTTGCTTTGATAAACTCCTGGGTTGCTTTGGCTTTATGTTTTAGGCCTTTGCCTATTTGTATTATGAAACATTCAGTTTGGCTGCATTTGAGCACACAGTATGTCTTTGAAAACCCTAAAATTCATCTGGCTGCTTCTGTCCTGTGTCACATCATCAGTAAACACTAGGGACTCATATGCACTGGCACAGTCATGCATGCCAAAGCCCAGGGGTGAACCTAGCCTCTCTGCTGCCTGAGGCGAACTGCAAAACAGCACTACCCCCCCCTCCTAGTAAATTTTTTTAATCAGTAAAAATAAATCTGGTTCATACAGATTTATATTTATCCTGTACAAATGAGCAACATAGTGGACATTTTAGATTACAGAAACAGAAAAAAAGATGTCCACTCAAGGATGTCAGCGCCATCACATTCACATACAAGAACCACACAGAAGAATCCAGAACAAGGATTATTAATATCAATGGTGGCTTAGCACAAGTAAATAAACACATAATGACACTGGCAGAGCTGTTTTCCTGTAGGCAGACACAGTCCTGCATCCTTATAGCACAGGAGGCAGCACTGATTGCCAACATCTGGCACATGCCTACAAAACTCTGGACTGCTGCCTGGCACTAACTAGTCAGACATGTCACCATGCCGCACTGTCCACACACCACAGGTAACGACCTGCAGTCTGTGCATCAACAAGCTGCCACTGCACTAAGCTGGTAAAATGGGGCTTCTCCTCCAACAGACTACGCTTACTCCTGAATTGCTTAGACAATCACAAGCGCCACACATGGGGCTGTCTGGAATTAATAACAGGGTCCTTCCTATTGGGTTGAGCAAAGGATATGGGAGCAGGAAGGGGGAAGAGCACCACTGACCAACCGCTGCTCAGAAGAAACATAGCTGGATACCTGTATGTACCGAGGGGCTACACTGGACCTTGTGTGTAAGTTATGGCCAATCAGTCTTGCAGCAGAGGGACAATGCTCCTGCATCATAGAAATCATGGAGCCCCAGAGCAGAAGTTCTAATTGGGCACCCCCCATAAAAAGAATATTTGGCTAGTTCACATAGGTACATCTCTCACAACATTTCAGCCTTTACAAAGTAATTTTCCTCCTACTGAAGTCCCTAGATTCCCCTTTCATTTCCCCTATTAAGTGTGATGCCAACAAAAGTGCCCCACAAACATTGTATGATCCCCCACAGTACATTCCTCCACATGCACAGTATGATGACCCTACTGTACCTCCTTCAACTACCCTAGTATAGTATGATCTACAACTATGACCCTCGCCCAGCCCTCCATGTAGTATAATGGACCTATGTACAGTATGATGGCCCCCAACACAACCCTCAATAGTCCTTCATAAAGTATAAAGGCTCCCTCATAGCCCTCCAAGTATTATCATTCTTCCCACAGAGTCCTCCAAATATTATAATGGCCTCCATATAGTATAATTGGCTCCATATAATAAAATACACCCCCATAGTATTCCACATAGTATATTGCACCCCCAAATTCCTCCATATATTATGCACCCCCATAGACTTCCATAAAATATAATGCACCCCCACAGTCCTCCACATAGACTAATGCACCCCATAGTCCTCCAAATAGCATATTGCACCCCCACAGACCTCCATATAGAATGCACCCTCACAGTCTTCCATATAGAATAATGCACCCCCACAGTCCTCCATATAGAATAATGCACCCCCACAGTCCTCCAAATAGTATAATGCACCCCACAGTCATCCATATAGCATATTACACTCCCACAGTCCTCCATATAGAATAATGAACCCTCACAGTCCTCTACAGAGTATAATGCACCCCCATAGTCCTCCATATAGCATACTGCATCCCCATAGGTCTCCATTCAGCATATTGCACCCCCATAGTTTTCCATATAGTATAATGCACCCCATAGTCCTCAATATAGTATAATGCACCCCCATAGTCCTCCATATAGTATAATGCATCCCCTATAGCCTTCCTTATAGTATAATGCACCCTCATAGTTCTCCATATAGTATAATGGGACCCAATAGTTCTCCATATAGTACATTGCACCCTCATTGTCCTCCTATAGTATATTGAAAATTACATAGTTTCCCAACAGTGTACTCACTGATTAAAAAAAAGAAAGTAAATACTCACCTCTCTTCTCGCTGCTCCGGTCTCCTCAGCATCTGCTCTGCCGCTGTGCATGTCTCAGCACAGTGACACTCAGTGATGACATAATCCCTGCCCCACCTTGCTGAGCTGCAGAGGGTGAGAAGCGGCGTCTGGGACTTGTGAGAAGAATGCTGCCAGTAGGAGCGGCCGGGACTATAGAAACGGCATCCTTGGGGGGCTACCACTAGTACACACGGCTCTGCTCCGTACACCTAGTACACACTCATCTCCGTACACCGCGTACACTCTCTGCTCTACTCTGTACACCTCATACACACGGCTCTGCTCCGTACACCTCGTACACACGTGGCTCTGTTCTGTACACCTCGTACACACGCGGCTCTGCTCCATACACCTCGTACACATGGTTCCACTCCGTACACCTCGTACACATGTGGCTCCGCTCCGTACGCCCCGTACACACGCGTCTCTGCTCCGTACACCTCGTACACACACGGCTCTGCTCCGTACACCTCGTACATACACGGCTCCGCTCCATACACCTCGTACACATGCGGCTCCTCTCTGTACACCTTGTACACATGTGGCTCTGCTCTGTATGCCCCATACACACTCGGCTCTGCGCTGTACACCTCGTACACTCTTGGCTCTACTCTGTACACCTTGTACACTCTCTGCTCTGCTCTGTACACACTCTGCTCTGCTTCGTACACATGCGGCTCCATTCCATACACCTAGTCCTGCTCCCCACAACCCAAACACATGCGACTCTGTTCCATATGCTCAGTACACACTCAGCTCTGCTCCATACACCTAGTACACTCTCGGCTCAGCTCCACACACCCCGTACATACTTGGCTCTGCTATGTACACCTCATACACACTCAGCTCTGCTCCATCCGCCCCGTACACACTCAGCTCCACTTTGTACACCTCGAACACACGCGGCACCGCTACGTATGCCCTGTACACTCGCGGCTCTGCTCCGTACACCTTGTACACATGTGGCTCTGCTCCATATGCCCTGTACACATGCGGCTTTGCTCCATACACCCCGTACACTTGCGGCTCTGCTCCATTGGCCCCGTATACTCTCAGATCTGCTCCGTACATCTAGTACACACTCAGCTTTACTCTGTACACCTCTTACACATGCAGATCCGCTCCATACACCTCATACACTCTCGGCTCCGCTCCGAACACTTCATACACATGCGGCTCCTCTCCATCCACCTCGTACACACTCAGCTCTGCTCCATACACCTCATACACACGCGGCTCTGCTACATCCACACTGTAAATCCTTCTTGACCCTACACATAAACTTCACCTTATCCAGCACCATGCACGGTGGAGTCCTGCATACTGAAGAGCTGATCATGTGATCCTTGACTCCTCCCCTCCATTGACATCATCACAGGTCCTGTAAGCAAGAGCAGTGTGCGGCTCTACAGGTGAAGAATAAAGCCAGCTCACACTGCAGGTAGCGGGGCAACATGCGGCTGGTGGGGAGAGACCGCAGATGCTGCAGCAGGAGGCCTAGCAGCGCCCCCCTGTCTGCTGTACTCGGGGCTGATGCCCTGCTCCAGCCCCCCATAGATATCCCATTACCTGGTCACAGCGGCGATGGCCAGGACTATAGGAGCAGGAGCGGCATCTGCAGGGGGCCATGCTACCACTAGGCGCCTCTGAGGATGCCGCCCCCTGTCAACTAGTAGTGGTCACCTCCTGAGGCAGACACTTCATGACGCCTCATGGATGCTGCGCCCCTGCCCAAGCCATCACAATGCCTCCGCCATTTTTAACAGAGGATGTGGTAAGCTTTGGATAATGAGCTATAGTATGCCTTAGCCATAGTTTTTTCTTTTCATCATTCTAGTAGAGGTTGATCTTGGTTTTATCTGTTCAAAGAATGTTCTTTCAGAATTGTGCTAATTTTTTAAGATGTTTTTAGCAAAGTCCAATTCAGCCTTCTTATTCTTGAGGCTTGGATATTGATATGCCATCATCCTGGAAAGTGTTGTATACTTGGTTAACTGTGTGAAGGGGTCTCTCTTCACCATGGTAATATTTCTGCAATCATCCACCACTGTTGTCTTCCGTGGGCATCCAGATCTTTTGTATTCAAATAAAAGCAAAAGGTCTGGACTTTTTGTCCATGTCCATTATATAACTATAACTTGAATATGTTTCAGTTTACAGAAAAAAACAAAACAAAATATGTGTCAGCGTCAAACTATACACACGTGGTCAAAATTGTTGGTACCCCTCGTTTAATAAAAGAAAAACCCACAATGGTCACAGAAATAACTTGAACCTGACAGAAGTAATAATGAATAAAAAATCTATGAAAACGAACAAATGAAAGTCAGATATTGCTTTTTAACCCAGCTTTCATAGAATTTTTAAGAAATTAAACTCATAAAATAGCCTGGACAGAAATAATGGTGCCCTATACTTAACCCTGCTGTTCTGTTCGGGTCCATATGACCGAAATGAAATTTAAGACCCTGCATATTATTTATTATGCTGACTTGAAACTTGTGATTAATTGACTTTTCCTCATTTGAGGGGGGGTTCTTACTATGAGAGTTGTTTTTTGTTTTTTTTGTTACCTTTTGGTTCACGCTGATTTTTACACTTGTACTGTTTGGGTCAATATGACCCGATAACATTTTATACTGTTCAACAGGTCACTAATTATTTATGCCTGCAAAATGTATTTGTTTTCCTGTATACTTCATTTCATTATTTGAAAGGATAAAGGTTTCACTGTTGGCCAATGATAATATTTTACATTCTGAATGTTTTGGCATACAACACATTTGTTTTATGGAGAGAAATTAACCCCAATAGGGTCTGCCCATAGGCTCTGCTTGATTGTTGCCCATGTGTTTGGGCCTGTTCTACCCTCAACCATGGTTGCTGGTTGGGCAGTGTGGGGGTCAGATCTGATAATGTCCAGATGTCATGTCCGGACCTGGTCTGCCTTTATCTGCGCTGCTTTTCTGGCGCAATGGGAGTAGTTCAGTAATGCTTCAGGTACGTGTGCATTTGATATGGTTCTGCTTTTAATGCATTCAGGAGGCCATAATGGCACAATGTATTAAAAAATGTAGAGTAGGACTGCCCCGTGAATGCCGTGACGTGGCGGGGTAGCTCAAAGAATTGATCAATTGTTTGCCAAATGTCTCAGTTTAAAGTACAGTTAGAAATTAATATGTGCACATGCACTTTTTGTATTGCGTACTAACCATAGGCAGCCCTGGCTTCTTGGCTTTTTTATTTCTTAGCTACATTGTCTTTACAATATAATGCATTGGGTCATGATTCCTACAAAATGTTATATTGTTGTGTGTATGTGTGTCAGTTTTAATGTCCCAAAAAAAAAATAAAAAATACTGGACCAGGCTTTTCAGGCCTAGCCTACCAATAGTCCTGCCACTCCTTGCACGTAACCCTTTCACATACATTGTTGAAGAAATGTTTTTCAAATTTGAAAACTCTAATGGTACCTTTACACGCCGCTACAGAAGGTTGGAAACAACCGGGTGTCTCACTTGCACGAGCACGTTCCAACGGTTGCAAACGGTACCAGATACCGCCTTTACACGCCGCTACAAAGTGCTCTACAGAAGGTTTAATCTATCTCTGGAAGCACCGCCAGGTGCCACAAGTTACCTTCTGTGGAGCACCGTCCCTCATTTACACGCCGCTACAGAAGGTAATATAGGAGGACCTGGGCCATCAGGGACAACACATAGGCGTGCCAGAGTTGTGGATTACGAGACGCTCGTACGATGATTGGACAATGCAATAGCATCATGATTGGCCAGCCAGCGCAGGAAGGCTGGCAAATACATGATGCTATTGCAATTGTGTAGTGTGACTGGTCAGCTCCTTAAATATGCCGCCCTATGCAGCGACAACCAATCGTAATGCAGGAGCTTCCACCAGTGATTGCTGAAGGGGGGCGGTTTCCCAGAAGCTGTGTCATGCCCCAGGGAGTTAACTAGGTGACGAAAAAACCTTCCTGTACCTCATTTAGACGCCGCTACCATCGGGTAGAAACCAACCTATTTTAGAGCACTGCTTTGAAACAGGTGTCGACAGTGACGGGTGGCAACAACCTAGTTTACATGCCGTTACCTCAGGTTGTTTTGACGGTGCAAGATACATTTGTCTCCGACACCCGGTTGTTTCCAACCTTCCGTAGCGGCGTGTAAAGGTACCATAACATTTAGTCAGCCATGATTCTCAAATTGGGGGGGTAAAGGGGCAGTACCCACATAATGTATGGGCCTTATTTCGTGGGGGAACATAATGTATTGGAGTATCCTTTTTTTTTTTGGAGGGCTCAATTCATGAAGGTGTCATAGGCAATTAATGGATTGACATATGTAATTAGCAGGACTAGCTGGCTTACCTACCTGCAATGGTACCTTTACACGCCACTACAGCCGGGTGGAAACAACCGGGTTTATGAGACAAAAGTATATTGCACCGTCAAATCAACCCGAGGTAGCGGCGTGTAAAGGCGGTTGTTGCCACCCGTCACTCGCGGCACCTGTTTCAGAGCAGTGCTCTAAAACAGGTTGATTTCAACCCGATGTTAACGGCGTGTAAATATGGTAGGGTAAGATTTATTCGTCACCTAGTTAACTCCCCGGGGCGTGACACAGCCTCCGTGAAACCACCCAACCGTGAAATCAATAAAACAATCCTAAAAAAGGGACTGCATCTTTATTAACCCCTCGCCCATGGTCCAGGGGTTAATAAAGATGCAGTCCCTTTTATTTAGATTGTTTTATGGATTTGTCAGAAAAAAATTTGACGTGGGCTTCGCCATATTTCTGTAACCAGCCGAATCCAGCAGGCAGCGACGGGCTGCCCCCAACCCCCAGGTGCCTATTTGTACCTGGCCAGACACAAGAATATAGGGGAGCGCTTTTTTTTTTATTATTTCATGAATTTCATGAAATAATAGAAAAAAAATGCGTGGGGCTCCGCGCAATTTCTTTGTCTAGCCAGGTACAGCTAAGCAACTGGGGCTGAAATCCGCAGTGCAGGGAGACCCAAGCTTTCTGGGCACCCCCCACTGCAAATTGCAGCCCGCAGCCGCCCCAGAAGATGGCGCATTCATTGAAGCGCCATCCTCTGGCGCTGAACCCCGCTCTTCCAGTGGCCCTGGTGGCGGATGGCTCACTGGGTAATAATGAGGTTAAGGCCAGCTTTGTATTATCAGCTGGCCCTAAGCCCGAAATTTATGGCAGTCACGCCAATATTAGACATGACCGCCATGAATTTCTATTAAATTGTTTTAAAAAAAAACACAACACAGAGAAAATTTTTTTTATTAGAAATAAAAAAAAAAAGCCATTAGGGACTCCATCTTTAATTAAAAAAATCCTCTTCCGTCCGACGTAGTCCAAAACACAATCTCAGCTCTGCTACTTCCCTGTCTGTGCTTAGACAGACAGGGATGAAGCAGAGCTGAGAACTGACTAAACAGTCAGGGTTCAGCTCAGGTCATTATGACCTGAGCTGAACTCTGCTGTCAGCCAGACTGGCTCTGCTGCTGGCGATTCCCGAGCAGTGACGGAAGTTAATTTATTCACTGCTTCTGTCAGTGTTCGGGAATCTCCGGAAAAAGCAGCAGAGACTCGGGGAGCAAGTCTGCAGCCGGCGCCGGCGGAGGCAGCGGTAAGTAGCCGGCCGGTCCGGTGCACCCCCCACCCTCTCCACCCTCCCCCCCACCCCCCCTCACCCTCCCTCCCATCCCCCCTCACCCTCCCTCACCCCCCCTACCCCTCCCCCGGTTCAATCCTTTATTTTTTTTTTACTATTCTTTAAAAGCCAGCGGCTTTTTGTCGCTGGCTTTAAAAGAATAACATGGGGATTTGCAGGTTTTTCTTCTGCTGCCAGACCCCTTATAGGGTCCGGCAGCAGAGGAATCGCTACCATACTCGCCTCCCCATTAAATAATATTGGAATCGCTAGACTCGCAACGAGTAGCGAGTCCTGGACTCAGACTCGTCGGAGTCTAGCGATTCCGAGTAGTTTAGGATTCGCCCATCACTATGTAGTAGCTCAAATTTTATTAACAATGCTTTGAAGGATTAACATCATTTCAAAAGTTTACTTAAAATATTTCTCAATAAAAATTTTTTTAATGAAAATATTTGTCATAACCGGAACATTAGGAGCCATAATACATGTTTGTTTTCTCTCTCCCCTATAAATGGGGACATTGTGTTTACATGTCTATATACATACATACTTGCACAGCATTGTCATAAGCATGCATATATAGACACATACATATACCCACACACGTAGGAACATGCATGAACATTTGCATACACATATCAACAAAGTGTTCACTGTTAACACCTATGTTCAGAACATTGATTGGTACACAGTCATAGCTAGACAGTGTTTTTGCCAAAGGGCATACACGAGCGTTCAGGTCTTCCACTTTGGTGACGCAAAAGCGGCTTGCACAGGCCTCACTAAATCATTTAGTATTAGTGATGCCTGTGTAAACTACCACGGCATCACAAAAATGAGACACATGAATGGTGTAATGTTGACACTGGTAACGCGGAAATTTACTGGCCATGTTCCCTTGCAAGGCTGACCAATGGTAACGCAGATGTGGCCTCCAATCAGAGTTGTACATGCGTGTTTAAAAATCACCTGGCATGCCTATATCCTGCTCTACGTGAAATTGAACTCCCACATTGAAGCCTCGCATCGTTCACATACTTGCATTGTGACGGTAAATGAATGATGACCAACATCGTTTGCTGCCTCGTGCAAGTGATCTCTAGATCATTGGATCATTTGCGCATCCTCAAACTTATTGTGACGTGTAATGTCTCACCAACGATGTTGAAATGACGCACGAACGATCTCGCTCACGTGACTGCACTAACGATATAGTTAACAAGATCGTAGCATGTGATGGTACCATTAGCCATTTTTAGCTGTATGTTTGGGTCATTATCCAGTTGCAAGACCCATGACCTGTGACTGAGACCAAGCTTTCTGACACTAGGCAGAACATTTCTCTCTAGAATCCCTTGATAGTCTTGAGATTTCATTGCACCCTGCACAAATTCAAGACACCCTATGCCAGATGCAGCAAAGCAGCCCCAAAACATAACAGAGCTTCTCCCATGTTTCACAGTAGGTACAGTGATCTTTTTTTTATATCCTTAATTTATCCGTCTGTGAACATAGAGCTGATGTGTCTTCCCAAAAAGTCCCATTTTTGTCTCTTTTGTCCATACGACATTTTCCCTGAAGCTTTTTGGTTTTTCAACATGTAGTTTGACAAATTCCAGTCTGGATTTTTTATGATCTTTTTTCAACAATGGTGTCTTCCTTATTCGTCTCCCATGAAGTCCACTTTGGTTCAAACAATGACGAATGGTTTGATTTGATACTGATATTCTTTGAGCTTGAAGTTCACCTTTAATCTCATTAGACTTTTTCCTGGGCTCTTTTGTTACCATTCGTTTTATTCGTCTCTTTGATTTGTCATCAATTTTCCTCCTGCAGACACTTCCATGGTTACAGTGCTATGTATCTTACATTTCTGAATAATATGTGCAACTGTAGTCACAGGAATATCAAGCTGCTTGGAGATGGTCTTATAATCTTTACCTTTAACATGCTTGTATATAATTTTCTTTCTAATCTCCTGAAACAACTCTTTCCTTCTCTTCATCTGGTCCATGTTGAGTGTGGTACACAGCATGTTACCAAACAGCGCAGTGAGTATCTTAAGCCCTATATACAGGCCCACTGACTGATTACAAGATTGTAGATACCTGTGATGCTAATTAGTGGACAGACCTTGATTTAACACATCCCTTTTGTCACATTATTTTCAGGGGTACCATCATTTCTGTCCAGTCCTATTTCATGAGTTTAATTTTTTAACAAATTCTGTGGCAGCAGGGTATCTGACTTTTATTTGTTCATTTTCATAGATTTTTATATTTATTATTACTTTTGTCATTTCTGTGACTATTGTGGGTTTTTCTTTTATTAAACGATGGGTATCATCACTTTTGACCACATGTGTATATGGGCCTAACTGTATCTAATATATATTTATTCACATACAGTTTATAGAGAGAGATATGTGTACCAGCCCTTCCCTTCGACAGCTGACATAATTTTTTTTTACTGTCAATAGGTATATTGTCTGATGGTGAAACTGCAGGAAATGCGTCCAGAGCACTGTCAGGTGAGCAGATGCACAGTTGAACTTCCACAGAGGGTGGGTATAAGGCCTCCTTAAGTTCTCTCTCCTGTTGTTGAAGCCCTGCCCGTGTATAACCTGGCTGGCCTCCTCACTTCCCTCTCTCTCCTCCTGCGCGGTCTGCGAGTTACCCTCAATGATCACCGTTGCCCTCTCCTCACTACCATGTCAATCCTGAGTACGCAGGGGGACCGGTGACTGAAGTCTCCACAGTGTATCAAGGTTTTCTGCTGGCTTGAAGCACTACTGCAGGTGTGGACCCCCAAAGTCCGGTGTTTAATTGGGCAAACCTCCACTGGCTCCTCTACTCCCACTATTCTCTGTACTCCTCGCCTTCCGATCCCACTCCCGAGCCTGGCTGGATGGCAGAAGGACTACTTCAGGTCACTGGTTCAGGCCTAGCACGGCACCGAGCACCAGGACGTCTTTGCAGCTCTCCTAGCATTTGCACACTGTGCCTATCTCCTCCCCCAGCACCAGTATTTATAGGGAATCTCACCTAAGGTCAGCAAGTTGGGCTCCCCCTACTGTGCTGGGTTGGAAGGTGTTGTTTGTAGGTGGTACCTATAGTGGAAATCCAGCTGTGCACTAGGGAAGCTTGTGGTTACCTGTGGAAACAGGGCGCCACATTACCATTTTTACTATTTTAAGCATAATAATGTGTAGTGCAGGTTTTATGTCTAGTAGTAATAATTTATATTTTTTACCTTGGTGCATACAAGACTTGTGACCAGTAATGGTTACATACGGTATCTAGTGTATTATTTATTAACATTCACACATCTTGCTTTTATTTTTTATTCATAGCAGGCCCTGGCTGTGTCAGCAGCTACAAGCATAATCTCTATGGAGAGTTTTTATATTACATTAAGCATATCCTTTTGAATTGTATTTACTGCATGGCAGCGATGTATGGCAGTATATATGCAGCCTCTAGGTAATGAGCTGTGTCTCAGAAGTTATAAGGATCACAGCTCATTCATATCAAAGCAACAAAAAAAAACAGCCTAACCCAATCGGCCATCGGCATTCATGGAGCAGAAAAGAAGAAGCCGTGAACAATCAGAAATAAGAAGAAAACTTCCACCTCTCTAAAAAAAAATTTTCTATTCGCTTCCATGATTTAAAAAATTTCTCAAAAGCCATGTATTTTTAGAGAACTGGAAGTTTTCTTCTTTTTTTTCATTGCCGGAATGTGTGACCACTTTTCAGCTAAGGTCCGGCAGTAATGTCTTACAAACTGGGCTCTCTACTGAAGAACCCGCCGTAGAGAAAAGCGTTGAGGCAAAGAACATCTTAGGTCATCCTTATCAGGGCATGGAACCTGTTTTCAGTTGACATTGAGATATAGACTATAAGGGTAGTTTAGTTCTCAGCCTCCTTATTACCAGGCAAATAAATTTAAGCATGTATGAGCTAGCACCCAACAACCAAGGTCAGTATTCCTCTCTTCTGTGTCTCTTCTATTCAGTGGTAAACATCCTGAATTTTTGTAGGAACATGAGGTTCATGCTATTAATTTAAAACAATTTTATATTTTAATACCAGCGCTAACTTTATCAATATTTAAAGGGATGGTACCTCAAAGTGAAATGAAAGCTGTGCATCACATAATTTTCAGAGACTTTTAACACTTCACTGTATAGTCCAGCGTTTGGATATCTAAATTACTATTCCATGTGCAACACTTTAGTTTTCTTCAAAACACAACAACTGCACATAAAAATGTAAAGATGACAGCAAATTGTTTTTAATTTCCTCTTCTTTGATCCTATGCTTTTCCTATTGCAATTAAATTTGAGAAATATATAATAAAATCTTCTCTGTGCGTCACAGGAAATCAGTCCACCTTCTCCAGTGTCTAGATAACAAGACTGGCTGTAGGACCAGCCTCCCTGCTGTGCTCTGAGAACAACAGTACAAAAGATTGCCATGCCATCCACCAGTCAAAGATGGAAATGATCCCTAGGACATGAATTCTTGTATTATTTTGGCAATTTTATTTTACAGGAATTACTGTTTCTGAATCATGTTGAAATTTGTAAAAATAAGAAGTGAGAACTACTGTATACATTTATTGTTTTAAATATCAATTTCTAAGTTTATTGTTCCCTTAGGATCTGTGAAATAAAGGTAATGGATCACCTTAATTTTCTTGTACTAATTAAAACAAAATGTAGAAACATATTCTCATTTTATGTACCTCTTTTGAATTACTGATTGCATATTTTTTATTCTGCTATCATGTATGGAGAAGATGTTTTTGTATTCTTGGAAAGTCAGTACTATCCAGCCACATATGTGGTATTGCCACCTAATTGCTATTCTGTTTTTATTTGACATATTAGCAAATAACATTTTTAAACAAAAATCTTGTTTTTAAATACTTACCATAGAGCCTTACCAGCTTTTTATGCATGAGGAGAGAGGGTGTATTAGTTGTGATCGAGGAATCATTAAACACATATATTCATATATACAAAAGTAGATGTGTGTGCCAATAACAGCTATAAAGCTTGGAGGAGATATTATAGAAATCTGTGATGATGAAGGAAAGCGCTTCTTGATGAAAAATGGAGAATTTTCTTTTTGTTTTCTCTTGCCTCCATAGTTTCAGTGATGTCAGAAGAGAGGTTTCCATCTAATTCTATCATCTGTGTACACCATTAGTTTTGAGACTACATGTCCACTTCTACTATCCATGGAATTCCTAATCACAGCTGATGAACCTGTTTTCTTCATTAGGAACTGTACATTCTATAAGAAGTGAGTCTTTTAGCACACCCATAAGTGAGGTATAAAAGTCCGGTACTTATCACACCACAAATATCCTATACCTCAACATGCCAATGCAATTACAACAATGATATATGTCAATGGATTTAGATACATCTAAGAGCATGAAGTTTGGCTATTATCCTAAGTCATATGACAAGGCTCAATAAATAATAACCAAACCAGATTCTCAATTTCCAGACACTGTGTTTCGACATGTTGAAAATCTTATTTGGTTATTATCATCCTACATCATATAACAAGGCTCTTTAAAGAGTCAATTTTGACTTTTTGGATAGCTACCTCCAGTAGGCGGCGCTGAAGTTCAAGCTCTCTTCCTCTCTGTAAATGCAATTTGCATATTTAATTTCCCAGAAGAGCATAGCAGGCATTTAAGACTCCTCAAACTGGCATGCCAGACCTTACATGTCACTCTCCACAAGTAGAAAACGTATGTCTTCAGTCCTTGCCTAAAGGGCCTGTTACACACAACAATATCGCTAATGATATCGTTAACAATATCGTTGCAATGCCACTGTTTTTACGTCGTTGCAGCGATGTTGAAATGACATCGTTGTGTGTGACACGTATTAAAGGGGTTGTCCGGGCTTATTTTTTATTTCATATTTATATCTAGGCTGCAAAATGTTGACAATCTGCAATATAAATGTTGTCAACATTTTGCAGGGTTTCCTAGATATAAACACATTTACTGATGGCAGAGAGTGTCCAGGGGGTGTGATTGTGCATACTGGTCGTTTACACCTACTGTAGCACAATCACACCCCCTCCCCTATACCTAGTATGGCCAGCCACCCCCAGGCCATACATGCCCGCCCCCTGCCCACTAAACACTATGTAATGAAACCACCCCCAGGGCTCCTACTGGCCGCCCCAGCCCTAAATCACCACCCACCCTCTGCAAAACAGCGGTCCCCAGTGCACTGATACAAGGTGCCGAAACCGCTGCTGTGAAAGCGATTCCGGAACACTGTCAGTGCAGCAGGGGACCCGCTGCATATCTGTGCCGCTCACCCTCCTCTTGTGCAGCCGGTCACGGTCCGCCCTGGTCCCGGTCATCTGCAGCCGGGCTCCACACACTGCAGCCGGGCTCTCCACACTGCAGCCGTATCTGTGCTGTGTGTGTGGAGCGGTGCCCGTCGCCCGATCTCCCCAGACCTCCAGTACCATAGAGCAGAGGCTGTGGAGCGGTCCTCTCTAAACCGCTCCACCAGCTCTATGGTACTGGAGGTCTGAAGAGATCGGGCGACGGGCACCGCTCCGCACACATTACAGATACGGCTGCAGTGTGGAGAGCCCGGCTGCAGTGTGTGGAGCCCGGCTGCAGATGACCGGGACCAGGGCGGACCGTGACCGGCTGCACAAGAGGAGGGTGAGCGGCACAGATATGCAGCGGGTCCCCTGCTGCACTGACAGTGTGCCGGAATCGCTTTCACAGCAGCGGTTTCGGCACCTTGTATCAGTGCACTGGGGACCGCTGTTTTGCAGAGGGTGGGTGGTGATGTTAGGGCTGGGGCGGCCAGTAGGAGCCCTGGGGGTGGTTTCATTACATAGTGTTTAGTGGGCAGGGGGCGGGCATGTATGGCCTGGGGTTGGCTGGCCATACTAGGTATAGGGGAGGGGGTGTGATTGTGCTACAGTAGGTGTAAACGACCAGTATGCACAATCACACCCCCTGGACACTCTCTGCCATCAGTAAATGTGTTTATATCTAGGAAACCCTGCAAAATGTTGACAACATGTATATTGCAGATTGTCAACATTTTGCAGCCTAGATATAAATATGAAATAAAAAATAAGCCCGGACAACCCCTTTAACGATAAGTCGTTGATCGTATATTTATGGCCAGGACCATAAATCTGTTGTGGCACCCCTGCAGGGATTGCCACAGGACCCATCGGTGCAGGGAAGGATATACACCTTGGCACACACAGCACACAACACTTTCCACCCCAGGCCTGAAGGGGGAGCTCCACTTGCTGCCTTAAGCAAGGTTCCCTATAAAAATCCAGGCCTGGGGGAGGAGCCAGTTAGTCAGTAGTCAGTCAGTCAAACAGAGGGAGTCAAGGAGTGATGGTTGAGGAGTCAAGAAGGAGGAAGAGCTGGTTGCTGGGACCAAGTCAGGCCCAGAAACAGAAAAGACTGACTCCGGAGCTGTGTAGTTCCCTAGTAAGGGACGGAGGCAAGTGGAAAGTAAGAAAATTCTAGAAAATGGGGAACAGAAATAATTGCCCTTGAGCCCACCCGAACACTGGAGTCCAAAGCTGCTGTTGATCCAGTCATAGCAGAGAAAACCCGGACAGACAGGAGGATTTAATCCCCATGGAGCTCAGGAAACCAAGACCCCAAACCTGACCAAACATAGGACCAGGGACCCAAGGAAAGGAGTAGGGATCCCCACAGAAAGGTCCTCATTGTCAATTGTGGTGTATCAACCTGAGACAGGGAGAGAGAAAGTGGAAGGTTCTGCTTGAGGCAGAACTTTCCAAATCACCACACATGCAAATAGAGGAGGCTTCATAACTTTCAAACGTGGATGTCCCAAACTGCACCGGCCACCTGGTTACCCTCCTGGACCGTACCTACTACCCAACATCAGTAAAAAAAGGTACTGAAACAGAGATTATTGTGTGTGCATGTGCCTGATTTACCGCCGCCGCCTGGAGAACTTACACAGAGCCAAGGACTACTACTCCCCTCATCCACCCCGCTGCCCTGAGGTAAAGCTTCACCTGTGGGAAGCTGTACTACCCAAAGCTGCATTACCATCACCTCTGCGGCCAGCTGCAGTGCTGGTAACTATATTACTAGGTACCACAAGTGGCGTCATGTATAATAATCCCCCATCCCAAATAGTTTTCCCCTCAGCCATTGAGTGTCCAGGGCACGGGACTGGGATCTGATCAGCCATGATCCCCACTGAAGTGGCAACCTGTCCAGGTATCCGAGTACCCCCTACCCTATCCATCGACTCACTGTCGTTAGTCGTCCACTGGTCAGCACGCATCGGTGCGTGTGACAGGGGCCAAACAACCAGCGATTAGTGGAGCAGGCTGGTAACCATGGTAAACAGTGGGTATCTAGGCAGCGCACAGCACCTAGTTATCCTATGTATACCCTGGTTACCAGCCTTCTCAGCTTACAGGCTGGTATCCAAGGTACACAGCGGGTAACTAGGGACAGCGCTGACCCTAGTTACCCGCAGTATACCTTGGATACCAGCATGTAAGTGGAGAAGTCTGGTAACCAGGGAATACATTGGGTAGCTAGGCGATGCACGCTGCCTAGATACCCACTGTTTACCATCGTTACCAGCCTGCTCACGCTTACCGCAGCTTGGCAGCGGGAGCTAGACATCGTGGAAAGAATATTTTACACTGTGTGCAGAATTATTAGGCAAATTAGTATTTTGATCACATGATACTTTTTATACATGTTGTCCTACTCCAAGCTGTATAGGCTTGAGAGCCAACTACCAATTAAGTAAATCAGGTGATGTGCATCTCTGTAATGAGGAGGGGTGAGGTCTAATGACATCAATACCCTATATAAGGTGTGCTTAATTATTAGGCAACTTCTTTTCCTATGTAAAAATGGGTCAGAAGAGAGATTTGACAGGCTCTGAAAAGTCCAAAATTGTGAGATGTCTTGCAGAAGGATGCAGCAGTCTTGAAATTGTCAAACAATCAAGTGTTTCATGGCAAATAGCCAACAGGGTCGCAAGAAGCGTGTTGGGCAAAAAAGACGCAACATAACTGCCCATGAATTTAGGAAAATCAAGCGTGAAGCTGCCAAGATGCCATTTGCCACCAGTTTTGCCATATTTCAAAGCTGCAACGTTACTGGAGTATCAAAAAGCACAAGGTGTGCTATACTCAGGGACATGGCCAAGGTAAGAAAGGCTGAAAAACAACCACCTTTGAACAAGAAACATGAGATAAAACATCAAGACTGGGCCAAGAAATATCTTAAGACTGATTTTTCAAAGGTTTTATGGACTGATGAAATGAGAGTGACTCTTGATGGGCCAGATGGATGGGCCAGAGGCTGGATCAGTAAAGGGCAGAGAGCTCCACTTCAACTCAGATGCCAGCAAGGTGGAGGTGGGGTACTGGTAGGGCTGGTATCATCAAAGATGAACTTGTGGGACCTTTTTAGGTTGAGGTTGGAGTGAAGCTCAACTCTCAGACCTACTGCCAGTTTTTGGAAGACAACTCCTTCAAGCAGTGGTACAAGAAGAAGTCGGTATTGCTCAAGAAAAACATGATTTTCATGCAGCACAATGCTCCATCACATGCATCCAACTACTCCACAGCGTGGCAGGCCAGTAAAGGTCTAAAAGAAGAAAAAATAATGACATGGCCGCCTTGTTCACCTGATCTGAACCCCATAGAGAACCTGTGGTCCCTCATAAAATGTGAGATCTACAGGGAGGGAAAACAGTACACTTCTCGGAACAGTGTCTGGGAGGCTGTGGTGGCTGCTGCACGCAATATTCATCGTAAACAGATCAAGCAACTGACAGAATCTATGGATGGAAGGCTGTTGAGTGTCATCATAAAGAAAGGTGGCTATATTGGTCACTAATTTTTTGGGGTTTTGTTTTTGCATGTCAGAAATGTTTATTTCTAAATTTTGTGTAGTTATATTAGTTTACCTGGCGAAAATAAACAAGAGAGATGGGAACATATTTGATTTTTATTAAGTTGCCTAATAATTCTGCACAGTAATAGTTACCTGCACCAACAGATATCCTCCTAAGATAGCCAAATCTAAAATAAAAGACACTCCAACTTCCAAAAATATTAAGCCTTAATATTTGAGTCTTTGGGGTTGATTGAGAACATAGTTGTTGATCAATAATAAATATAATCCACTAGAATACAACTTGCCTAATAATTCTGCACACAGTGTATTCTCTTCCATGATGTTGCTGGTCCATTGGTCACTGGTGAGTCTGCCTGTATGACAGCTCACCAGCGATCAGTTCACGATGTGGCAGCGATCCACATCGTTGGTCGGATCGCTGCCACATTGCAGCGTGTAGCGGGGCCTTTAGCCTCTCACATAGTCAAACCAGATCTAATCAATTGCACTGATGAGGGGCAATAGTCCAAAACACAATGTCTCCAAACTGAGAATCTGCTTTGGTTATTATGATTCTAAACATACGAAAAGGCTTATTTAGGGGGGCGATTTTGACTTTTAGGATTTCTACTTCCAGTAGGTGGCACTAGAGTTCAAGCTCTCTTGCTTTCTGAAGAGGTAATTTGCATATTTAATCTATATTTATTATATTTTTTTCTTTCTCCCTTTTGAAAATGAGTAACTTGGAGCTAAAGAAACATTTTCTATAAAAAGTTTATTTATTATTTTTTTCTTTCAGTTTGCAATAATTCATATGAAGCAACTGAAAAGCTAACAAACTTTCTGAATGTAGTATTGAATATGTTGAGGGGTGCAGATTTAAAATGGGGTCTGTTTTTCAGGTTTTTTGGACATATAGAACCTTTGAAGTCTCTTCAAAAGTGAAGTGGTCTGTAAAAGTGCAGGTTTCACTTTAAAAATCAGTTGTTGCAAAATCTTTAACCTTTCTAACAACATACAAAATAGGATTTAAAAAAATGATGCAGCTATGATGTAGACATAAAATAAATCATATTTATTAAGTATGATGCAGCTATGATGTAGACATAAAATAAATCTTATTTATTAACTTTTTGCTTAAATATAACAATATTTTAAGGGCATAATAATTCAAAGTTTGAAAATTGTGAATTTTTCTAGATTTGGGTACATTTTAGATATTTTCATAAACAAATGCAAATCATATTGCCCTAAATTTACCATAGACATAAAGAAAGACGTGCCAAGAAAAAAAGTCTGAAAATCACTGAGATTTGAACACAAATGTCCTAATTACTGGTATCCTGTACTTCACTAACAAAACATACTAATCAAAATCACCATAGGATTTTCCCCACAAAGGTATCCTTAGTGAAACACAGGGATATGCACTCTCTCTTTATACAAATTAATTTCCTTTATTAGTTAAAATGTCATACATATATTTTTAATAAAACCACTTTTCCATTTCATATTCAGGTACCACTTAATAAGCTACTTATAAATACATTTATGAATTCCTGATCACTTACGGTATATAGCTCTAAATTCCCATAGCTGTTATATATTGTCAATCCAGGTATCACGTATAGCACTGTATTATTAGATGTTAGCCTTTTACAGATATACTGCTGTATTACTGGGGGCTCTAATGCTTCCCAGCCTCCCTTTCTCTTATCACCACTATCATGCTGTGTATATCATGTATCTTACTAGTAGCCATCCTTATGTTATAGCTTTGGAGTAGATCTCCCAAATGAAATCACATAGAGTTCCCCAATATTTGGGGGCTACCAATCATTATAGTGCCTACCTGGATTTCACTATAGGGCGTCCTGCTGTGCTCCACCGTGGTCCTCTTTGAGCCTACATACGTTTCAAGTTATTGGTCTCGTCATCAGGGCGCCCTAGTGTTTTAATAAAAGTTTATGAGCAATTTCAAATTTTTAAAAAAATGTATAAACAAGTTTAATAACTGCACCTATCAAACAGCTGAATACCAAATTCATAAAGTTTATTAACCTCTCAGGTGCTTCACAGGAATTAAAGCAAAAAAAATGCTACTATAGCCCCAAATTTAGCATTTTCACAATGTTAACAGGAGAAAATTTACAGTAAAATTTGTTGTTTGAGTTCTGCTTTGTACGCCAATACTCGATATATGGTGAAAATCTACTGTTTGGGCGCACGGTAGGGATTAGAATGCAAAATTGACTGGATTAGGTAACGGACACCATGTCATGTTTGGGGAGCCCCTGATGTGCCTAAACAGTGGAAACTTCCCACAAGTGACCTGATTTTAGAAACATACTTCAAGAAAATTATTTGTTTGTGTGGTGAGCACCACAAACCCCTAGGTGCTTCACATAATTTTATAATGTTGAGCTATGAAAGTATAAAAATCTAATATTTTTTTCACAAAAATGTTGCGTTAGCCCCAAAGTATTTATTTTCATAAGAGTAACAAGAGAAAATGCACCATACAATATGTTCTGCAGTTTCTCCTGAGTACTCTGATGTACTCATATGTGAGGGAAAAATACTGCTTGGGCTCATGGCAGGGATGGGAATGAAAGGAGTACTATTTGACTTTTGCAACACAAAATTGGCTGTAATTGTTAGTGGACACCATGTCGTGTTTGTAGAGCCCCTGTACCTAAGCAGTAGAAACCCTACACAAGTGACATGGTTTTGGAAACTACGACCATCAACAAATTTATTTAGATGTGTGGTGAGCACCTTGAAACCCCCAGGTGCAGCACAGAATTTTATAACGATGGATTATAGACCCAATATAACATTTGAAGAGCCCCTGACATGCCAAACCAGCAGAAACTCCCACAAGTGACACTATTTTGGAAACAACACATCTCAAGGAATTCATCCAGGGGATTTGTGAACATTTTTATCCCTCAGGCAATTTAGAGAATTACATAATATTGGGCTAATTTCTCACTAAATTAACATTGGTCCTATGTTTTTAATTTTTGGAAGGGGTAATGAGAGAAAACAAACAATATAATTTGTTTCATTATTTCTGCTGAGTAAGGCAATACCCAATATGTAGCTGAAAACTCCTTTTGAAACACAAAAACAAATCTCAGAAGGGAAGGAGAGCTATACTATAGTGTAGATTTTGTTGTTATTGTTTGCGGTTGCCATGTCATATTCCTACACCTAAGGAGTAGTGATGAGCCACCACTTCAATGTTCGAATTCGATTTGATTTGTCAAATTGGTGATTTGTTCGTCGAATGTTCGCTGAACACCGCGAACCCCATTGAAATCAATGGCAGGCTAAAGCAAACACATAGAAAACACCTTCAAAGGTGTCCAAAAGCTGCCAAACTACTCAGAATCGACAACAAACACCAGGAAAAGTGACAACAATCTAAGCACAGTACAAATAGTCAGGGGAAAAGTGGCATTAGTTTTCTACATTAAATAAAAAGAGGTGGAGGATTAAAAGGAGGATGAGACACAGGTATGGGCATGTCACACCCTTTTCAAATCATGTAAAACACAGCAAGGGGACCCCAACAAGAATCCTCACTCTTTCCAAAGGGTCACACCACAGCAAAATGGCATCAATTGTCCTAGACCAAAAATTGCTGAATGGCCCAGCCTGCATGCATGGCACAGAGTTTGGAACAGGACCTGACCTAGCATTTCAAGGTTAAACATTGCTCAGCAGCTATATGTTTTGTATTACAGGAAAAACTAGTCCGGTAAGTCAGTGACCTGTTTAGGCCTAGTTGGCCGGATAAACTCAAAGCTCATGCAAGACTATACGTCACAACATACTGCACCAGGGCTTGTTGCTGCTGCCACAGTCACTGCAACATGTGCAGAGTGGAATTCCATCGTGTCGGCACATCGCATTTCAGTCGGTGAACCAGCAGTCCGAACGACTTCTGAAGCAATGCCAGTCATTGAGATGCAGGATGCAAACGGCGGAAGTGAGCACACAGTGACCGTGCCCTCTGCAGAAGTGCATCTAGGCTGGGATAGTGGGCTAGAAATTGCTGAATGACCAGGTTCAAGTCGTGAGCCATACAATGCACGTGTGTCACCTTGTCCCGGCAAAGGGCCGCGCCCAAGTTTGCAGCATTGTCGCACTTGGCCTTCCCTGGCTGCAGGTTCAGTGGAGACAACCATTGATTAAACTCTGTCTCCAGAGCTGACCACAACTCCTCAACTGTGTGGCTCACATTTCCCAGATATTTAAATGTAAACATCGCCTGATGGCGTTGAGCCCTGCTGCCAGCATAGTAAGGAGGTGTGCTGGATTCCTTCTGCGCAGTTTAAATGCGGGTCACATTACCAGACAGGCTTTGGGCGCAGGTGGAGGACCTAGAATAGGTGGAGGAGGCAGAAGCAGTGGAGGAACTTCTAGATACAGAGGTTTGATGCATAACCCGTGGGGATGGCAAGCAGCCCATTCTCCTGCTGTCACCATAGTCACCCAGTCACCCAGTGCCCAGTCAGCGACATGTAACGTCCCTGTCCATGCTTATTGGTCCAAGTGTCTTTGGTGAAATGCACCCTGTCACACACAGATTTTCTCAAGGAAGTGGTGGTGTTTTGTGCAACATGCTAGGGTAGTGCAGGCACAACTTTCTTTGAGAAGTAATGGTACTGGGGCACTGCGATGGCCATAAGGTCTCGAAAATCCTCTGTATCCACCAGCCGGAATGGCAGCATTTCCGTAGCCAACAGCTTGCAGATGGTAATATTCAACCTCTTAGCTTTGGCATGGGTAGGAGGAAATGGTCTTTTACTTGTCCACATCTGAGGGACCGAGGGCTGGCTCCTGTGCTGAGACAGGGTTGAGTAGGGTGTCCCAGACAAACCACTGGTCTGTGAGGGAGGTGCAGGCGGACTTATTATGTCGCATTCATAAAAAGGTGGTGCTCTCAATGTCTGACAGCGTACAACACCACCAGGTGTTTCCTCTTCCAAAACAGCTGATGACCTTTCAATCATACTGGCTGTTGCGGCTAAAGAGCTGTAAGTTCTGCGGCCGAAAGCCTGTCTGACGGCTGTCTCCAGAGTTACTGAGGATGAAGAAGCAGCAGATGCACTTGATGGTGCAGACGGTGGTTGGCCAGGCCTGCTAGGCCACATTGTAGCACAGTGAGCTTCCCACTGTGACTTATGCTTCATGTCCATGTGACGATTCATGCATGAAGTACTCAAACTATTGATATTTTTACCTCTACTCAGTTTTTGTTTACAAATTTGGCAGATAACATGAGTTTGGTCATCCTTTGTGATCTGAAAAAAGGCTCAGGCTAGACAAGGCTTAGTGCCCATGCGACCTGCAGAGCCACCATGTCTTCTGTACAGAGGTAGAGTTGTGGGTGAGGACGCAATTGTTGACGTGCTTCCAGGACTCCGTCTCTGTCCAGGAAGCTGCAACCTCACCTCGTCACTAGCATCCTCCTTCACCTCCTCTGATGAGCTCATCAACTGCCTGCCTGTGGGTTGACAGTAAGTGGGATATCAAACCTCATCATCACCCTGTCTGTTCACACACTTGTCATCCTCAGAGCCAACCTCTTCCTGTCCTGAGCGTGAAGTCAAGTTGTCAGTCCAATCAGGTATCTGAGTCTCATCATCATCTGCCTCATTGTCTCCACAAACAGGGGTTACAGTTTGGGAATGAGGGTCTACATTGTGCTTGGACCCTTCTTCATCTGGGCCTGGATCCGACTCACAAAACGTTTTGGCATCAGTGCAGATCATTTCCTCGTCTTGACTCAATGAAGCTTTGGAGCAGACCTCTGATTCCCAGGCTATAGTATGAGTGAACAGCTCTGCAGACTTATTGATATGTGTTAACCCATAGTCAGTAGGGCAGCTGGAGACTCGTGAGTTGTGAGGAAGCAAGTGCGATTAGGGTGACACCTCTGAGGACTGGAGTGTTTATGATGTTGAAGTTGAGGTGGAGGAGAGCCCACCTGATGGAGCGCTTGATATCCATTGAAGCACCTGCTGGTTTTGGGCCTCATCTACAAGTTTTAGCGATGCTCTGCTGTGTAAGAAAGGGATAATATCAAATCGTCCACGAAAAGAAGTAGACATTTTAGTTTGGCTTGAAGACAGTATTTGTTCAGCAGATGTTTCTGTTATTTTAGCACCCATCCCATAGACACAAAGATTTTTACCCTTTCCAACACATCTATTTCTCTTTCCACCATCAGCAGACCTTTTACCACTCATTTTGGAGGGTAACTACCGTATATACTCGTGTATAAGCCGACCCGTGTATAAGCCGACCCCCCTACTTTTGCCCCCAAAACCTGGGAAAATCTATTGACTCGCGTATAAGCCGAGGGTGGACCCCAGCACAGGTATACAGCCCCCAGCAGTGGTATACAGGCCCCAGCAGTATAATATACAGCAGCCCCCAGTGGTATATACAGCAGCCCCAGTGGTATTGCAGCCCCTATATACAGCAGCCCCAGTGGTATTGCAGCCCTAGTGGTGTATACAGCAGCCCGTATATACAGCAGCCCCAGTGGTATTGCAGCCCCAGTGGTATTGCAGCCCCTATATACAGCAGCCCCAGTGGTATTGCAGCCCCAGTGGTATTGCAGCCCCTATATACAGCAGCCCCAGTGGTATTGCAGCCCCAGTGGTGTATACAGCAGCCCCTATATACAGCAGCCCCAGTGGTATTGCAGCCCCAGTGGTATTGCAGCCCCTGTATACAGCAGCCCCAGTGGTATTGCAGCCCCAGTGGTGTATACAGCAGCCCCAGTGGTATTGCAGCCCCAGTGGTATTGCAGCCCCTATATACAGCAGCCCCAGTGGTATTGCAGCCCTATATACAGCAGCCCCAGTGGTATTGCAGCCCCAGTGGTGTATACAGCAGCCCCTATATACAGCAGCCCCAGTGGTATTGCAGCCCCAGTGGTATTGCAGCCCCTGTATACAGCAGCCCCAGTGGTATTGCAGCCCCAGTGGTGTATACAGCAGCCCCTATATACAGCAGCCCCAGTGGTATTGCAGCCCCTATATACAGCAGCCCCAGTGGTAGTATACAGCCCCTGTATACAGCAGCCCCAGTGGTATTGCAGCCCCAGTGGTACTGCAGCCCCTATATACAGCAGCCCCAGTGGTATTGCAGCCCCAGTGGTAGTATACAGCCCCTATATACAGCAGCCCCAGTGGTATTGCAGCCCCAGTGGTAGTATACAGCCCCTGTATACAGCAGCCCCAGTGGTATTGCAGCCCCAGTGGTACTGCAGCCCCTATATACAGCAGCCCCAGTGGTATTGCAGCCCCAGTGGTAGTATACAGCCCCTGTATACAGCAGCCCCAGTGGTATTGCAGCCCCAGTGGTACTGCAGCCCCTATATACAGCAGCCCCAGTGGTATTGCAGCCCCAGTGGTAGTATACAGCCCCTGTATACAGCAGCCCCAGTGGTATTGCAGCCCCAGTGGTACTGCAGCCCCTATATACAGCAGCCCCAGTGGTATTGCAGCCCCAGTGTAGTATCCAGCAGCCCCGGTAGTAATAAACAGCCCCCCCTCCTTATCACGTCCCCCCAGGCTGCGGCAGCTGTTAAAATAACAAACACTGTATACATCACCTTCCGACGCAGCTCTCCGCTCCTCCGGTCCTGTGCCCTCCGCTCGCCGGCTTCTTCTTCCTTGATGTGCCGACTTCTGTGACCGCGCGCAGGAAATGACGTCATCTCCTGCGCCCGGTCACATGACACCGGCACATCAAGGAAGAAGAAGCCGGCGAGCGGAGGGCACAGGACCGGAGGAGCGGAGAGCTGCGTCGGAAGGTGATGTATACAGTGTTTGTTATTTTAACAGCTGCCGCAGCCTGGGGGGGACGTGATAAGGAGGGGGGCTGTTTATTACTACCGGGGGAGCCATATTAAGGAGGGGGGCTGTGCAGTGCAATATGCACGGCATCCCCCCGCCGCTGATGGACGGGGGGATGCCGTGCATATTCATTGCACTAATGAGGCGGCCCCACGTGACCGCATGCGGTCACCGCGGCCCCCTCCTGCCTCCTCCAGCCCCCGGTCACAGCCCCCCCCCCACACAGCATACCGTATGACCCGTGTATAAGCCGAGGGGGGGACTTTTCAGCCCAATTTTTGGGCTGAAAAACTCGGCTTATACACGAGTATATACAGTAATTGTCAACTCTGTAGTTGTTGGTACAAAAAACAATGATGCTAAACTAGTAGAGATGAGTGGCAAACAGTGGTACTAGAATAAAAAGGTTTTGGTAAGTAGGTTTAAGCAGATGCAATACAAAAGTGTTTTCTGCGCTGTGTGGCGGTAGATTTCAAAAGAACACTGAAGTACAGCTACCTAGTCAAACTGTGCTACTAGCCTAAATAGTTTTAGTAGGTAGTTTCGGTCAGATGCAATACAAAAGTGTTTTCTGCACTGTAAGACGGTAGATTTCAAAAGAACACTGAAGTACAGCTACCTAGTCAAACTGTGCTAGTAGCTTAAATAGGTTTGGTAAGTAGTTTTAGGCAGATGCAATACAAAAGTGTTTCCTGCACTGTGTGGTGGGAGATTTTAAAAGAACACTGAAGTACAGTTACCTAGTTAAACTGTGCTAGTAGCCTAAATAGTTTTGGTAAGTAGTTTTGGGCAGATACAATACAAAACTGTTTTCTGCACTGTATGGCGGTACTTCTTAAAGGGAACACTGAAGTACAGCTACCTAGTAAAACTGTGGTACTAGCCAAAATGGATTTGCTTGGCTAGATGCAGTAAAAAATGGCTATTACAGACAGGCGGTGTAGCTTTCTTCACAACAGTGCTACACCAATGCCTGACACAGTGCTACTAGCAAAAAAGGATTTACTGATTTTACATTTTCACACAATGAAATAGGTACAAATGGCATCAATATGTGTCACACAATTTCTGCTGAACGTAGCAATTCTCTATGAGTGACTGTCCAGTACTGCTTAGCCACAAGGCCAGACTCAGGAGTGAAAGAGTGCTCCTTGACTCTTTGAGCACAAATTTTCATACTAAGCTTTGTAGGTTCCACATACAGAGTTCCTAAGTGCACTTACTTCATTCCAGAAGCCGGGCACCGCTGTGCTACTTGTCTCTCTGCAGGAAATCTTCTGCTCACCTCCGGAGCTCAAACCGACCGCTGAAACTATACCGCTCTGCTGATGTCCACAGACACGTGTTGTGCACTTACAGTTTTGTAGTAATGATTCATGAGTATACAGGGTGGCAGCACTCACCGATCTTCTTGTACAAGCTTTTATTACTTTTTAAAAACACAGCATTTCAGCGGTTTGGGGGTGCTCACACAAGGGTGCAGGGGGGAGAGGGTGGGAATCCACCTAACGACGGGCCGTTTCACGCCACACACGGGCTCTTCACCAGGTTACTGCCAGTGCTTAAATGCTTGAATAGCAGAATCACTCCTCAAGTGATGCCATGTTGGAAAATACGCCCCTCTAGGAATTTATTTACAGGTGCAGCAATGATATTTACTCCTTAGGTGTTTTTCAGAAACAAAAAGCAATGGATTTTGTTGAGTGAAAACTGAAAATCTACCATTGTAATACTAAGTACATTGTAGTTCAAAGTATGTTGTAGCGAATATAGATTCCGCCCTGCTTGTGCTTCTGAAGATATATACTTTGTAAATAAGGTGGGTTTCCACACTATAGAAATGCCAAACATGTGGACGCTAAATATGATTTAGGCATACTGTGAGGCTCAGAAGGGCATTTGGATTCGGGAGGACAGGTTTTGCTGGATTTCTTTTTTTTGGCGTGTGAGGGAAGGTGAGGGGGAGCCATAGCTCTTTTCCAGAGCCTTTATGCTACCAGTAATGTTGAAACTCCTTATCTTTCATTTACAGATGATGAACCTGAGTGGGAACTTGTTTTTTTTTGTGGATTTAGTTGAAGATTTTATTGGGCACATTTTACATAAACTTTTGGTTTACATTTATCCCATGCTCCATACTGAGCACTCACATCAGGATTTCCATCCAAATCTTCAAATTACATGATTCAGATGACATCCTTGAGGAACCATTTTACTATAATGAGGCAGCAGAGTTACTCTGGATTCTGTCTGGCCTCTATTCAGCAATGTCCTTTTCAGAAATGCAGAAAACTTTGATCAACCGCACTTTTATGCACTCTTAACAAGATGACAATGCCTGATTATAGAGGTTCCCAGGGACAATGTGCTGCTGGTCCGCACTGCCACAGAAAACACTCCCTGATGAAGGAGCATAGCAGGCTTTGAAACGTATCGGATGGATCCAATAAAGGTATTATAATTTGAAGTCTTCGACTATGTGTTTTCTGTGGCAGCGCGGACCAACAGCACATTGTCCCTGGGAATTTCTGAATTATTGACCACATGGCACGTGGAAGTGTAGGTCCAGCAGCAGCCACCATTTCTATGCATATCATACTGGCTGTGTGTCACACAACTTTGCAAGGTGAGCAGTGATAATTACGGCTTCAAAGCCACTTAGCTCTTAAAACGATAAGACCCTATCTGCGCTTACTTTTTTTTACAGTGTTACTGCCTGATTATAGGCCAGACAGATTCCAAAGTTACTCTATGAGCTTCATTAAAGGGAATCTTCCATCAAAGCTTCTCTCGGAATCACGTATTTCAGAGATTTACATGGAAATAATGATGTAAGTGCTCAGTACTGCACTGGGTTCCATGATCATTTAAGCTGTGGGGAACAGAGCGAACAGTGCAGATTTTATCTTTGCTCTATCCCTCCTCCCCCTTGACGAAACTATTAGTAAATATAAAGTGAAACGTACGTTGATGAACTGAGTGAGGGCCAGCCTGCTTTTAACTCTTTCTGGTTCACTCCGTATGTATAGTCCACAGCCTATGCGTAGGCATTGAGACATATGTGTATAGGGCTATGAGGAATTTCGAAAACTTGAATCACTGCTGGGTTTACCACTGATTATGCACTTGCACTTTAAAATAGTTTTGTGAACTTGTTGTCCTAATACCCTGGTCAAACATTGTATGGCAGTCACCTGTATGTGATTTAGGCACAGTGGCAGATTTTAATACAGTTAGAGTAGGGACCATCCCGAAGTGACGAGGTGGGATGGCTTAGTACATTTTTTGCAAAAAATGTGTGTACCAAGTACCTTGTGTTCTTAACAACACTTGTTTTTATTTATTTAATGCAGGGTATTTTGTTATAATTGATTACTTTTTTCATTGTTGATTCAGTTTATTTGGTCAGTGTGAACATGCTTTACAAGCATAGAACCGAACATTATGAGTCGTGCACACTGATGAATGCGATTAATAACCGTTATTAATCGCATTCATTGTTGGTTCAATGTATTTCTCCTGTTTTGCAGGAGAGGGAGGTGCTCCACTGCTCCCATATGAGTAGTTCACACATAAGCAGTTTCACAGGTAAGACCACAGAGTATGGAGTCCTGGCTGACACTTGTATAGAGGTTCGTTCACACACAAGCAGGTTTTAAATGCATACATCAGTTAGGGACTGCCTCTGTCTGGGCAACCGTAATTAGGGGAGAGGCAGCTTATAGTATATTTTTTGCAAAAAACGTTCAAACCAATAGCCCTGTTTTGACACTTTTTTTGACAGCACTTGCTGAAAACTGGAAATTTTATTATAACAGACTGCTTTTTGTGTGACTCTTGTGCGGATTTTTGCACTTTGTCTTTGATGCTTTACAAGCATGTTCACAAATGTCTGCTCTGTCTCAGTTTTTTTTATTCTTATTTGATTATTATGAATCATAGTAGTATTATTAGATAATTGTTTAATTCAGTGGAGACAAAGACTTTGCATACATTATTTCATTTAATAGCAATTTATCTTTGTTAACAGATAATATATTTATTTAGCAGGAATCTGCATTAAGGACTGACTCAAAATGCTTTGATTATTCTTGCAGCATGGTGCATAAGATAACGACCAAGTTTATAACTAATTTATTTTTACCGTACTTAAAACATATATTTTTCTACAAAATATTAGTATAATCACTCCCTTACAACAAAGCTGTGATATATTATTCCCTTTAAAGCCTTCTATATGGCATGTTAGTAGCAACAGCTTAGTGACTACACACAATTGCACACTAAGCAAGTGACAAGCTATTGTTGGATTTCTCTACATGGTATATTGCTTACAGAGCGCCTCTAGGAACCCTGCCAGTACAATAGTAAATTGAGTACTTTGCATTTTAAAAATAGTTTTCATCTCTGAATATGTCTATTAACAATAATATTTTAACATCACCATAAATGCTATGTAACCATCGCATGCACAAGACTATCTAGAGTAGAATACCCCATTCTGGAAAATTTACTGGTGCTGAAGGGCTACGGTCCGGGACCTAGGTAGTCTGGATTAAGTCCATGCACCCTGTTAGGCCCACAGCAATGCACGCCCCAGGCGGCCCCTAGATTGTAAAGTTCAGTTTGTCATTGCCAACTATAAAGAGTCAAAGTACACAATGGCTCCATCATATTAAACAAGAGTTCTTTACTAAAATGGTCTTGTGACAATCTTTAAACATTTTTTCTCTTTGATACAGTCTGCCCCCCACATTTCAGTACCTTGAGGCTTTTGGTAGCTACATTCGGCATTCAAGCCTCTGCCTACATGCTTCTTGAGTCCTCTCCAGGTCCTGCCCTGTAATTCTCATAGGGAACTGCTTGTATAAATGATGGAGATTGCTTTTTAGGACACCATTTCCCTTCTGCAAGGACATTATTGACCCTTTCCTCCAGGTACACTACAAATTATGTTCTTCATTTGCAAGCACCAGTGAAAAAGGCTGAATTAGTACATTGTCCATAGTTCTTGTGAATCCTTTCTCTCCTACTGGGGGACTCTCCTGTCTAGTTACCGTGTCAGCTCCTTTTTATAAACTAAGCCCCACCTACCATAGCACTAGTAACTCTAATTATTAACTCCTGACTAACGGGGGAGCAGTCTTCACCCTGACCCTTAGAGGGCCACCAATACACGGGCACATTAACATTCTATTAGTGATGAGCGAGTATGCTTGTGACTACTCGGTACTCGCACGAGTATCACTGTACTCGGGCTACTCGGCGAGCACCGAGTAATCTCGCGATACTCGTGCTGTGCTCGTGGTCCTCATCCCTGCATGTTGGCGCTCTTTAGAGAGCCAGCCCACATGCAGGGATTGGCTGATAGTCACTGCAATGCCACAGCCATGTTAGTTGTGGCATTGCAGTGATTGGCCGGCCCGCACAGTGTGACCGAGCCTTTATAAGACCCGGCCACGATGTGCTCTGCACACAGCCATCCAGACAGTGAGTGTAGGGAGAGTGTCTGCTGCTGCTTAGGGACAGATTTGCGGCCCTCATAGGTAGATCCGGAGCAGGGCTGCAAACTGCTGCTGACCACAACAGTCCTTCTCAGGACTAATCTAGGAGGATATAAGCAGGGTGATCCAGATCGCAATCCAAGCTTTTCTGTGACCATAACAGTCACCAGACTGTTGTACTTACTAGCTTGATACAGGTTAGGGCCTAAAATCCTACTTTCCTGTGACCTGAACAGTCACCAGACTGTTGTACTTACTAGCTTGATACAGGTTAGGGACTAAAATCCTACTTTCCTGTGACCTGAACAGTCACCAGACTGTTGTACTTACTAGCTTGATACAGGCAGGTTCTAAAATCCAACTTTCCTGTGACCTGAACAGTCACCAGACTGTTGTACTTACTAGCTTGATAGAGGTTAGGGACTAAAATCCTACTTTCCTGTGACCTGAACAGTCACCAGACTGTTGTACTTACTAGCTTGATACAGGTTAGGGACTAAAATCCTACTTTCCTGTGACCTGAACAGTCACCAGACTGTTGTACTTACTAGCTTGATACAGGTTAGGGACTAAAATCCTACTTTCCTGTGACCTGAACAGTCACCAGACTGTTGTACTTACTAGCTTGATACAGGCAGGTTCTAAAATCCAACTTTCCTGTGACCTGAACAGTCACCAGACTGTTGTACTTACTAGCTTGATACAGGTTAGGGACTAAAATCCTACTTTCCTGTGACCTGAACAGTCACCATACTGTTGTACTTACTAGCTTGATACAGGCAGGTTCTAAAATCCTACTTTCCTGTGACCTGAACAGTCACCAGACTGTTATACTTACTAGCTTGATACAGGTTAGGGACTAAAATCCTACTTTCCTGTGACCTGAACAGTCACCAGACTGTTGTACTTACTAGCTTGATACAGGTTAGGGACTAAAATCCTACTTTCCTGTGACCTGAACAATCACCAGACTGTTGTACTTACTAGCTTGATACAGGTTAGGGACTAAAATCCTACTTTCTTGTGACATGAACAGTCACCAGACTGTTGTACTTACTAGCTTGATACAGGCAGGTTCTAAAATCCAACTTTCCTGTGACCTGAACAGTCACCAGACTGTTGTACTTACTAGCTTGATACAGGTTAGGGACTAAAATCCTACTTTCCTGTGACCTGAACAGTCACCAGACTGTTGTACTTACTAGCTTGATACAGGCAGGTTCTAAAATCCAACTTTCCTGTGACCTGAACAGTCACCAGACTGTTGTACTTACTAGCTTGATACAGGTTAGGGACTAAAATCCTACTTTCCTGTGACCTGAACAGTCACCATACTGTTGTACTTACTAGCTTGATACAGGCAGGTTCTAAAATCCTACTTTCCTGTGACCTGAACAGTCACCAGACTGTTATACTTACTAGCTTGATACAGGTTAGGGACTAAAATCCTACTTTCCTGTGACCTGAACAGTCACCAGACTGTTGTACTTACTAGCTTGATACAGGTTAGGGACTAAAATCCTACTTTCCTGTGACCTGAACAATCACCAGACTGTTGTACTTACTAGCTTGATACAGGTTAGGGACTAAAATCCTACTTTCTTGTGACATGAACAGTCACCAGACTGTTGTACTTACTAGCTTGATACAGGCAGGTTCTAAAATCCAACTTTCCTGTGACCTGAACAGTCACCAGACTGTTGTACTTACTAGCTTGATACAGGCAGGTTCTAAAATCCAACTTTCCTGTGACCTGAACAGTCACCAGACTGTTGTCGCTGTATACAGGCAAAATGCGCAAGGGCGTTGGCAAGGGTGTTGGCAAGGAACAAGGAAGTGAACGTGATGGTGGTGCAGGCAGAGGCCGAGGTCGTGTGCAAGCACTAATTTCGCAACAACAAAGGGGCACATCTACTCGCTCGCACGTCCTGTCCCAAATTCTTGGGGCCCGCAGCAGTACACCGCTCTTGAACCAAGACCAGTGTCAACAGGTTGTTACTTGGAGAGCGGATAATGCTTCAAGTCAGATTGGCACCTCCACAAACACCCTGTCTTCCACACGGTCAAGTGTCAGTAGCCGTGATACTGCACCGCACATTTCCCAACCTGATCCTCCTTCCTACCACCAGGCCGAGTACACTTCCATAGACATTACTGATCCCACACTTGGACACTCGGAAGAGCTGTTCACGTATCCATTCGCAGAATCTGGCCTCTCGCCAGCTCCTGTTGAAGTGGGTGATGAGGAGATGGTATGTACAGATGCCCAAATATTTGAGCAGCCACGTTCTCACGAACGGAACGTTGGCAACGTGTCTCAACAAGGGGTGGACGATGATGAGACACAATTGCCAGGAAGTCAGGAGGAGCATCAGGGTGTGGAAGAGGAAAACGACGTGGTGGATGATCCAGTAGCTGACCCAACCTGGCAGGAGGATATGCAGAGCGAGGACAGCAGTGCACAGTGGGAGGGAGGCATAGCATCCCAACAGGCAGTATGAAGCAGGGTCGTGTCTGCAGGCAGAAGGCAGGCAACTGTTCCCCGGAACAACAACACGACTCAAGGTGCCTGTGCAAATGTTAGGTCTTCCCGAGTCTGGCAGTTTTTTAAGTTGGCTCCAGATGACTCTAAAAAGGCCATTTGCAACACCTGCCATGCCAGCATCAGCAGGGGTACGAAAACTAGCAGCCTGACCACCACCAGTATGATCAGGCACATGTCAGCCAAGCACCCGACTTTGTGGGAAGTACAACAGAGTCAAGGAGCGGTGCTTGCTGATGTCACTGCTACGTCTTCGCGTGTTGTGCGTGCGAGCCAATCCCCTGTCCATGCTGGCCGCGAACAAGCCTCCGGCCCTGCACCTGAAGTTGCCCACGCACAAATAACACCACCATCAAGCACGTCCTTGTCCCAGCGCAGCGTTCAATTATCCATTCAGCAAACCTTTGAACGCAGGTGCAAATACGCTGCCAATGCCCCACATGCCACAGTCCTAAATTCTCACATTTAGCGACTCATAGCGCTAGAAATGTTGCCTTTCCGGCTGGTGGAGACGGAAGCATTCCGCGACCTGATGGCTGCTGCTGTCCCCAGCCGCCACTATTTCTCCAGATGTGCCGTCCCCGCATTGCATAACCACATGTCCCAAAGCATCACACGTGCCCTGAACAACGCTGTTTCAGCCAAAGTCCACCTAACCACAGACACGTGGACAAGTGCTTGTGGGCAAGGCCGCTACATCTCCTTGACGGCACACTGGGTTAATATTGTGGAGGCTGGGACCCAGTCTGAGCGAGGGACGGAACACGTCCTTCCCACACCAAGGATAGCAGGCCCTACCTCTGTCAGGGTTTCACCGACACTCTACAGCTCCGGAATGTCATGCTCCTCAGCCTCCTCCTCCTGCGCATCCTCATCCACTGTACCCTCCACACAAGTCCCAAGCTGGAAGCACTGCAGCACTGCCTCTGCGAAGCGGCAACAGGCTGTGCTGAAGCTAGTCTGCATAGGTGACAAACCCCACAATGCAGAAGAGGTGTGGACAGCTCTGAAACAGCAGGCAGATCACTGGCTCACACCTCTGAACCTAAAGCCAGGAAAGGTCGTGTGTGAAAATGTCCGGAACCTGGTGGCAGCTTTGAGGCGAGGCCAGCTGACGCATGTTACATGCGTGGCCTATGTGCTCATCCTGGTGGTTCAGCGGTTTCTAAAATCATACCCAGAGATGTCTGATCTGCTGGTAAAAGTTCGCCGCCTGTCTGCACATTTTCGCAAGTCACCTGCTGCTTCAGCCGGCCTTGCCGGCTTTCAGCGCCGTTTGCGTCTTCCGGCCCACAGACTGGTGTGTGATGTCCCCACGCGTTGGAATTCAACTCTGCACATGTTGGTCAGGATATGTGAGCAGAAGAGGGCAGTTGTGGACTACCTGCATCACCTAAGCCGTCGGGAAATGGGTCAAACTCCACACATAACACCTGAGGAGTGGAGATGGATGTCCGACCTATGTACCGTCCTCCAAAACTTTGAGGACTCCACCAAGATGGTGAGCCATGATGACGCCATTATTAGCGTCACCATACCACTACTCTGCCTTCTAAAACGGTCTCTGCTGAAAAACAAAGAGGATGCATTGCAGGCGGAGCGTGATGACTTGGAGCAAGAAACAGTAGTGGGTGTGGGTGATAACACACAGCCCAGCCTCATCTCATCACAACATGCAGTGGAGGACTATGACGAGGAGGAGGAGGATGAAGACATTGAGCAACTCTCTGGATATGACATGCACACCAGTCATACCCTCGATTCAGCGTGGCTGGCCAGAGGACAGGGGAGATGAGGAGGAGGAGGAGGAGGACAGCATGTTCAGTCATCGTGTTGGTCAGGATACAGAAGTGAAGGCTGTTAAGAGTCTGGCGCACATGGCTGACTTTATGGTAAGCTGCCTGGCTCGTGACCCTCGCGTTCAGAACATCTTGGCCAACAATCAGTACTGGTTGGCAACACTCTTAGACCCACGCTACAAGGAGAACTTTATGTCTCTCATTCCTGAGGCGGAGAGGTCAGCCAAAATGCAGCAGTTCCAGAAGGCCATAGTCACGGAAGTAGGCAAAGCATTCTCCTCACAAAACGCTAGCGGCATAGGTCAGGAATCGGTGGACAACCAAGGCGTACGGCCGAGAGGGGCACAAGTCCAATCCGCCAGAGGTAGGGGAACAGTCTTTACCATGTGGGACAGTTTTCTCAGCCCCTCACGTACCACAGCCCCTGAGGTGCGGGGTAGTGCCACAAGAAATGCTAAGTTTGGCCAGATGCTGAAGGAGTACCTTGCAGATCAAACAACTGTACTGCGACATTCCTCTGTGCCTTACAATTATTGGGTCTCCAAGCTGGACATGTGGCATGAATTGGCTCTCTACGCCTTGGAAGTCCTGGCCTGCCCTGCCGCTAGCGTTTTGTCAGAGCGTATTTTCAGTGCCGCAGGTGGAATCATTACTGATAAACACACCCGCCTGTCAACTGAAAATGCTGACAGGCTTGACTCTGATCAAGATGAACAAGGGTTGGATTGGGCCAGACTTCACCACACCACCAACAAATGACAGCGGAATTAAAATTTTGTTATGGGAATTTGCCATGTACCTCCACTCACCCATGGGTACACACTTCTGGACTTTGGCTAATCGCTGGACTGCTCCTCCTTCTCCTCATGTGCCACCATGATGACCGTTACAATAGTTAGGCTGTTGTTTCAGGTATACCCCCAGTGGTAAATTTTTTCGCCCATTCTTTTAGAATGGGCATTACAACGACAGGAGACCCACTACTTTTCAATGGGAAAAATGTTTTGAGGCCCTCATGCACGTCTCTATCCAGGGACAATGTGGAGCCTCCCAATTTTTGGCTGCCCTGCCAAAGGGCTATACTACAATACACCCAATTGAGGTTTACAGACCCTCATGCATGTCTGTATGCATGGGTCATTGTGGAGCCTCCCAATTTTTGGCTGCCCTGCCAAAGGGCTATACTACAATACACCCAATTGAGGTTTACAGGCCCTCATGCATGTCTGTATGCATGCGTCATTGTGGAGCCTCTCAATTTTTGGCTGCCCTGCCAAAGGGCTATACTACAATACACCCACTTCAGGTTTACAGGCCCTACTACATGTCTGTAAGCATGGGTCATTGTTGAACCTCCAATTTTTGGCTGCCCTCACCAAAGGGCTATACTAATATACACCCACTTGAGGGTTACAGGCCCTACTACATGTCTGTAAACACAATGCCGCACAATGTTTTCACGTAAAATCTTTAATGTAATCACAAAAAGTAACATGCACCAGCTGTATCTCACTATTGGGTATGTGCCCTTAACATTTCCACCCTAAATATTCATTTTGGTGCATTTTGGAAGGTTTTCTGGTGACTCCGTAAAATTGGCGTGAAACTCGGACAAGATTGTTCACAGCTGTGACTTTTGAGTGAGAAATGCTTCTAGGGGTCTTCCCATGGTGTTGCCATGTCATTTGAGCACTCTTCTGAGACTTTTGTGACATTTTTAGGGTTTCTACATGCTGCCGGCAGTCATTTCATAAAAATACTCGGGTCTCCCATAGGATAACATTGGGCTCGGTACTCGGGCCGAGTACACGAGTATCTCGGGATGCTCGGCCCGAGCTTCGAGCACCCGAGCATTTTAGTACTCGCTCATCACTACATTCTTTTATTATTATTATTTATTATTATAGCGTGATTTATTCCATGGCGCTTTACATATACACACTATACATAGTTATTATTATTATTTATTGACATAGTGCCATTAGATTTCATGGCGCTTTCCATGTGAAAGGGGCAGACAAGGACAAGTACTTTAAGTATGGACAATCAAACCATACAGGTAGAGTAGGGCATAGGATCCTGTCCACGAGGGCTCACAGTCTACGTGGGACGGGTAGGGATACAATAGGAAGGGGGAAATGCCGGAACTTGTGACGGTGCGGTGGACCAGATCTAAGTGTAAGTTGTAGGCTTGTCGGAAGAGGTGGGTCTTCAGGTTTCTCTTGAAGGTTCTCAGGGTAGGTGAGTATCTGATATGTTGGGGGAGAGAGTTCCAGAGTATGGTGGATGCATGGGAGAAATCTTGTATGCGGTTGTGAGAGGAGGAAATGAGTGGGGAGTAAAGAAGGAGCTCTTGGGAGGAATGCAGGTTACGTGAGGGTAGTTATCGGAAGACCATGTCAGAGAAGTATGGAAGGGACAAGTTGTGGATAGCTTTGTATGTCATGGTTAGGGTTTTGAACCTAGATCTCGGGGGGGGGGGGGGTGGGGAGCCAGTATAGGGTTTGGCAGAGGGGGGAGACAGGGGAGTAGCGGGGAGACAGGTGGATAAGTCAGGCAGCAGAATTGAGGATAGATTGGAGAGGTGTGAGGGAGGTAGCGGGAAGGCCGGTGAGCAGGAGGTTGCAGTAGTCAAGGCAAGAGATGATGAGAGCATGGACAAGTGTTTTAGCAGTGTCGTGGTTAAGGAAAGAGATTTCCAGGGACAATGTGCTGTCGGTCCGCGCTGCCACAGAAAAGACGTAGTCGAAGGCTTCAGGATCAAGGAGCATAACAGGCTCTGAAACGCGTTGGATGGATCGAATAAATGTGATATAACTTGAAGCCTTAGACTGCGTGTTTTTTATGCCTATTATACTGGTTGTTTGTTACACAATTTTACAAGGTGAGCCGTGTCTATCACGGTTTCAAAGCCGTCTAACCTTTAAACAATAACACCCTATTTGCGCTTGCTTTCTTTGCAGCGTGGTCAAGGAAAGAGCAGATCCGGGAAATGATTTTGAGCTAGAGTTGGCTGGTGGTGGCGAGGGCTTGGATGTTGGGCTTGAAAAAGAGAGAAGAGTCAAGGATTACCCTGAGGCACTTGGCGTGGAGGACAGGCGAGAGTGAGCAGTCGTTGACAATGATGGATAGGCCTGGTGCGGGGTTAGAGCGACGTGGGGTAAAGATGATGAACTCAGTTTTATCCACGTTGAATTTTAGGAAGTGAGCAGAAAAGAAGGATGAGGTGGCGGACAGGCATTGTGAAATTTTAGATAGTAGGGAGGTGATGTTGGGCCCAGACAGATAGATCTGGGTATCGTCAGCGTAGAGGTGGTATTGAAGGCTGTGGGACTCAATGAGTTGTCCTAGGTCGAGGGTGTAGATGGAGAAGGGTAGTGGTCCCAAAATTGAGCCTTGGGGAACACCAACAGATAGGGGTTGGGCGAAGAGGAGGTGTGGGAAAGTCCGGTCCGCTAGGTAAGAGGAGATCCAGGAGAGGGCTATCTCAGTGATGCCAAGAGATTCTAGGATTTGAAGTTGGAGGGAATGGTCGACGGTGTCAAAGGAGGCTAATAGGTCGAGGAGAATGAGGATGGAGTAATGTTGCTTGCTCTTGGTCTGCAGGTCATTGTTGATTTTGGTTAGGATTGTTTCGTGGAGTGGTGGGATCGCAAACTGGATTGTAGGTGGTCAAAGAGGGAGCAGTAAGGAGAGATGGGAGGACAGTTTAGAATAGACGTGTTGTTCAAGTAATTTGGAGGTGAAGGGGAAAGAGATATGGGGCGATAGTTAGAGACAGATGCAGGGTCAAGGGAGGCTTTTTGAGGATGAGTGTGATCAAGGCGTGCTTGAAGGATGAAGGGAAAGACTTCCAAAATAAGTCTTATATGCCCCCAAATACTCTGACACGTGCAGTTCTCAATATCTGGAAACAAGAACAACACAAACTGGTGCCTCCTTTGTCCCCTATTCTCACTCTCCAGGACTTTACAGGGCCTCTATTGTTGCAACCACATACCGAGGGCAATCTTGACGCGAGGCCCACTAGAGCCCCACCCATCTTAATAGACCAGCTGTTGTGATGGTGCTTTCCTGTCATTTGCCGAAATACAGCAATCTGACCATTTAAGCATGATGTCCTTCCTGCAATATAACAGATTGAAGGCCTATGTACATAAATGGATGACGCATACCGACTTGCTTAGACCCATAACTCCATTCAAACAGCTTTGTGTACAATCACTGGAATAAAACGATGTTTGGGTGAGCGCTGGGATATGAAGACAGCTACACTTCAACAAGTATTTTACCTGTAAGTTTATTGTTCAAATCACACTAGGTCCTCTCCCACAACATGTTACGACGCTCAGGGTGTCTTCCTCCTTGAGGAAGACGCCCTGAGCGTCGAAACATGTTGTGGGAGAGGACCTAGTGTGATTTGAACAATAAACTTACAGGTAAAATACTTGTTGAAGTGTAGCTGTCTTCATATCCCAGCGCTCACCCAAACATCGTTTTATTCCATTGCCTGCATATCCATCTCCCTATGGGGAGAGCGGTGGAGCAGCTCCGGAGGAGAAGACAAATCTAACAGAGGAGAGGAAAACACGTGACGGATCACGTGCAATTACACAGGCGGACACCGAGGAAAAAGGGAAAGAAATCCACACCGTCCAGAGAGAGACCCGTGCACTCACTATGTGAGCCCCCTGTTGTGCGGACAGCACAACAGGAAAAGGTGAGTGTAACGGTGACTTAACAGAGGGTGGATATAAAACATAAAGCAGCGTGGCGCAACCAATTTCTATATCTCATTGTGTACAATCACAACCTCCTCGAAAATTGCTTTCAACACTTTACAAACTCCTGGTGCACGAAAATGCTACTGTTAAACGAGCCTTTCTAGGAGTTAGGGAACGTGACTTAAACATTCAGTTTATGGATGACCAGAACAACCAGATTTATAATCGACCCCATGGTCCATTGCCCTGTGTTAGGGTACAGGAAAACTCGTATAAAGTGGTGTCTCATTTGTACCGCACCCCAAAATTAATACATGAATGGAGTCCCTCTGTTCCGGGACAATACTGGAGATGCAAGGCAGAGATAGGGACATACCTACATATTTGGTGGCTATGCCCCGCAATAAAATTGTACTGGAAGGTGGTCTCCCACATAATCTCAGAAGTACTGAACCGAAAAGTCACACTATCACCGCAAACAGCTCTCCTCAATCTCCTGGTGTAGCCTACTTCCTCCCGACTGGCCCATAACATAGTAGCCACAGGCAGACTCTTGGTGCCCACTAGATGGAAACTAGCTCTCTCCCCACTAAAGCCCAAATCATCAAGGAGATAGACTCTCTATACCGCACTGCTGAATTAGCGGCCTTGTCATATTGTTCTTATTCTCTCTTTGAAACAACATTGACACCCTGGATATTTTACAGATCGACCCCTGAATTCACTGGAATTCTTACTGCAGAATGAGATTTGAACTACTACAAAAGCTACCTGTAGATATCGAACTGACCTTCCATGGCACCCATCACTCTTTCTTTCTCTGTATTCTTTCCCTCCCCAACTCTCTATTGTCTCTACCTTTATCTTTTCTGCTTGCACTTCACAACTTTATACTCCTTGCCTCCCCTTGACCTAATCTAACTTTAAGATTTGAATGCACAGATCTGTACTTTAAGACATGTCAATGGTTTTGGCTTTCCAACTTTATGCAGCTTACTATTTTTAGTAATACTGTTTTTCATTGATTGATTGATTGATTGTTAACAGTTACTGTAATAGCTTCTTATCACTTTGAATAATCAATAAAAAGAACATTGAAAGAAAGAATGATGAAGGGAAGATGCCAGGAGTAAGTGATATGTTGAAGAGGTAGGTTAGGGCAGGAATGAGGACTGCGATGAGGTTCTGGATGAGATGGGAGGAGGGTGGGTCGAGAGCGCAGGTGGTGAGGTGTGATTGTGACAGAAAGGAGGAGAGTTGATTTTCTATCATGGTGGAAAAGCTTCCTTTGGACGAAGAGGGTTGTGCGGTAATGAGGGAGGGCCGAGGGGACAGTGGATCGAAGCTTTCTCTAATTTTGTTGATCTTCTGTTTGAAGAAAGTGGCGAAGTCGTCAGTAGAGATGAGGGGAGAGGGAGGCGGTGCAGGGGGACGGAGTAGAGAGTTGAAAGTTTTGAATAGGTGTTTGGGGTTGTGGGACACAGGGGTTATTAGAGATGAGAAGTAGGCTTGTTTTTCATTGGTGAGTGTTGTCTTGAAGTCATTAAGGGACTGTTTGTACATGGCGAAGTGTGCCGTGGAGTGGGATTTCTTCCATCTCTGCTCAGCCACTCTGGAGGCCCACCATAGTTCTTTAGTGAGGGTGGTGAGCCAGGTTTGTTGCTGTGCACGGGTTTTGTTATATGAGAGAGGGCAGCCTGGTCAAGAGCTGTGGTGAGTGTGGTGTTATAGAGGGTGGTGGTAGCGTCAGCATCATGAGAGGAAGCTAAGCAGTTGAGAGGGAGGAGGGACGCAGAGAGTGAGTGGAAGTCAATAAGTTTAAGGTTTGTGTGGGAATGAATGAATTTCTGGGGGAGGGTGAGCATGGTAGGAGGGGAGAGGGAGGAGAAGGTCAACAGGTTATGGTCAGATAGCGGGAGGGGTGAGTTTGAGAGGTCAGCGAGGGAACAGAAGCAGGAAAAGACAAGGTCCAGTGTGTGGCCATCATTGTGAGTGGCTAAGGAGTACCATTGGGAAAGCCCAAAGGAGGTGGACAGTGATAGGAGTCTAGAGGCAGCGGGGTGGGGGGTGTCAATGGGGATGTTGAAATCGCCCATGATAATGGTGGGGATGTCGGAGGAGAGGAAGTGGAGAAGCCACATGGTGAAATGGTGAAGAAAGATGGGGGTGGATCCTGGGGGGCAGTAGATGACAGCCAGCTGGAGGTTGCACGGGAAGAAGATGCGGATGGAGTACACCTTGAAGCAAAGGAGGGAGGCAGGGGGCGTCAGTGTAATTGGGATGAAGGAGCAGCTGTCAGACAGGAGCAAGCCGACGGGGCGCTGTGGGAAAGGGTGAGTCCGCCATACGAGAGTGCAGCAGGGGAGGCGGTGCTAGAGGGGTGAGCCATGTTTCGGTGATGCCAAGGAAAGAGAGTTTGTTGGAGATGAAGAGGTCATGGATGAATGAGTGTTTGTTGCATACTGAGCAAGCATTCCAAAGTGTGCCAGGTAGAGGGATTGGGGGAGGAGGGGCTGGGTGAAAGGGTGTAAGGTTATGGGGGTTGCGGGTGTTTGTATTGGGGAGTGGGTATGGGGTAGAAGTGACTGTGGGGATGTGGTGGGGGACCAGGATTAGGGGAAATGTCGCCAACAAGTAGGAGAAGCAGGGAGAGGGTTAGAAGGGGGGGCAGTTGACTTTATGTGTTGGGTGTGCATGTTTGGAAACAAAGGATTGAGTATGAAGGAAAAGTTCAGAGGAATGGGTGAGATGGCTAGATAGGATGGAGGGAGAGAGTACTATTTCGTTACTGGGTGGAGGGATGGGAGGAGATAGAAGGAAGTAGAAAAGGATGGGAGTGAGAGGGAAAAGAAGGGGAAACATTGTATACAGATGGCAGGAATGGGATGCAGAGGGGGTGAGAGGTAGGGAGGGTCAGATGCTGTCGGGGATCAGATGTAGCAGGAAGGTGAGAAAAAGTGATGGAGTTGCGCCAAGACAAGACTAAGCGCACAGCACCAAGTCAAGACAATGCCCAGTATGTGGGGATGAGATGGGCAGGTGGATGAGGTGCAACCAGGGAGCTGATGTAGCGAGGGGTCAGATGCAGCAGGAGGATGATGTGCAGTGATGATAGAGTTATACCAAGACAGACTGTCGCACAGCACGTAGGGATGAGATGAAGCAGGAAGATGAGATGCAGTCACTGATCAGGCATAGCAGGGGTTCAGCTGAAGCGGGGGTGGTGCGATGCGAATAAGGTTGTAAGTGTTCCAGACAATGCACAGCACGTGATGGTGAGATGCAGCAGGGATGAGATTAGGGCGTATTAGAGCGGCGAGGCAAGGGTTAGCGCGGCACAGGGGACCCACCTAACCGTCAAAAACTCTTGGAGGAACTCCCCATTGACAGAAATTTCGTAAGTTTGCTAACTACTTTTTGTACTCATAGATTAGTAAGAAAGGTCATACAGGGATGTGTTAGGAAGTATTGTAAGGCTGCAGGGACAGGTATTAATAGCTTAGGAAGGTGATTTGGGGTGACAGGTTCCCTTTAATTATGCTTCTCCTACAACTCCCATTGGAACAGAACATTCTTTATAGTAAGGGGGGGCAACACACTTTCATACTCCATTACACTTGTGCTTGTTTTCTGCCCAGGATCTACCATTAGAGATAAGTGGATCATGTAAAATTCGAATTCATCTCTTTGCTCAGATTTTAAAATAAGAAGTTATTCTCTGCAATTTTAATATCATTATTATGCTCTGGGGTCAATCCAGAGCACAATAAACGTAAGATATATATGTATAAATAAAGTATTATATATTATGTTATTAATATATTATATATAAAAATCCTTCTACTCACTTCACTGTCACCGTCACCTCTTTGGCCCATGCACTCCTTACCATCACCCGTTCAGTTCTTTTTGCATCTTTTGATCCTTGCCACTCACACTGATGAGGCACAGGAGGAGGGTTCTGTGCACGCTTTTAGTAAGTCCAATGTCATGAGGTGCACCGTGATGTTGCACACAAATGCACAGAATCGTCCCGAACAAGAGGTTCCCAACTCAGTGTGAGAGGTCCAGAAATCTTAACGTGAGCTGTGGAAATCCGAAAATGCAAACACGGTTTTTCTAATTTCACAATTTCGGGGTCCAATGCTAGCTCTCTGCCGCTATTCTGCTGGTCAATGTTTTGGCTGCAGCAATGATGTTAACTATCAAGGTGATTTCACCAAAAGAGAAAGCTGCTGCAAGACCAAAGGTAGGGGAGCTCCTGCTTTGTTTGTTATGTTACCGCATTAAAATATTTGTGGTTCACTTTTTAAAGTGGAAGATCCCTTTAACCCTTGACCCTGACCTGTTTTGACCCTAATGACCAGACCATTTTTTACAATTTTGACCAGTTTCACTTTATGAGGTAATAACTTCAACGGATCCCAGAGATTCTGAGATTGTTTTTTCATGACATATTGGATTTCATCTATCTTCTGGACAAAGTACCTCAAAGTCCACGCTGCTGCTAGATGGATATGGAAACACCAGAGACAACGGAATGTCTGGATAAAAGTGATGACTGGTTTCCCTGAGGAAGGAGCTCGGCATGTGGCTCTGGAATGCGTTGGAAATAAACCAGTCATCACTTTTATCCAGACATTCTGTTGTCTCTGGTGTTTCCATATCCATCTAGCAGCAGCGCGGACTTTGAGGTACTTTGTCCAGAAGATAGATTGAAAACCGCAGTAACCTGTGGAAGTATGGTCCCAGCAGCAGCTGCATTTTCTGAGCAATCAAGCTGGTTGTGTGTCACACAACCCCACCAGGTGAGCAATTCTAAGATCACATCTTTGATTCTGTCTAAAGAGACAAGACCCTATTGCGCATTCTCAACCCTCTAGATATATTGGATTTCATGATAGTGGTAAATTTAGGGCAATAATTTTTGCATTTAATTGTGAAAAAATCAGAAACTTGGTGCAAATTTTGAAAATGTCACAATATTCAAAACTTTAAACTTTTATACCATTAAAAAAAAAGAGTTATGGCACACAAACTAGTTGACAAATAACATTTCTCACATGTCTTCTTTACATCAGCGCAATTTTGAAAACAAATTTTTTTTTGTTAGGAGGTTAGAAGGGTTCAAAGTTCATCAGCAATTTTTCATTTCTCCAACAAAGTTTACAAAGCCACTTTTTTTTAGAGATCACATGACATTTGAAATGACTTTGAGGGGCCTACAAGACACAAAACACCTAAAAAGGACTGTCAAGGGACATTGTATGTTGGACTGCCTGACACCTGGTGTGTTTTTAGAGTTAATAAAGTGTGTGTGTGTGTGTGTTTTTTATTTTTTTTTAAAGATTTATCTGTGTCTGTGTGTTTTTTAACCAATTACTCCCCGGATTGGTAATGTTTGGGTGTCATAGATGCCTGAAATTACTAATTCATGGCTTAATGACAGCTGTCAGTAGTTAGCTGTCATTAACCGTTTTTATCACTCCGATGCCACCGCACCACAGCATTGGAAAGAGACGGGTAAAGTGCCAGGATTTCGTGATTCTAATGAATGCGCCAATTTCTGGGGCAGCTGCACCCTGCTATTCTATAGTGTGGGGGCCCAAATAACTAGGCCTCACCACACTGAGAATACCAATACCCAGATGCCTTGTTTTACCTTGGCTGGCAGTCCAAAAAAATATGTGGGCTTTGAATATTTTTAATTATTTATTTAAATAATAATTAAAAAATTATTTGGCTCCTCTGTATTTTTGATTTCCAGCCAAGGTAAAACCAGGCAGCTGGGGGTGGCTGCTGTATCTGTGTTGAGAATCAAAAATACAGGGGACTCCTAGGTAAATTTTAAAAATTATTTATTTATGTTTACACCCCTATTATAGCAGGTTCATTGCCAATGGCAACCAATAACAGATGCTGGCACAATGGGTGCAGGCACAACAGCCAATCACAGATGCTAGCAGCAATAAACTGTGGAAAAGAAAAGCACAATAGGGTCTTACCCAGAGAGAGGAAGTATAAGCAGGGAAGCGAAATATATACATTGGTAACTGGTGTACATTTCCTGATGAAGAAGCAGGGTTACACTTCGTAACGCATAGAATAAACCACCATATGCTACAACAATCAATTTGAATTGAATTATTTGGCTGTAGTGTGGATTTGATACCATTTTCATTAATATACTGCATAATCACAGATGCTGTCACAAAGAGTGTGCATCTGTGAATAAACCGGAGGTTAATTAGTAGGACCAGAAGTGGTATTACAAGTCGGTGGTCCTTGGTAGGTATAATATTGCTGATTTAATCATCATTTTGCTTATTTTTACAGCCCTACAGCCAAACCTGAAAAGTAGCACAGACATCTCAGGGAAGTCCGTGTTCGTTGTCCGTGCCTGAACACTAGGTGTTCGGTACAGACCCCAAGCTTTACAGTTTTGATTCACCCATCAAAAACAGATATCTTATAGGTGACATCTTGTTTGATTGGAGTTGTTCTCTTTATTTTCTTTTACATCTTGTCCAGACATCATGATGACTTTTCACATCCAGATATCGTCTCTGCAGACGTCTCATTTCTCCAGTCTTCTACATCACATCTCAACACAATGCCCTTTAATATTATAGTGTCATTATAATGTTCCTGAATAAAAATATGTACCTTATGCTGTGCCCCTGAATAAGTGCTTTTCCCCCACTGTTCCTTCTTTTCTGTACTTGGTCCCTCCCTAACAGTGTCCCCCCAAACTGTCACCTCATATTCTAACCCCTGCTGAACCTCTTATCACTCATTCCCATTCCATATGTCACATTATATATTATTCACCTCCATACTGTTTCCTCACACATCCCCACACCATTCCATTCTGTCTCCTCGTAAATTGTCCACTGTCTATATTGTATCCTTTCATATTTCCCTTTCTCCACCATATTGTCTACTAATGCATTCTCACCTTCCCATGCTGTTTGCTCATTTATTTCTCAATCATTACCCATGTTGCATCTTCACACATTACCCCCATGCTGTTGTGGCAGACCAGGGTTCATGTGCCACAATAACACCATCACAAAATGTTAACTCCCCACACAACCCACAACACTACAGTAGCACCTCCAGGCCAGAAAAGGAAGCTAAAGCTGCTTCCCTATATATTCTGGTGTGGAGAGGAAGTGGCAGTTAGTTCAGTGTGGGGCAGCACTGAGGAAGAAAGACCTGGGTGTAAAAGCTGCGTTAGGCTCACCCCACGGTCCACTGTCCTGTTCCAGGCCAAGCCAGGGTCTGAGGAAAAGGAGACAGAGCAGAGAGGAACACACCTGGGAGACTGAGTCCCCTGAAACTCACCCTAGAGCAGCGCATAGAACGGATACCGGATCCGATGCTGTGCCTGACACAAGCAGCACAGTGAACACCGGATTAGTGAAGGTCCCACATCTTCACTGTACCACAGCGAAGCAACAAGGCAGGGTCAGGAACACGAAATAAGACTCAAGTTGCCCAGCAAGTTGGTACCCGTGAGGGGAGATAGGGCCAGTAGCTTAGCTAAAGCGGCAGCAGGGCCACACACACAAGCAGGGAGCCAAAGGACCCGGCCAGGGTGGGAGCAACCCGGCCCCAGTACAGACTCTGTGGACAGTACTCAGCTGTATACCATCTGCTTCAGTAAAGACTTGGAAAACTACAAATCCGTGAGTCTGTGAAATCCTTGCAAACCCTGTTCTCCCTCACAAACTGTTTTCACCACTACTGCCCCGGGAACCAGGCTCTGCCCATGGAGAGCCGTTACATCACAGGCTGCTATCCATCATCCCCGGAGGTTCTGCAGCAGCGATGGTCACCCTCACCACATACCATGGGTGGCGTCACGACTCTATCCCCTGTAAATACCCCCCTTTACTTGTGGGCTTGCGACATGGTCCGGACCAAGACCGCCGTGATAACCCCCATGATACCCGGGTCCGGTACCGAGTACCCCATCCCAGTGGGCTCCACACTGTCTTTACACATGTTCCCTCCTCCTTTTATTGTCTCCTATCATATTCTTCTCTTTCCTACACATTCTTCTATTCCCATTTTGTCTGCCCACACATTCCCCCACCCACTCCTCATACTATCTCATCACACATTCCCCCATATTGTTACCTCACATATTACCTTCCTACCAATACTGATTCTTACACATTTAACCCCTCTACCCTTCCCATACTGTCTCCTTACACAGTTGCTTTGACCAATCTCCACACTCTCACTTTACACATTTCCCCTTTCCTTATAATGTATCCTCACACGTTTTTTTCCCACTACTTTGCTGTCTCTTCACATAATAGCCCCATATTGTCTCCTCACACATTCCTTTCCTCCCTATACTTACTTCTCAGACATTTCCTTTTCCCCATGATGTTTTGTTTTACATTCCCCCCCCCTTTTAATGTCCCATCACACATTCTCCCTACCCACTCCCTATAATTTACATACATTAAGAAAAAAAGGGTCCGCTCACCTGACTTCTCTGTCCAGTTTTCCAACCTCTCAGCACGGACTCCAGCGGGCCTCTAGCTGCATTCCAAATCACTTCTAGTGAGTTGAAGAAAATTGCACCTTGAGTTCTTTATAAAATTTCATTTATTCGTTTTCAGGTAAAAACAGGTTTCTTAACACGTAAAAACACACGGGTCAGTTTATCATGTCTTCAGGCAACATGTTTCGGCTAGCTTGTAGCTTGTGTACAAGAAACATGTTGCATGAAGACATGATAAACTAACCTGTGTGAATGAAGTGATTTGAATGCACTCCCTATACTGTCTCCTCACACATTTCCTCCTCCCCATACTATCTCCTCACAAATTAATCTCTCCCTGCCTTTCCTATATTGTTTTCTCACACATTCTTCCTCTCCCTATACAATATTCTCACACATTTAATCCCTTTCCTCTCCATACTGTTTCCTTACACTCTCCCTCTCCACGCTGTACTCTCACAAGATTCCGCTCGCAAAAAGAACTCCTGTATATTTGGCTCCTTTGAAGCTGGCGGACACCTCTGTGGAACAACAGTTGCATCAGCAATGAGATTTCAGAAGCATGATCTGATCATGCTTCTGACATCTCCCTGACCTAGAAGTGTCGGCAGTCAGAGCTTTAATTGTACTCGTGGCAGATACAACTAAATGCAGGGTGCCCCTGTAAGGCTGCGTTCACACATTGCGTATTTTGCCGCGTTTTTTTACGCGCGCTTTTCAAAATACGCAATGTGCCTTTTGTCTGCCTGCAAAGTGAATGGGAAATTCACTTTGCAGTGCAGACATTACGTAAAAATACGCAGTGCGTTTTCCGGGAGAAAACGCAGCTCCGTAAACAATTGATATGTCAATTGTTTACGCAGCTACTACTGCGTATTCTCCCAGAGGGGAGGAAGAATCCAGCTTCCTCCTCCCCTCTGGGGCAGCTGTGGCCGCCCATTAGATTCCACAGTGTGTTAATACACACTGTGAAATCTAAATTAAACAAAAGCAAGTGTGTGAAAAATAAAAAAGAATCAATACTTCACCTTCCGACGCCTTCTCCCGCTGTGCGATCCCCGGTTCCAAGTGAGATCTCTTCTGACAAGACCTGTGGTGACGTCAGAGGGGGGGGGGGGCGTGACCGCGAGCAGCCAATCAGCGATGGGACCGCCCCGGGAACTTCCCCCCTCTGACGTCATCACAGGTCCTGTCAGAAGAGAGCTCACTTGGAATCGGAGATCGCACACCGGGAGAAGGCGTCGGAGAGGTGAAGTATTGATTGTTTTTTATTTTTCATTAACTTGCCTCTGTTTAATGTAGATTTCACAGTGTATATTAACACACTGTGGAATCTAATGGGGCGGTCACACATGTCACAGAGGGGAGGAGGAAGCAGGATTCTTCCTCCCCTCTGTGACATCACTGCGCTTTCTGGGGGAAGAAAGCGCAGTGTGTGAAAGCCCCTGCGTATTTTGCTGCGCTTTTTTGCGCGGCCGAAAAACGCGGCAAAAAGCGCGCGCAAAAAAGCGCAGCAAAATACGCAAATGTGTGAACGTAGCCTAACTCTCTCTTTGTATTCCCTATATCAAACCAGTGCAATACTGACTTTCCCTTGCCTATGCAAATTTTCGGTGAGGATCTGCTACTGTCTGATGTTGTATGTGACCATGGTTCCAGTAAAGCAGATTCAATTGCCAACTGCTAGCTACTACTCTTCACATTTGTTGCCCTGGAGTACATTACTCCTCTAATGCTGGGTTCACATTTGCGTTTGTGTGTGCATGCAAGAGGCATGCAGACACAAAAGCAGGTCAAACGCTGCCATACTGATATGAACGCAGCGGAGATTCTCCGCATGCATTCACATCAGTATGGTGCCCGGCCACCCAATCAGCGATCTCGGCGGCAGCTGGGAGGCGGATATCAGCGGCAGAGATCTCCTCCTCCCGGCAGCCGAGATCGCTGATTGGCCACCGGGAGACATTTCAATGTGATCCGCAGCATTCTCCTGCACTGTCATGCGGAGGACACTGCGGATCCATTGAGATCCATGCATTGTTTGTGCGCTTGCGGGAGCTTGCTGATAAAACAAGTGCCCGTGAACGCACAAAAAATGCAACAGGCTGCGTTCGGAGGGCGAAGGACGGCGCACAAATTATGCACATCCAAACGCAACCGAACACAGCCAAACGCAGCTACTATGGGTTCCCATGTTAAACATAGGAACGCAGTGCACATGCGTTTGGCTGTGTTCTATTACACTGCATTCTGAACGCTAATCTGAACATGGCCTTAGTCCCTGGAAATACAGCACCATCCTGCAGTACATTACTACATTCAGCCAGTTTTGTATAGTGCTGTTTTTTGGTACATTACTTTCAGCCCCTATACATACAGTCCCATACTGCAGTACATCACTACTCTCACATTGCTCCTCACAGTCGCATGCTGCAATACTTTATGCTTCACAGCTCCTTCCTGTAGTACTTTGTTTCTCACAACTCCATCATGCTAAACATTGCTTCTAACAGCCCTAGTCTGCAGTATAAAGCTTCTAAAGGTACCGTCACACGCAGCAATATTGCTAGCAATTTGCTGGTTGCTGTGAAATCATGGACACATTGTTCCATTTGTACACGGCAACAAAATGGAATAATGTGTCCATGATTGCACTGCAACCAGCAAATTGCCAGCGAAATTGCTAGCAATATTGCCGCGTGTGACGGTACCTTTGTGGCGCCCCGCAACGAGTGCGTCACAAGAGGGTATTGCAGCCATAAATGCAGCCGCAATATTCTCTGACACAGCAGTGACCTGGTTAATTTAGAAATCCAACCCTGCATGCATCACCTAGAACAGAGGGCCAATCATAGGTCCTGGTGGGCGGAGTGCTAGGGTAGTGTGTAGGAGAACAGACACTTAGAACAGACAGAAGAACTTGAACTGAGAAGTCTAGAACTTGGAGAGGAGCCGGGGCTCCGCATCCCGTGCAGCCCCTGGGCCGTCACCAGTCGGGTGTCAGCACCTGAGGCCTTACCAACCGGGATTGGGCATTATTCACACGGGTTCCCAAAAGACTCCCGTGCCCACAACTCACAGCCGGTTCACTGGTACCGAAGCTGGCAGCAGTTCACCTCTGCTACGCGAACCAGAAAGCGTGGAGGAGCAGCTTCACAGGAGCACCCCACCACCAGCCAACTTCCAGTCGTCTAACCAGCGGTGTACCCACTGAGGGATCCAAGGCTCCCCAAAACATCCAGAACGTACATCATGGATAGGGCATTGAAGCAGCCTCCCCGTACCCGACCTGGTATTCCTGGGCGACAATGGCAACCACTTAGTTAGAATGGAGGAACACTGCGGATTTCTAAGGGACACCATCACTGCTGAGTCCACCCGGTCTACTACCCGTAAACTGTATACCATGAACTGCCTGCTGGTTACAGTAAAGACCCGTTGCAGAGACTTTCTGTGTCCGTGCTTCCTTATGAACTGTCCGTCCGCATTACAAGGTAACCGCAGCTGCCGCACAACATCTTAAGCAGCTCCAGCCTCCGGGGATCACCGCTCAGCCTGTGGGGAGCGTTCCATCTTGCTGCTATCCATCCCCCGGAGGCTCCGCAGCGTCGGTAGTCCTTACCGAACTACTCATAGGTGGCGTCACGAATAAATTAAAAACCCCTTTAATCTGTTCCACCAAGACGTCTTCAACACTTTTGATCTGCACTACACCGGGCCCCACTACCGGCAGGCGCGGTCCACCCGTGACAAGGAGGAAGGAAGCATTGCCTGTCTAAACCGGAGTCCCGGCCACGGTGAGTCACCTTAACAGTCCCTTCCCGCAATACATTGCCCCTCACAGCTCCACAGTTCCCTACATTGCTTTTCTCAACTACATCTTGCAAGACATTGTTTCTCAAAGCTCCATGCTTCAGTACATCAACTCTCACAGTCACATCCTGCAACACTTTACTAACTAGAGCCATATCCTGCTAAACATTTCTCCTTAGAGCCCTGTACTGCAGTATATTGCTCCTTACAACCCCATCCTGCAGTACATTGCTCCTCACAATCTAATCCTGAAGTACATCATTCCTCACAGCCCCATTTTGCAGTGCATCGCTTATTGCAGCCGATTCTGTAGTATATCACTCCTAACAGTCCCATTCTGCAATAGACTCCTCTCATACAGATGAGTCAGTGGGAAACAAATCCCTGCTTCCTTTCAATGAGCACTATGGGTAGGGTCACATTGCAAACATAAATTGCATTCACCGCATCCGGATCCGGATGCGGTGAACGCAATGCCGAGCACACACATTTTTTTACAAAAATGTGTGGTGAATACCGCACTGCGGTCACCGGATGGCTCAGGATGTGTAATCCTGAGCCATCCGGTAACTGCATAGGTTGCGGTTCCCGGCTCAGCAAACCTAGTAAAGAGTTAAATTGATTACTAAAGTACTGTTTGAGGTCTGTAGGGGGGCTTAGACCCCCCTACAGACCGGCCGCCCACTTCGGTGGCCTCCTAATACAATATCCCCGCTGGCACGGGCTTCTCCGAGCCCGTGCAAGTCCCCACACCCCCAGCCCCCCGAATTACTATACAGGGGTGCCTGCACCCCTCTTGTATCCTTATTCCTGTATGGGGGGGAAAATGATATATTACAGTCTTGGTGAAAGTACATATTTACGTGTCTTCTGCTCCAATGTGGTGACGAATCCATGGGCGGGGCTGTTTGCGGCAGCCTCCGCCCCATCATTTCTTATGGCCGCCCCCTCTGTGCCTCAGCCATTGATGTGAGGCCGGCCGCGTCATGAAAGGGGCGGGCGCACGGTGTGATTTATCGCCGTGAAATTCCCAAATCACACACCACAACCGTGAGGCAATTTCACGGCGATTGCTCCGGGGCAACATATCGCCTTTATGATTTCCAGGCAAGATTGCGGTGTGTGTCGGTACCTTAATAGTTCTATAAACTTGGCAATGTTATGATAAGCAAAGCTTTGGTCTGCCAGTAACTTTTGTCATTGCAGTGGACTATGTGACCCTTTAACTCGGGCTCAACTTTATGCCCCAGTTACAATGGAAAAAAATAACAGTTACCGTATATACTCGTGTATAAGCCGACCCGTGTATAAGCCGACCCCCCTACTTTTGCCCCCAAAAACTGGGAAAACCTATTGACTCGCGTATAAGCCTAGGGTGGACAATGCAGCGGCTACCGGTACTGAAAAATTTTAAAAATGAAAATAGATACGAATAAAATTTTGAACTTTTATTTTAAATAGAAACAGTAAACTACCAATGCAGCAGAGCACCGTCCTGTTATAAAGCCCCCTATCACTGGTAACACAGCGCCCCTCCAGCAGTGGTAACACAGCGCTCCTCCAGCAGTGGTAACACAGCGCTCCTCCAGCAGTGGTAACACAGCGCTCCTCCAGCAGTGGTAACACAGCCCTCAGCAGTGGTAACACAGCGCCCCTCAGCAGTGGTAACACAGCGCCCCTCCAGCAGTGGTAACACAGCGCCCCTCAGCAGTGGTAACACAGCCCCTCAGCAGTGGTAATACAGCGCCCCTCAGCAGTGGTAACACAGCGCCCCTCCAGCAGTGGTAACACAGCGCCCCTCCAGCAGTGGTAACACAGCGCCCCTCAGCAGTGGTAACACAGCGCCCCTCAGCAGTGGTAACACAGCGCCCCTCCAGCAGTGGTAACACAGCCCCTCAGCAGTGGTAACACAGCGCCCCTCAGCAGTGGTAACACAGCGCCCCTCCAGCAGTGGTAACACAGCGCCCCTCAGCAGTGGTAACACAGCGCCCCTCAGCAGTGGTAATACAGCGCCCCTCAGCAGTGGTAACACAGCGCCCCTCCAGCAGTGGTAACACAGCCCCCTCAGCAGTGGTAACACAGCACCCCTCAGCAGTGGTAACACAGCGCCCCTCCAGCAGTGGTAACACAGCACCCCTCAGCAGTGGTAACACAGCGCCCCTCCAGCAGTGGTAACACAGCGCCCCTCAGCAGTGGTAACACAGCGCCCCTCAGCAGTGGTAACACAGCGCCCCTCAGCAGTGGTAACACAGCGCCCCTCAGCAGTGGTAACACAGCGCCCCTCAGCAGTGGTAACACTAGCGCCCCCTCCAGCAGTGGTAACACAGCCCCTCAGCAGTGGTAACACAGCGCCCTCAGCAGTGGTAACACAGCGCCCTCCAGCAGTGGTAACACAGCCCCCAGCAGTGGTAACACAGCCCCCCAGCAGTGGTAACACAGCCCCCCAGCAGTGGTAACACAGCCCCCCAGCAGTGGTAACACAGCCCCCCAGCAGTGGTAACCAGCCCCCCCCCATGTATACAGAGGCCCCAGCAGGTAATCTCACCCCTCGGTCTGCAGGACCGGGTCCTCCAGCTGCTCGTCTGCGTGCGCGGCTTCTAATACCGGCGTCTTTCCCGCACTTCTGTTTGAATGCGATCATGTGACCGCGGTCACATGATCGCATTAAAACAGGAAGTGCGGGAAAGACGCCGGTATTAGAAGCCGCTCACGCAGACGGAGCAGCTGGAGGACCCGGGTGCCTGCAGACCGAGGGGGTGAGATTACCCTGCTGGGGGGCCTCTGTATACATGGGGGGAACGGGGAGACAGCGGGGGAGGCTATTTTGTGCAGGGGAGCAGCAATGTACTATGCGCTGCTCCCCATGCATAATTAATGAGCGGCACCACGTGACGTGCCGCTCATTCTGCAGCCTCCCCCGCCTCCTCCTGCCTCCTGCAGTGCCCGGACACAGCCCCCACCAGTGTACACAGTATATGACTCGTGTATAAGCCGAGGGGGGACTTTTCAGCCCAAATTTTGGGCTGAAAAAGTCGGATTATACACGAGTATATACGGTAATTAAATAAATAGATTCCTCAGAGATCTTTTACAATGTCTTGTGGAACAAATTATGTAAAAACATAGGTCTCTTTCTCTTGAACAAAAGAGAAATGTAAAGTATATTATCATTTGGTGGGATCACTAGCAATGATTGAATAGATCTGTGGAGAATCGACTTCAAATCAAATAACTGAAATCCTGAAATTTGAACAATTTGCAATTTTATTTGCATGTATCATCAAAAAAAAAAAAAATTGACCGGCATGGTTTCACACGCTACTGAAGAGTCATACAATGGGCTGATGACATCAGTTGCGACCAGGTAAGCTTCTTCATAATGCCTTGCAGTTTCTACATCACATGGTGAAGCAGAGCCAATGAGGGGGGATTGTCACATATATTTCATATATAGTGAGTGTATTTCAGTTCAGAGATGGAAAAGGGTATAGAAATTGTGCTTCCACCTGATATATGGCTGTTCTGTGCTTACAGGTCCTGTAAGTACAGAGCTGCCATATGTCTCATGCACGACTCTGCAGGTGGAGTAGATTTTCTTATCTGTCGGCAGCGCAATCACTATAGCCTTTTCCATCTTGAAATGAAAAACATTATTCATTTGGGGTTTTCAGTAGCCGATGATGGTATTGTAGTGGTTGTTTCTTACACAACCATGCCGTGTAAGCGGTTTTTCTAATCCTTCTACTACACATCCATTAGGCTAAGACCCAATATGTGCGTTTAGTTCCTTACAGTCTTTATATATGAACAAAATTGGTAACATGTTTAATACTTTTATCACTCAATGTAACGGACACATTTCATTTTTTTAACACCTGTTTTTTTTATTTGCCACTCAATACGTTTCCTGATCCTACATACTGTTGCTGTATTTTTACTTTTAGGTGTGAATTTAAGTATACCTTCTTTGCAGGAAAGCATTTTGGTTTACATTGTTTTTATGTTTGGCTGGGGTCACACATAGAAATCCGTTTTTGGTAGTGATTTCCATGACCAATCCGTTTTTTTTTTGGGTGCTATTTGAGCCTCCTGCACCCCTGAACGTTTTTGGACTTAGTCATCTTTTGACCAAAATTCTCAAAAAAACGAATCCGTTTTTTAAGGCCCCCCAAAAGAACGGATCCGTTTTTCCATAGGGCCCATGTTAAAAAAAAAAAAAAATTTTTTTTTTTGAAAAACGGTCCCCAAAAACGTTGCTAGCAACGTTTTTGGCTCAAAAACGGACATAGCAATGTTTTTAAATGCAGGAAAAAACGGACAGGGTGTTTATTACATCCAATCCGTTTTTCTATCAGTTTTTTGGACTTAGTAAAAAAAAAAATGCCAAAAATGAAGCCAAAAACGGACCAAGGGCTTATGTGTGACCCTAGCCTTTAAAACGTTTTACCACTATTCTTAAAGCTAAATTTAACAATCATATGTGCCAGAACAATACTATTGTCTTTGCTATTGTATTGTATGCGCTATTCCGCACATTTCAGGGTTATGTACAATGCATCTTTTTTGTACGGAGGATATATTAAAAAATAAATTAACTTAAAACAAACAAAAAATGTTAAGGTTTTATAATTGCTTTAGTAGTGGAATTTATCAACCATATGCATACAACAATACTGTAGGATGTTGCCATAAATTACTTTCTGTAGGTCTACCTATGTAATCACGTACATATTTGAGTGGTACGTCTTATATTGCAGAAAAACTGGTCAAGGTTTATCAACTTTTTTTTATGTGAAACCTAAAAGTATACTGTGGGTTGTTGCTGGATTTTAAGGTTTGTTCCTACTTCCTGGGTTATCTTGTTGTGATGTGTTTCATTTTAAGTAGGACAAAATAGTTAATAAATACCATTTCCTACATGTCTACTTTACAGCACAATATTGAAAACAGTTTTTTTTTAGTTAGGAAATTAAAGGGGTTCAAAGTTCATCAGCAATTTCTCACTTTTCCAATGAAATTTAGAAAGCCACTTTTTTAGACACCACATCACATTTGAAGTGACAGAAAACATCCAAAAGTGATACCATTTCAGAAACTGCACCTCTCGACCTACCGTATGTACTCGTGTATAAGCCGACCCGTGTATAAGCCGACCCTCCTACTTTTGCCCCCAAAACCTGGGAAAACGTATTAACTCATGTATAAGCCGAGGGTGGACCCCAGCACAGGTATACAGCCCCCAGCAGTGTGGTATACAGCAGGTCCCCAGTACAGTATACAGCCCCAGCAGTGTGGTATACAGGTCCCCGGCACAGTATACAGCCCCAGCAGTGTGGTATACAGGTCCCCAGCACAGTATACAGCCCCAGCAGTGCCATTATATAGCCCCCCTCACAGTATGGCGCCCCCCCTCACAGGATGGCCCCCGCATACAGCGCTGCGCACATACATTACCTGGCTATCAGCTGTCACCCTCCTGTGGCGATTCGCTGCTCCTGGCTCTGGGCTGCATCTTCCTCTGTGTCTTCCTGCTTGTCATGTGACTGGCCGGGGTCGCGATGACGTCATCACGATGAGCCCCGGCCACAAGCAGAAAGACACAGAGGAAGATGCAGCCCGGAGCCAGGAGCAGCGAATCGCCACCGGAGGGTGACAGCTGATAGCCAGGTAATGTATGTGCGCAGCGCTGCATGCGGGGGCCATCCTGTGAGGGGGGGCGCCATACTGTGAGGGGGGCCTGTATACTGATATGACTCGCGTATAAGCCGAGGGGGGGACTTTTCAGCCCAATTTTTGGGCTGAAAAACTCGGCTTATACGCGAGTATATACGGTACTCAAAACCACATTCAAGAAGTGTGTTAATCCTTCAGGTGCTTCACAGGAACTAAAGCAACGTGGATGTAAACAAATGAACATTTTACTTTTTCCAACAAAAATGTTACTTGAGCCTCAAATATTGCATATTAACATGGGTAAGAGGAGAAAATGGACCCTAAAATTTGTTGTACAATTTCTCCCGAGTACACCGATACCCGATATGTGGTTAAAAATCTCTGGGTGCATGGTACAACTCGGAAGGGAAGGAGCGCCATTTGACTTTTTGAAGTAAAAATTAACTGGAATCGTAGTTGACACTATGTCACGTTTGGAGAGACCCTGATGTGCCTAAACAGTGGAAACCACCTACATGTGACCCTGTTTTGGAAATTAGACCCCCAGAGAATTTACGTAGATGTTTGGTAATCACTTTAAACCCCGAGGTGGTTCACAGAATTTTATAATGTTGAGCCGTAAAAATGAAAAATAATCTTCCACAAAAATGTTATTTTAGCCTCAATTTTTTCATTTTCACAGGAACAACAAGTTAAAATTGATCACAAAATTTGTTAGGCAATTTGTCTTGAGTATGCCAATACCCCATATGTTCTGGAAAACCACTATTTGGGCACACAACAGGGCTCAGAAGGGAAGGAGTGACATTTGATGTTTCATGCGGACAATTGGCTGGAATCATTAGCGAATACAATGATGCGTTTGGAGAGCCCCTGATATGCGTAAACAATGAAGCTCCCCCACAAGTGACTCCATTTAGGAATCTAGACCCACCAAGGAACATATCTACTGTAGATGTGTGGTGAGCGCTTTGATCCCCACAGTTTCTTCATACTTTGAGCTGTGAAATTGTAAAAGTACTTGTTTTCACATCATCTTTATGATTTCACAGTGAGTCACTGATGCGCGCACGCATGCGCTCTTCAGTGATTCTGCTGGATGACAGGCTGAATGCTCGCATCCAGCAACTCTCCAGCCTGCCATCAGATGTAGCAGAGTGTAGCAGACGGTACCGTCATGAGACACAGGGAGGCTTATTGTGACGGAAAGGTGAGGATGAGGTTGCTTTATTATTTTATTCCTCTTACAGGAGACACTGGCTTCATATGGAATAGGCGAGAGGGTAAGTATGATTTAATTAAGAAAAATGAAGGAGCACTGTCTTTATTTCAAATAAAATACTTTATACTGGGTGTCTGTGTTTTAGTTCACTTTTTGACTTTGGGGTTAGTAATGGGGGTGTCTTATAGACTCCTCTCCATTACTAACCTGGGCTTGATGTCACTTGGCATTATAAGGTGACATCAAACCCAACCCCCATTACCCCACTACCACCGCTATAAGGCAGTGTGGAAGAGCGAGGCTAAGTGCCAGATTTGGCACGTCCCATGGATGCGCCATTTCTGGGACAGCTGAGGGCTCTTGTTTTTAGCCTTGGAGGTGGCCAATATTCTTGGTCCCATCTCAGGCTATTAATACTAGCCCCCAGGTGTCTGCTTAGCCTTTGCTAGCTGTTAAAATAAGGGGGACCCCATGCCACTCTTTATCGAGGAGTCTCCCATTTTAATAGCCAATAAAGGCTAAATATACAACAGGGGGCTGATATTAATAGCCTGGGAAGCTCCATGAGTATTACCCCCTTCCCAGGCTTCTAACATCGGCCCCAGCTGTCTGCTTAGCCTTTGCTAGACTTGAAATTTACAGGGGAACCACGCCATTTTTTTTTTTCAAAATCGTTATTGTAAAAAAAAAATACACCAACACTGTCTCGCAAGTATGAACCTGGTTTTGTCTAGTTTTTCACCGTGTACAAAATTGGAGACTGCAGAGATTTTGGACTCCAGTGAAAAAAATCGGACAAAATCGGACAGTCCAAGATCCGGGAGATCCAGCGCCTATAACATGGAAGTCTCTGGGTGCTGAATCTGTGAAAAAATCAGGTCGTTTTCCGGGTCCGATTTTTTGCACAGAGCATGCTCGGAAAAAATATGGCGAAGCTCATGTCGATTTTTTAACAAATAAAAACATTAAAAAATAAAACCCATAACCCTAAAGTTAAAAAAATGCATGGGCTCCCGCTGCATTTTCTATTGCCAGCTAAGGGTAGCCCAAGCAGCTACTCTCTGCTAACCCCGCTGCTTGGTGTTACCTTCACTGGCAATGAAAAATCCAGGAAAGCCCCTTTTTTTTTTTAAAGTGCTTTTACCAAAAAACTGAAAAAAAAAATGATGTGGGCTTCGCCATATTTTTGTATGCCAGCTAGGTACAGCAGTCAGGTCCGGGCAGCCCCCAACCCCCAGCTACCTAGTTGCATTCGGCTGGGAACCAAAAATATAAGGAAGCCCTTTTTTTACATTTATTTCATGAATTTCATGAAATGATTAAAAAAAAAAAAAAGACCAAGGCTTCGCCCAATTTTGATGTCCAGTCAGGTACAACTAGGCAGCTGGGGGCTAGAATCCACAGCACAAGGTGGCCCAAGCTTTCTGGGCCCCCCGCTGCGAATTGCAGTCTGCAGCTGCCCCAGAAAATGGCGCATTCATAGAAGCATCATTTTCTGGTGCTGGATACAGCTCTTCCAGTGGCCCTGGTGCCGGGTGGTTCACTGGGTAATAATGGGGTTAGGGCCAGCTTCGCATTATCAGCAGGCCCTAAGCCCGAAATATATGGGGTCACACCAATATTAGACATGGCCACCATGTCCAAGCAAACCGATCAAATGATCAATACCAGATTCAAGGACCTGAATGAAATGGTACATCAGCTGATTGTTTAAAAACTGGTTAAAACAATCAGCTGATGTATCTTGAAAAAAAACAAAACATACCTCGGCAGACACGTCTTCTCGGCTCCAGGATCTGCCGGTAATCAGCTGATGCTGTCACCTGACAGCATTAGCTGATTGTCTAATTCACTGTAAAAAGCCGGCTTTTTACTGCTCAGCCAGTTAAATCATCACCTGACAGCATCATTTAAGCCGGCATTTTACAGGGACTTCCCCATCAGCTGATACTGTCAGCTGATCGATTAAACCAGCCGACAGTAAAAAGCCAGCTTTTTACTGTCAGGCTTAAATAATCAGCTGATGCTGTCAGCTGATCATTTAAACCGGGCAAGAAAAAGCCTTCTTTCTACTGCAGGAGTTCCCTATCGGCTGATGCTATCAGGTGACAGCATCAGCTGGTTTCTGGCAGGTCTTGGCAGCGATCAGATGTGTCCAGGGAGTCTGTGGACAGGTGAGTATGATTTTTTTTTTGTTCATTTTGATTTCACTTTAGCAGCGAATGTGCAGGCAGCTAGAAGCTGCCGCACATACGCTGCTAAAGTGAAAGTTTTATGCTTTCTGCAGAGCGCTGGGGGTGCCGCCAGCAAAAAGTTCAAGTTTCCCCATAAGTTAACATTGGGCTCAGTGCTCGGGTCGAGCACCCGGGCATTTCATTATGCTCGACTTGAGTACCCGAGCATTTTACTGCTCGTCCATCACTAGTTTTAAGTTGATAAACTATGGTTATTTAGGAAAACACTGTTCTAGTGGCTTGATGGAACCCTTACACAAAAATCTTCAAATGTTGATCAATGTAGATTATATTATGTCTGAAAAAATCAAGTGACCATACATTGTTTTTTAATTCTGTGAAGGAGCCAGGGGCAAGATGAATCTCCCTGAACCTTCTTACGGCCTGTGCCCACGGTGCATTGTTTGATGCAGATTTTGAGAATCTGTATCAAACTCTGCATGGCTATCCTGAGGCCAACAAAGTCTATGACAGGTGCTGTGCCCATGTTGCTTTTTTTTCCTTGAACGTGTGGTTCAGATTTCTTTCTTCTGCCCCAAATCTGTAAGGCAAAACAAATACATTCACAAAAAGCATCCTCCATATGCTGTGAGAGCAGGCATACAGGCATGTGTGAGAGTGTGACAAGCAGTGCCATCTGAAACATTACTGCACTACAGACTCGAGGGGTCACACAGGCTGTTCCGCAAGTTTGAACTGCGCTGCATTCCCTGACATCACCACTCCTCACATGCCCTGTCTCACAATACTGGCAAGATGTATCCGTTATGTCTCACGAGACAGCTAGTGTTACGAGCGCTAACACCAGTGAGGTGTCACACAGCAGGATTCCCTGCTGTTTGATACCCACTGTGTAATCTGAGACATCTGCCCTGCCCCAGGGCTGTGGGGTACCTGGTCCTGGGCTGTAGTTCACAGGGATATCACAGGACTTGTTGCTCGGTTCCGTGGCCCTGGTAGTCGCTGAAAAAGGGGAAAAAAAATAAAAATAAAAGTGTTTGTGATGCCACCTATTGTTCCGGTAATTGCTACCGGTGCTGCTTGCAGACGTCCGGGGTAATGATGAGACAACTAGTTGGTAACGCTCCCCATATGTGGAGCGGGTCCCTGGGGCAGTTGTGGTGAATAGGATTTTACACAGGGAGGTGGCTCTTCAGGTAGAGGTGCTGGAAAACAGTTTATGTTGAGGGAAGGATCAGGGGCCGTTTTAACAGACACACACAAACTGGGGCTTTGTTTCCATATCTTTTACTGATGATATTGCAAGGTAATGTCCAGGGTACAGTCCAGGTGGTCGGGTGGCAGTTCAGGATTTCTACACCTGATGAGTTGTGAGGCCTCCTTGTTACGGTGTGCGTGTACTCTAGTCCTGGCCTATCTGAAACCTCGCCCTGACCCCTTCTGTGTCCCTCACTTTTATAGCAGACGATGAGAGCTCTGCTGCTGAGCACCGCTGAATCCACTGCGGTCCCTGGCTCTGATGGTGCCTGTGCTACAAGTGCTGCACCAGGAGACTGAAGTCTCATAGGCCCTCTGGTCTTCTCTACTGGGCTGACTAGACCCGTGCAGACTCAGACTCCGGCGTCCGGGTTGCCTCTTTCTCTCCTTTGGGATGAACCCGACTGGTCACTCTTCCCCTCTCTGGTGCGTTTTGCCTCTGACCCTCACTCTTGGGTACCTCACACTGGCTAGGCTTTCCTCTGGTACGGGCCTAGCGTGGCTCCGTTCACCAGGTGTCTTTACAGTCCTCTCTCTGGAACTGCACTGCCTAACTCCACCTCCAAACCTGAATTTATAGTGGACCTTGCCTGAAGTTGGCAAGTAGAGCTCCCCTTCAGGTCTGGGGTGGAAGGTGTTGCATGTGAGTTTACCTAATGTGGAAATCCCTCCCTGCTCCAGGTGTTCCTGTGGCAAATGAACTGTAGGGGTGCCACACATCCTCAGGGAATTCATGATTATTTCTGAGGTTCATAAATGGACCCGGAAGCATGGTGTGTGTGACAGTGGGACTGAAGTTTGTATGTAGTAGTGTAGGAACATAATGTATGTGCCTAAACAGCAGGGCTTCACTGTAAAACAGTTTATGCTGTGTTTGGCAGTTTTTGGGCCCCTTTGAAGGTGTTTTCTAGACCGTTGATTTTGCCTTCCATTGATTTGATTGGCATTTGGAAGTTCATGCAAAGTCGGTGAACATATGCCCGTTTGACGAATTGCACCCAATCTAAATTTGAAAAGGTTTGCTCATCTCTACACCCAAATACCAGAAGTGCCATATAACCACCTTTATATGCACATGTGCACACACATACATCATATGTACCAGTCTGTCATTATTAGTTTTTTTAATTCTAATTTATATTTATATTTGTATTCAGCAATTATACCCCTTTTCATTTGTACAGCACCATGGTATTAATGGTGCTCCAAAATAAATAAGTAATCAATGTTCTCCTTGCTTGGGATGATGTCAGTTATGTTAGCAATTGTGCCATACTCCTCCCATTTTTGATGCTGCTTGATAGCTTATACAGTACAGACCAAAAGTTTGGACACACTTGCTCATTCAAAGATTTTTCTGTATTTTCATGACTTTGAAAATTGTAGATTCACACTGAAGGCATCAAAACTATGAATTAACACATGTGGAATTATATACTTAACAAAAAAGTGTGAAACAACTGAAAATATGTCTTATATTCTAGGTTCTTCAAAGTAGCCACCTTTTGCTTTGATTACTGCTTTGCACACTCTTGCCATTCTCTTGATGAGCTTCAAGAGGTAGTCACCAGAAATGGTTTTCACTTCAGAGGTGTGCCCTATCAGGTTTAGTAAGTGGGATTTCTTTCCTTATAAATGGGGTTGGGACCATCAGTTGTGTTGTGCAGAAGTCTGGTGGATACACAGCTGATAGTCCTACTGAATAGACTGTTAAAATTTGTATTATGGCAAGAAAAAAGCAGCTAAGTAAAGAAAAATGAGTGGTCATCATTACTTTAAGAAATGAAGGTCAGTCAGTCTGAAAAATTGGGAAAACTTTGAAACTGTCCCCAAGTGCAGTTGCAAAATACATCAAGTGCTACAAAGAAACTGACTCACATGAGGACCGCCCCAGGGAAGGAAGACCAGGAGTCACCTCTGCTGCGGAGGATAAGTTCATCCGAGTCACCAACCTCAGAAATCGCAGGTTAACAGCAGCTCAGATTAGAGGCCAGGTCAATGCTACACAGAGTTCTAGCAGCAGACACATCTCTACAACAACTGTTAAGAGGAGACTTTGTGCAGCAGGCCTTCATGATAATATAGCTGCTAGGAAACCACTGCTAAGAACAGGCAACAAGCAGAAGAGACTTGTTTGGGCTAAAGAACACAAAGAATGGACATTAGACAAGTGGAAATCTGTGCTTTGGTCTGATGAGTTCAAATTTGAGATCTTTGGTTCCAACCACTGTGTCTTTGTGCGATGCAGAAAAGGTGAACGGATTGACTCTACATGCCTGGTTCCCACCGTGAAGCATGGAGGAGGAGCTGTGATGGTGTGGGGGTGCTTTGTTGCTTTGAAGCTCATCAAGAGAATGCCAAAAGTGTGCAAAGCAGTAATCAAAGGTGGCTACTTTGAAGAACCTAGAATATAAGACATATTTTCAGTTGTTTCGCACTTTTTTGTTAAGTAATTCATAGTTTTGAATCCTTCAGTGTGAATCTACAATTTTCATAGTCATGAAAATACAGAACAATCTTTGAATGAGAAGGTGTGTCCAAATTTTTGGTCTGTACTGTATTTCAAACAAACCTCTGAGGCCTTCATTGAACAGCTGTAGTTATACTCAGAATAAATAACTCACAGGTGGACTTAATGTAATAATTAGGTGCCTTCTGGAGGTAATTGGTTACCTACGATTTTATTTTATGATATAAGACTACAGGGGTCTGAATATATGTCACAATTTTCAGATTTACATATTACGGTATTTGAATTATTTAAAAACATGTATCATTTGCTTTACACGACACAAATACTTGCTATTTAGCATTGGTACAGGTCATAAAATCCCAATAAAATAAATTTAAGTTTGCAAGTGTACCATGAAAAATTAGGGTAAAGTATGAATTATTTTTCATGGAACTGTACATGCATGTCAGTGACATGTTTAATCAGGTTGGCAATTAGGAATAAGCATTCTTATGAACTTTCATTTACTCATTAAGGGGAATCTGTCAATTCATTTGATGTATCTAACCTATTAATATGGCCATACAGGTCACAGAGTGCTGAAAAAAACTCCTAAATGATTTCCACCAAAGAAAAAGCTGGGGGTTTGTAGTCCGCGCTGACCTCAAGACACTTCCAGTCCAGTAAAGGGTTAATCAGGCTCTGGTTTATTTGCCTACGCATTTCATGGTTTTAAATCTGCCACTTCATCAGGGCTAGCCCTGATGAAGTGGCAGATTTAAAGCCACAAAACGCGTAGGCAAATAAACCAGAACCTGATTAACCCTTTACTGGATGGAAGTTTCTTGAGGTCAGCGCGGACTACAAAGCCCAGCTTTTTCTTCGGTGGAAATCATTTATCTTCAGTGGGCTCCTGCAGCGACCATTACCAGGCTCTCTCAGTTTGTTGTTGCTCTCACAACCACCGCAGGTGAGTCACACCGATTGGGGGGACTCGACTATTTATTAAGATGATAATGCCCTATGTGCGCTCCCTATTTATCCTTTTTTAAAAAAAACTCTTAGCCATATGCATCATATCAGTTGTCTTTTTTGGAAAATCATGCTTTCTCACTTTATGAGGGTTATGGGGTGGATGCTGCCTGAAAAATAGCACTGCATCTTTGCTTCATTAGCGTAGATGTTGCCTCCCATCAGTGTCCCAGTATCCCTGTGACCTCTAGTTGTGGTCCTAAAATTCCATGCCTGTGAAATGATGGCCAATAAACCACTGCGGTGCAGAGTACAATTAAGGTGCAAAAATGTGGTGGCAAATAACAAAGGTAGAATTTATTAATAGGTGGGGGTAGGTAAGGGTAAAGCAGGTTCACAGGGGATATGCTGTGGCGAAAGTACACTTAACAGTTATGGCAGTTTCTAACTGGGCCACTCAGCAGCACGGCACCCCAACTATTAAAAACAAATATAGAACAGACATCTTGGAGAAAACAGGAAAACTTCAATACTATAGTATCCTTACAACCCCATTGGCCTCTGTTAGTCGGGCTACACGGCTAGCGTGATCTAGCTACTGAGGTCTATCTTATGCCTTAACATTTGCACACACTGGTAAAGACTCACAATGATGTTGGGACACAAGTCCAGTCCCGGGGCCTAATGCTGTGTTGCTCAGTGGTGCGCACTTCTCTTTTGCAGGGCAGGAAGAGGAAACTTCTCTTCCTCAGTTCACAATCCTGGGATCCCTTGGGTCCTGTAGATTACGTCTCTGGTCCTATGGAGAATCGCCAGCCTCTGGGAATTCTCAGTCCGGTACTACTCTCCGGTCACCAGTAAAAAGTATCCCAAAATATTTTTTAACTACATAAATAGTAAGAAACTAAAAAATGATGGTGTTGGCCCCTTTAAAAATAGTCTGGGTGAAATTGTGGATGAGGATGAGGAAAAAGCCAATATGCTAAATGACTTTTTTTCAACAGTATTTACACAAGAAAATCCCATGACAGACAATATGATCAGTGATAACAAAAATTCTCAATTAAATGTCACCTGCTTAACCCAAGAGGAAGTACGGCATCGTCTAAAAATCACTAAAATTGACAAATCCCCGGGCCCGGATGGGATACACCCCAGAGTGCTGCAGGAATTAAGTACTGTCATAGATAGACCATTATTTTTAATATTTAAAGATTCCATAATAACAGGGTCTGTACCACAGGACTGGCGTATAGCAAATGTGGTGCCAATATTCAAAAAGGGGACAAAAACTGAACTTGGAAATTATAGGCCAGTAAGCTTAACCTCTACTGTGGGTAAAATCCTAGAGGGTTTTCTAAAAGATGCTATACTGGAGTATCTGAAGAAAAATAACCTCATGACCCATTATCAACATGGTTTTACGAGGGACCGTTCCTGTCAAACTAATCTGATAAGCTTCTATGAAGAAGTAAGTTCTGGACTGGACCAAGGAAATGCAGTGGATGTGGTGTATATGGACTTTTCAAAAGCTTTTGATACGGTGCCACACAAAAGGTTGATACATAAAATGAGGGCAATGGGGATAGGGGAAAATATGTGTAAGTGGGTTAAGAACTGGCTTAGTGATAGAAAACAAAGGGTGGTTATTAATGGAACACACTCAGAATGGGTCACAGTTAACAGTGGGGTACCACAGGGGTCAGTGTTGGGCCCGCTTCTATTTAATATATTTATTAATGACCTTGTAGGGGGCATACGGAGTAGAATCTCAATATTTGCAGATGACACTAAACTCTGCAGGGTAATCAATACAGAGGAGGACAATTTTATATTACAGGAGGATTTATGTAAACTAGAAGCTTGGGCTGCTAAATGGCAAATGCGCTTTAATGGGGATAAATGTAAAGTCATGCACTTGGGCAGAGGAAACAAAAGGTATAATTATGTGCTTAATTGTAAAACACTGGGCAAAACTGTCACTGAAAAAGACCTGGGTGTATGGGTAGATGACAAACTCACATTTAGTGGCCAGTGTCAGGCAGCTGCTGCAAAGGCAAATAAAATAATGGGATGCATTAAAAGAGGCATAGATGCTCATGAGGAGAACATAATTTTACCTCTATACAGGTCACTAGTGCGACCACACTTAGAATACTGTGTACAGTTCTGGTCTCCGGTGTATAAGAAAGACATAGCTGAACTAGAGCGGGTCCAGAGAAGAGCGACAAAAGTCATTAAAGGACTAAGGGGTCTGCAATACCAAGACATGTTATTAAACTTGGGGTTATTTAGCTTGGAAAAACAAAGGCTTAGGGGTGATCTTATAATAATGTATAAATATATGAGGGGACAGTACAGAGACCTTTCTAATGATCTCTTTACTCTTAGGCCTGAGACTGGGATAAGGGGGCATCCTCTACGTCTGGAGGAAAGAAGGTTTAATCATAATCACAGACGCGGATTCTTTACTGTAAGAGCAGTGAGACTATGGCACTCTCTGCCACATGATGTTGTAATGAATGAGTCACTACTAACATGTAAGAAGGGCCTGGATGCCTTTCTTGAAAACTATAATATTATCAGTTATACATACTAGATTCTTTGATAGGGCGTTGATCCAGGGAATTAGTCTGATTGCCGTATCTGGAGTCAGGAAGGATTTTTTTTCCCCCAATGTGGAGCTTAGTGTTGCCACATGGTTTTTTTTTGCCTTCCTCTGGATCAACATGTTAGGCTATGGGTTGAACTAGATGGACTTAAAGTCTTCCTTCAACCTTAAAAACTATGTTACTATGTTACTATGTTACTATGTTACTCTCTTATGGTCAGGCCTGCAATCACTTCACAGCCTGCACCTTGCCTCCCAAAGCCTAAGAACACAGATGCTTCTAAGCAGCGTGTCCTCTCTTACCCACAAACAGGTTCCAGCTTCCAGCACTCTACTTGTACTCTGCTCAGACTTTTACTTTCACTTTTTGATCTGGCTCAGTTCACCTGCACAGTTCAGGAAAGGGCAGACGACTAGTCCATAACACAGCACTATTAAAGTCATAGCGTGCATTAATGCTTCATTGCAATGACATCCCTACACCTGCGCACTGCTATTGTCAACATTCCACTTGATAATTTTGCCCTTCTAGCGGCTTCATTGGCTTCATGTTCCTTCTGTGCAGGCACTTGAGAGCCTCTGCTATTTACTCCCCAGTTATCTGGTGCCTGCGTAGAAGAAATGTGAACCAATGAAATGCTAATGAAGAAAAGAGGATGCACGATTTTTTGAGCAGCATCCGCCCCATAGCCTGGAACACCTAATTTATATAAAATGACAAAAAGTGATTTATCCACAACAAGGCATCTGATATGAGGCACTCAGGTCCAGGAAGGGCAGCACTCTGTTACATGTATGCCCATATTAGTAGGTTAGATATAGGTCAAATGTGGTGAAAAATTCCCTTTAAATGGACATTACCTACTTATCAATCAGTAAAAGAATAATTTTAGCTTCTAGTAATATTTAATGCCTGGCTATTTATTCCAGTATTCCAGAAAAAAAAAGAAATACTGGCTCAAAGGATCCAATTGATGTATTATTCATAGTAATAACAACAATAACTTAGAGCAGTGTCCAGACTTTTGCTTCGTTCCAGCTGTTTTAACCCACACATCACATTACAACTAAATCAGCTTGCTGCAGACAGAGGAGCCAGCTGTGTTTGTAGCCTACAATTATGTTATTTTTTCATTCTCTGTGACTAATAGCAGCATGGGTAGAAATGAATCATACAGTTATATAAGCATATATATGCAGGCTGTTAAAAAGTCTTATTTAGTAAGTGATCTCCTTTGAATTGTGTAAATACTTTTTTTATGTTTAAAGCACAGTAAGATTTGATCAAATCTTAGCATTTGTAGAGGCATGGGAATTGTATGCTTTGAAAGTAATTGTTATGTGCTATGTAACTATGTTCATTTTTAAGCCTATTTAAATTATTTTTTGTAAAGTTTGTGAATTTGCTACTGTGTAGGAATCATTTCTACCAGGGTTAAAAGTTACATTCTTTTTTCGCTCGAAAGGTCACAATAATTTACAACCTGAACTCTTGCAGGCTGGTGCCTAAGGCCGAAATTCCATTTGTGAGAATGATGTGAGAGACTCACATGTATCTGGCATCGCATCACCCCGGCACAGCCGCCGGCACCCTTACAGGAGCTGGTCAGCTGCGGAAAAATACATGCGGCTGCACGCTCCTGTCCGGAGTCTCGGGGTGCCGTGCCAGGTGTAATACAGCAAAAATGGTAATAGTAATGAATAAAAAAGACATAAAACTTACATCACGCATACATCATGGTGGTGACTTCCTTGGACCGATGGAAAACTGAGTGTCATAGAGAAAGGGACACCTTCCAGAGGAGAGGTCCAGAGTGAATGTCAGGCACCTAGGGACATCCACAATACGGGTGAGATTGTTCCTATCTCTACTGCTTGATAGGAGTTATTGCCACCAGACCATTGTACCTCAGATAGAGGGAGGGTTTTGGTAAGGTGATACCCTAGTATTTTCAAGGGCAGCACCCGGTTGATCATATGGGATGGGATGAGATACAACCAGGGTTGGCCCTCAACAATTTGTGCACCTGTTTTTACTAGGTTTTCATGCCTTTTTAAGTCAGCACTGAGTAAAAGTTAAGTTTTATGTCTTTTTTATTCATTACTATTACCATTTTTGCTGTATTACACTTTTGACTGTTGGTAATTTGCTACCCCAAGTGGATACTTGGCCGTGCAAGGTGATACGATGCAAGACACATGCGAGTCTTTCACTTTGCTCTCGCAAGTGGAACCTCGGTCTAAAGCAGAGGGAAATGAATGACCCCTTTTTTGCTGCTCTGGTAAAACAACACTTAATATATAGGATATGAATATATGACTACAAAGTTAACAGAGAAAAAAATCTCTGCAAGCCTAATCCTGCTTTAGGCCCTCTTCACATGTCTGTTGAAAAAATGTATCCTGGTCCCGGTGTAATTCATGTGTCATCCGTTTGATAGCAATATAGACTTTACAGATATTAACTAAATAAATAATTGAATGAAAGAAAATGACGTGGGGTACCCCCATTTTTGATAACCAGCCAAGGTAAAGCAAACACCTGTGGGCTGATATTACCAATTTAGGAAGGTCTTTGGTTATTTGGCCCTCATCAGCCTAAATAAACCAGTCCGCAGTTATTCCAGAAGTGGTGCATAACATAAGATGCGGCAATTCTGGTGATTTACCACAACTCTTACCAATTGCTCTAGTGCAGTGGAAATGGGGGTAATATTACAATCAGACACCTTCATTACTAACCCAATAAGAAGAAAGATTTAAAAACACACAAAAAATATTTTATTTAAAAAATACACTCCTCAACTCTCTTCCTGGTTAGCAAGACCTGAAACAATCCAGGGAATCTGATAAAGTCCACAATGGACACCTGAAAGTCATAAAAGAGAAAGGTAAAGAAATAAAAACAAGAGACTCCCTCATTAACCAATTTATTAGAACCTAAAGTTCCCTGCTCCAATATAATCCAGTGGTTCCCACACCGTTCCTCAATTACCTGGATCAAAATCTATGGAGACTCAGAACGGGGTTCCATAGGCTTTGAGCAGCAGCCGGTCCTGGTGCATGCTACACTATGCTAACCCAAGCATGTATCCTTACTTTCTAATAAATTGGTTAACGAGGGAGTCTCTTGTTTTTATTTCTTTACCCCTCTCTTTTCATTTCTTAGGCTGGCTTCATGCTGCAGTTTTTTCACTGATCAGTGTCCATCCAGTTTATGTGCCAAAACCAGGAGAGGAACCAGGAGAGGACCTTGCAGAGAAAAAGTATAATTGAAAGATTGACACCTGTTCTGAGTTTTGGAGCACTCCTGGTTTTGGAACGCAAACTGGATGGACGCTGATCAGTGAAAAAACTGTAGTGTGAAGCCAGCCTTACAGGTTTCCACTGTGGTCTATATCAGTTTCAGTGGATTGCTTTGGATCTTCATGTTTTTAACAAATTGATGAACCAGGGAAAGAAACGAAGAGTATTTTTCTTAATTAAAATATTTTGTATGTGTTTTTAAATCTTTATACTTACTTGGTTAGTAATGGCCCTTTACCATATGTTTGGGAGAGATTGATGTTACTTAAACATTTGGGTGGTGCCTCCCTCATTGTTACTCAGATAGTGTAATATATATTCCATAGCACTTTACAAAGCCAGCTACAACATGCCCACTGGTATGTTGGGCTTTACCCTCCCCCTAGTCCTCCAACATCACCTACATGTTATTCTGCAGGTCCTCAATTCAAGTTTTCAGAGGGCCAGAAGGTGTAAGGAAGCCTGAGTATTGTGAGAGGCCTCATGTGGCCCTGTACCATACTTTTGGGAGAGCCCTCCTCTGTACATTTGGGATGGCCCTCCTCTATTCATTTGGGAGTGCCCTCTTCTATACATTTGGGAAGGTTCTCACTCACTCATTTGGGAGGATCCTCCTCTATACATTTGGTAGGGCTTTCACTCACTCATTTGGGAGGGTACACAAGTGGCCCGCTACCATTACTTTTGGAGGAGCAAGGAATTGCATAAATGAAGAGTTTGGCAATGGCCTTATTTTTGCCATGCTCCACTGTTAAGAATAACAGCATAAACAAAGCTATGGTTGATGCCACTGAAAGTCATCTATAGATTTGGGAGGGCCCTCCCTCTCTCATTTGGCAGGGCCCACAGATGGCTCTCTATGATTACTTCTGGAGAGTCCAGGAATGACATAGTTGAAGAGTTGGGCAATAGTCTTATTTTTTCTATACCCCACTGTTAAGAATATCAGTATAAGCAAAGCTATGGCTGATGCCACTAAAGGTCATCTATACATTTGGGAGGGCTCTCACGTATTCATACTGGAGGACCCTCACTCACTCATTTAGCAGTGGGCCTTCTACAAAACAGTTTGCCCCCTCCTTCTCTAGGGCTGCAGCAGTCTGAATTACCCTCAGGTTATTGGTTGGATGGCAGACAATGCCTCCAATCTGTTGAAAAGCAGCAAAACCAAATCTTCCACACAATCGAGTCTTGATAGCCAAGAGACAGGGCCGGCCAATGATCAACTTGGTCCCTTCTTCCCCCATCATGAGTCCCAGGAGACATGTGACCCCAAACCTATGCACTCCAAGGAGCGCTTTACATTCCTTTTTATTCATTCTAGACTCTCACTGTGCACAATTCAAAAAGACATGAGTAAGTAGAGTGCAGAGATGCACAAATATTTAAGCACTCATGGCCAGAAAAGAGCCACATTGGAAACATCAATTACTGTCTCAAGAAGTGGAGGATGATGATGATGAGACAAAGTTGCTATCAGGTCAGCCTAAAATCTCAACTCAGGAGGAGGATCAGATTGAGGAATTGGAAGATGAAGTGGTTGATGATGAAGCCACTGGTGCAACCTGGATTGGTAGAATGCATGGTGAGCTGAGCAGTGTAGAGGTGGATTTATCTGTAGTACTAAAACAGGCAGGAAGAGATAGTGGTTTGACTAGAGTAAGAACGGGGTCAACTGTTCCCAATAGTGCCACCACTCTGCCAGATCTCAGGCCACTGTATGGCTTTTTTTATGATAGTCCTTCAGAAAAATATTGTGTAATTTGTAGCATCTGCCATACCAAGCTAAGCAGAGGCAAGAGGAATACCAACCTGAGCACCAGAAGTATGCTCAAGCACATGACAGCCAAGCACCTCAAGGGTGGGTGGAACACCTGTGTACAAAATCTGTGACTGCAGGTGAAACAACTACCATTTTGATTGTGTTATAATCTTCCCAATCTGCTGTCCAGGAAGCGCTTATACCTCCTCCCCACAACCTGCAGTTTCACAGACACAGCAATCAACAGCAGCCATGTCCATTTCATTGTCCCAGCAAAGCATGCAGTTGTTTCTTCCACCGATGTTGGACAGGAAACATAATTACTCAGCCACACACCCACAGCCACAAACACTAAATGTGGTAACAGAGTCGTTCCGAGATTTCTTGCTGGTGGCTGTCCCATGGTATGCGGTTCTCAGCCATCACTATTTTGTCTGGTGTGCCATCCACATGTTACACAAGCACCTGTTAAACAACATCAACTTTGCTCTGACCAATGCCATAAATGGGAAGGTCCTCCTAACAACAGACACATAGACAAGTTGTAGACAGGGATGATACATTTCTCTGATGTCACACTGGGTGAGCCTTATGGACAGTGGACAGAGTCACGTCCTGAGACATCACACATCCTACCCATGCCAAAAATAGTGGGTCCATCTTCCATAAGGGTTTCCGTCTCCTCATATGCCAGTTTCCCTTCTCCCCTCCTCCTCATACTTTCCTGAATTACACTACCCATCACACCCAAGCTGGGATCTCTGCAGCATTGCTTTGGCGAAGCTGCATCACACTCTGTTGAGCTCATCTGATAAGGGCATAAATTACACATTGAAGCAGAGCTGTTGCCAGAGATTAAAAAAAAGACCAACTAGTGGCTCTCCCCACTGAACCTCTGACTAGGTCTGGTCATATGTGATAATGAGCGTAGCCTGGTAATGGCTTTAAAGCTTGGCAAGCTGGTACATGGGCAATGCATGTCTCACATGCTGAACTTAATTGTACAGTGGTTTCTAAAAACATACACTGACTTGCCGTACCTTGGCAAGGTATACAGTGACAGCGCCCATTTCAGAAAGTCATCTCCTGCTATAGTTGGTCTTGCAGCGCTACAGCAGCGCTTTAATTTGCCTTGTCAATGACTAATTTGTGACTTATCCACATGCTGGTACTCAACATTACTTATGTTGGCAAGGCTTAATGAGCAGCAGTAGCAAATTCCATCTTCAACATGCCCGTCAGAGTAACAATCAGCCACTACACATAACTACTGAGTGGGTGTGGATCACTGACACTTGTGAAGTTCTTGAAAACTTTGATTACTGCACCAAGATGATAAGTGGTGAATTTTTTTTTATGCATTCTTTGTTATTACAACACTATTTATTCCATGTTGCTTTACATGTGAAAAAGGGGCATACATAGACAAGTAGAATAATTATAAACAATACAAGGCAGAGATGATGCTATTATCAGCGTAAGCATCCTAATGATCTTTGTACTGAAATGCTCGCTGCACAATCTGAAAAAGGAAGCTTTGAATGCTTAGCTGATGGCTCTGGATCAAGATTTTCAAATGGTTGATACTACCTGCCAGCCTCAGCCAATTTTCTCAGCTCACATTGGGTGATGATGAGGAACAGGAGGAACAGGACTTGTTTATCTGTGTTACAGAGGGAACTACTAACCTCAGCTTTGTGTTTGTTCAGCATGACTGACCTAAAGAGGAGGAGTAGTAAGAAGAGGCAACATGTCGAGAGGAGTGGAGGATCAATTCTGTTTGTCCTAGTGGTGACACTGAACAATTGGCTTTTGTAGTTTGCCACACAAGGCACAGTTTATGTCCAACTTCCTTTCCCAACACCCTTGCTTGATAGACATTTTGACCACCAATAAATATTGATTGTACATGTTTCTTGACCCACTGTACAAGGAGAAATTTCCTTCTCTCATTTTGGAGTCATAAAAAGGTTGCACAATGGAATCGTTCAAGAGGGCCGTTGTAGATGAGTGGATGTATATAACCACCGGTGCAGAAAGGGTTAACGACCGCGCTGCTGGATTTGAAGAAACATTACATTTCTGAGGACAGCAATCATAAGATTATGGCTGCGGTTTATTAGGCAACATGTTTCAGGGCTCCAGGGCACCTTCCTCAGGACAAATTAACATGTTTGGATGTTGGGTGTCCTGAGGAAGGGACCCTGGAGCCCTGAAGCATGCTGAATAATAAACCACAGCCATAATCTTATGTTTGATGTCCTCTAAGGTTTGATGTTTCTTCAACTCCAGCAGTGCAGTCGTTAACCCTTTCTGCACTGGTGGTGAGACTTATTTCACTATATTTGGTTTATTGTACTACAGATAAAACCCTATTTGTGCTTTTATTTCCCTCCTTCTAGTACTCATAGATCAGTGGATGAAGACATCACCCTCAGACAATGCTGGTGACCGAGGTGCCGCCTCTTTTCAACACCAAGCATTACAGGATAGTGACCGCACACCAGATGCAACACAAGCTGGTGTAAAATGGGCCAAAACTGGGCTAATTTAAATAAACCATCACATTAGCAAGGGCTAGCTGTGGGTGTAACTATGACATAGAGGCAGAAATTGACCAAGATGGTCAAGGAGTACTTAAGTAGCCATACCAGCATCCTTCCTAATGCTTCATTGTCCTTTAACTATTGGGTCTCCAAACTGCACACTTGCCCTGACCTTTCTTAGTATGCCTTGGAGGTGCTGGCCTGCTCTGCTGTTAATATGTTGTCTGTATGGATTTTTAGTTCTGCCGGGGCAATCATAATGGATATGTACACACACCTGTTAACAGATATGGCCACTTTACACGTCCCGATATCGTCGTCCAACTTCGACAAAAAGTCACGTGGTTCGTGCGTTAGCGCCGATATCGTTCGTGCGTTGTATGGTGTAAATGTGCAATGCGACGCAAGAACGATGCCAAAATGATATCGGGGAAGAATTGTGCAGGCTCTCCAACTGCCCGATATTGGATGGACGATCTGGCAGGATCGTGCTGTGTGACAGCGCAACTACGATTTAGAGCACAACTTCCCCTATTCACTCCAATGTTAAATGGTCATTCCTGGGTCGCTCGTACAAGGGGGCGTACACATCGCAGTTGTGTTGCCTGCCGATATCGCCCTGTGTGACATCTCCTATGCGATCTTGGATTTCAGCCAAGAAAGTGCGCGCTCCCGTGCCGTTGGATACAATATCAAAACGATGTTGGGATGTGTAAAGCGTCCATTACTCTCATAAAATTCAAGAATGACTGGATTTCTACAGACTTTGTAAGCCTTCTAGATCACAGCAACCCAACCTAAATTCATCCAAAATGTTCATTTTTTGCAAGTTATCCTAATGTCCATCACTTCCCATCCAACCCAATTTGAACCTAAAATGAAAATCCTACTCCTCTTGCTTCTGCAACATTTTCTTCATGATCAACAATATTCTACCAATGATGTGAATGTAATGTTTTAATCTAAGGCCCTTGTCAAAGTCTCTTCCTGAGTCTATGACACAAGGCTACTTTTTGAAAAGTCTATGCACATTCTGCACTTGTTTAACTACTGTACTAGTTCCACTGTCTACCAAATTTAAGACAAAATTTGGTTCTGATGCCCTATTCAAGGTCTCTTTCAGCATGTACAGTATGAGAGAGCCTGATTCTGGTATTTGGGTACCCACTTGGACCATTGGCATGATGTGTCCTATGAACACCTTCAACCAAACTCTGTAACAGCTTCTGTCACCTCAATAATATGTTCCACACATTTCTTCAGGTCTCAGACTTACACAGTAGCGTAACAACAGAGGTCGCAAGTGCGACCGGGCCCAGAGGTACAGTGGCCCGGCACTTGCCAACCTCTGTGATCCCTGCTTTACATGGATGTGCGTCCCTGAGGACACACATCCATGTCACTGTTCGGCAGTCTGCCTGGCCAGTCCCCAGGTGATTGATCATGGTGGCCGGGAAACTGGCAGGGGTTGCAGCTTTCAAACTCCTGCGGTCGCTGCATGCTGCACTGTGATGAGGTCATGTGACCTCCTCATCACAGTAGGGACGCAGCTGCCAGCGGGAGCGGTGAATGTGAGCTCCATTCAGGATCAGAAGAACCTCTCACAGCTTCTGGAGAGGGAGAGAGTGGGGAGTGTAAGTGTGTCTGTGTGTTTTTGGGGGGCTGTACAGGGGACAGTGTTACTGTGTGTGTGTCTGTGTGTGTGTGGAGGCTGTACAGTGGGCAGTGTCTGTTCGTGTGTGTGGGGGGTGCTGTACAGAGGGCAGTGTGACTGGGTGTGGGGGGCTGTACAGTGGACAGTGTGCCTGTGTGTCTCTGTGTGTGGGGGGGCTGTACAGTGTGGAAGTGTGTCTGTGTGTGTGGGACTCTACAGGGGGCAGTGTGACTAGGTGTGTGGGGGGCTGTACAGTGGGCAGTGTGTCTGTGTGTGAGGGAGGGCTGTACAGAGGGCAGTGTGACTGGGTGAGTGGGGCAGGTTGTACAGGGGGCAGTCTGTCTGTGTGGGTTGGATGTATGCTATATGGAGGGCTATGAGGCTGCATTATTGCGTTATACTATATAAGGGGCTGTGACGCTGCATTATATTATCTGAAGGGCTGTGAAATGGCATTATATGATATAAAGGGTTGTGACACTGCATTATCTTATCTGGAGGGCTGTGATGCTGCATTATATTATATGAAGGGCTGAGACACTGCATTATATTATCTGGAGGGCTGTGTTGCTGCATTATATTATATGAAGGGCTGAGACACTGCATTATATTATCTGGAGGGCAGTGATGCTGCATTATATTATCTGGAGAGCTGTGGCTCTGCATTAGATATGAAGGGTTGTGACACTGCATTATATTATCTAGAGGACTGTGACGCTGTGTTATATTATCTGGATGGCTGTGACGCTGCATTATATTATCTGGAGGGCTTTGACACTGCGTTATATTATCTGGAGGGCTGTGGCACTGCATTATATTATCTGGAGGGCTGTGACATTGCATTATATTATATGGAGGGCTGTGATGCTGTGTTATATTACATGAAGGGCTGTGACGCTGCATTATATTATATGAAGGGCTGTGACGCTGTACTATATTATATGAAGGGCTGTGACACTGCGTTATATTACCTGGAGGGCTGAGACACTGCATTAGGTATATGGAGGGCTGTAAGGCTGCATTATACTATATTGAGGTCTGTGAGGCTGCATTTTACTATAATGTAAGCCCATATATACCAGGATAAAGTCATAATCCAGAAAAAGACCATATATAGCAGGATGAGGGACATTAATACATAATGAAAGGGAGATGGGTCAATTTGTGAGTCTTTAAAGGATTACATTGAAATGTCTGGGAAATGTGAATCACACAGCTGAGGAGTTGTGGTCAGCTGTGGAGACCGAATTTCATCAATGGTTGTCTCCACTGAACCTGCAGCCATGGAAGGCCTTGTGCGATAATGCTGCAATGCTGGGTGCAGCCCTTCGACGGGGCAATGTGACACACGTGCCTTGCATGGCTCACGTCTTAAACCTGGTTGTCCAGCAATTTTTAGCCCACTATCATGGCCTAGATGGGCTTCTGTAGAGGGCACAGTCGCTGTGTGCTTACTTCCACATCCTGCAGCTCAATGACTTGCATCTCTACAGAAGTTGTTCGGCCTGCCAGTTCACCGGCTGAAATGTGATATGCCGACACGATGGAATTCAACTCTGCACATGTTGCAGCAACTGTGGCAGCACTGACGGGCCCTGGTGCAATACGTTATGACGTATAACCTGTGCCAACGAGATCCAGAGTTGGGGCAAATCATGCTGCTGGAGTGGTCTCAGATCAAGGACCTATGCACCCTTCTGCACAGATTTGAAATGGCGACGAAGATGTTTAGTGCTGACGATGCCATTATCAGCATGACTATTTAGGTCATTTACATGCTGGAGCACACTTTAAACAGTATTCGGCATTAGATGGTGGGACAAGAGGAGGGGGAGGAAGTACAGGAGTAGTCGTATACGGAAGGGATAACAAGATCTCCAAGGTCCAGATGGTCGGCAGCACCAAGGCGGCAGGCATGGGAGGGTGGGGGAAAGGGATTAACGAGGGCGCAAGGTAGCAGCCAAACTGTTGAGGAAGGTGCAGGAGTCGAGGAACAAATGGAGGACGAACTGGCAATGGGCGTGGAAGACTCATCAGATGAGGGAGACCTTGATCACATTTCTGTTGTGCGAGGTTGAGGGAAGAGGGCAGAGGAAGGAAGCATGAATGTTACCTCGCCGCCACCAACACAACAAGGACTTGGGCCTCCTGGATGCGCAAGACACATGAGTGCCTTCTTGCTGCACTACATGCAACATGACCCTCGGATTGTCAGAATTTGAAGTAACGCTGACTACTGAGTTGCCACACTCTTAGATCCCCGGTACAAGAGTAAATTTGGTGAAATAATTCCTGCCATAGAAAGGGATTCACACATGCAGGAGTATCAGCAGAAGCTGTTACAGAATCTTAGATCTGCTTTTCCACAAAACACCAGTGGTGCACATAGTGAATCTCACAGGAGTATCTCCACGTGAACATTGATGCCATGACTGTGGAACTGAACCCTTGCTCATTTTGGGCTTCCAATATGGAAAAATGGCCTGAGTGCCACTCACGCCTTGGAGATCATGTCGTACCCCACAGCCAGGATTCTCTCTGAACGTGTCTTCAGCGCTGCTGGTGGTGTGCTGACAGATAAGCTCACGCGGCTGTGTCCAGTGACAATGTAGACAGACTAACGTTCATCAAGATGAACATATCATGCATCCGCAAGGACTTTTCTACCTCTGTGTCATCCTGAGTTGGGTTCTCCTTTGCGATCTCAATAAAGGCCCAGGCTAGGCATGGCTTAGAGCCCATGTGACCTGAAGAGGAGCCACCACGACTTCTGCTCAGAGGCAGAGTTGTGGTTGAGGATGCAGTTGTTGACGTGCTTCCAGTACTCCGTCTCTGTCCAGGAACGCGCAACCTAACCTCTTCATCACTAACATCCTCCTCCACCTACTCTGCTGACTATCATCAACTGGCTGACTGTGGGTTGACAGTAAGTGGGATCTCCAACCTCATCATCACCCTGTGTTCTCTCACACCCGTCGTC